>JAWLRI010000576.1:1740339-1761829 GCA_034781795.1 Crypturellus tataupa | reverse complement strand
GTAGGGCGCCGGGGAGCGGGGCGGCTCGCGCGCCCTGTGCGCGGGGCTGAGGAGCGGGGCGGCCCGCTCGCCTGTGCGCGGGGTGAGCAGCGGGCTCAGAGCGGGGCGCCCCCAGGCCGAGGAGGTTAGGAGTTACGAGGCCTGAGGTTGTCTGTTCTAGTGTAACTGCGTAGTTGGCCGTTCTCCAAAACGTACTGCGCGCGCAGCTGTGCCAGGGGAGCGCCTCAGGTAGGAGCATGCACCTGCCAACTCATCGAAATGAGTACCTTAGTACTAGTGCTTCGCTAGCGAGGCCTTTCACCGCGAGGGTGAGTGAACGCTCACACGCAGAGCTCGGCACCGATCTGAGGGTCAGTGCCCTTCCCGCGGGGATGGGAATGGGCAGCAGGTGGAAGGCAGCTTGTCCAGCATCACAGCTGGGGCCTGGAGAGAACATCTGACCTTGAAAACCGCATTGACTCTCCCAGGCCACAGAGATAGTTTTGTCTGGTGCAAATCAGAGATTACTCACATGAACTATCAGTAAAACCATGGGACAGGTAACTCTGCGGAAGCACAGCTGGATGTGATGGAGAACAGCCTGAGGAACAAAGAAAGGTTTCTGGATGCAAAATGAGATGCAGGTGGCAAGCACTGTGCAGAGGTAGCTGCTGGGTGCCTCAGTAGGGCACTTGAAGTACACACACATGTAACGGCTGTGGCCTTGCCACGCTTATGGAATATCTAAAAGATCACGCTGGCGTATTTGTGCAGAGCACAAACGTCTTGGGAAGGCAAAAGATGAAGCAGGCAGTTCACTGCAGTTTTTCCTGGTAAGCAGCAGTGTTTCCCACTCTGCACATCTTGCCTGTCTGATTTTGCTCATTGTCATAGGGAGCCTTTGCTGTAATACAGGGGACAGAAGCCAAATAAAACCTCCTGTATAATGCTGAGCTCATAGCAGATACACAACCTACTGCAGTAAATTCAGCACCAGATTCTGAGGCTCAGGAAAAGATGGTGCTGTAGTAAGGTTACTTTCAGGGCCTAAAAAGGCCTAAAAGCCTGGCTGCCAAAAGCCTGGTATCCCTTACTTCTTACATGAGTCCCCGGTCACATTGATTTCCCAAGGAATTCATCTTTGGAGAGTTCACCAGCAACCAGCTGTCTAAAAGGAAAGTTAACGTGGATTAAAGGATCGCTCGTATAGGAAGAGCCAGGCTGAGCTCCCGGCCGGGTCCCTTTTCTCCCACCAGCGTCTACGTTTGTTCCCGCAGCAGCAGAGCCCTGGAAGGCCCTGGCTGAAGGGGTCTGTACTTGTGCGATACAAAGGAAAGCGCCGTGACTCGCAGTGTGAGCACCCCGATGGCAGTGACTCGGGACTGAACTTCAGGAGGAGGGGAGGAGAAGAGGAAGCTCCGGCTTCCTTTAAACAATTATAGGTTTCCTGCCTTGTGACCTGTGGGATCCAGGTTTCCTTTTGGAAAAAAACACCCACCTCTCTGCATTACAGGGATATTTTTAAGGACAGTAAATATGAGGCATATGAAAAATAAATCCTCAACTATGAAAATAACAGAGGAAACAAGCTTTATTATTTGAAATTTTGTGCGTGGTAAAGGTACATATTTGACTCTGGTTCTCCTACATTTCCAAGACAGCAAATTTTGTTTTTATCATCGGCTAAAGCATTGAAAATACCGTGGCACACATGAAGCTAAAACTACACACACACACAGAAACACTTTGATGCACGTCTTTGATCCTTGACCTTAAGGAGGCAAAGTTTGTATTTAGTCTCCCTGGGGTTAGAAAGAAAGGAAAAATAGAAAGGGAAAAAAAAAAAAAAGGAAGAAAAAAAAAAAACAAGTGGCAGTTTTCAGACAGTGCAAGACTTACATATACACTAAACACATGAATTGACTTACAAAGATGGAATGTACAAAAACTTCAAAAATAGGGGGGGGGGGAAAAAAAGTCCCAGAAGCAGAAAGCTCCAGTGTATCAGCTGGCAAAGACGCCCAGCACAGGGAGAGCGCCATGCACCCTGCAGCTCCAGGAACTTCCCGTGTCGCCGCGCCAGAGCAGGAGCGTGCGGGTTAAGGCCGTGTCGCTCGCAGACATCAGCCCAAGCGCTGTACGTTCGTCAGCACAACCGAGTGGCACCGTCCTGCCCCGGAGCACAAGTACCGCTCGCGCACGCTCCACAAACAATCATGCTCCCAATTTCTTAAAAATGGTTTCAACACACGTTGTGATTTTGTGGCTAGCTGGCACCCACAACTGCAGGTCGTTTCTTTATAACAAACACAACATATTGGGCACTTGGAGAGTTCTCAGTATGGCAACACTAGATCCTTAGTTATAAAAAAATATTGACATAAAATTGAAAGTCCTCTAGCTTTTACAGAAGAGTATTTGCTAATAAATAACTCTCCATCTACATTAGACAAATGCTTCCCTTAGGCCATTTTCCTTTTCTTTTTCAACTACATTTCTGCTAATTTAACCAATGTCAAATCCCCTACTGATTGCATGGATTTAACTGAATGGATCCTTTTACCCTATTCAAAAAAGAACGAAAATACAGTTGGCTAGTTTGTCCTAAAATACCCCAAATTACACAAACTCTGATAACCTTTTGAGATGACTTCTGAGCTGAAGATCAGTTAAATGAAGCACATACTTTCACCATTCAAGCTGCGCTGCTTGTCAATTAGCATTCCCAGGAAGCCAAGGGGACATTTGGTTGTACTGAAATTTGGCTGCAGAATGCCTAGAAAGCCTTTAGTAAATGCTAACAGCTCAATAAAGCAAGTAGTGCAATTCGGACATTCACTTAATTGGATGCGAAAGGAATCTGTCATTTTCTAGAACAGAATTTCTGCTTTGGTTGCTCACTGTGAGTTTTGTCAGCCAAGCATTTTAGCTAAGTTGGCTTCAGACGTACTGTAAAAGCAATGCGTTTTCCAGTCTCACCAGGTAGACAAGCTCAACCTTTGGAAGGGAATACCCTGGACCACTGAATTTACAATTGTAACTGGCAGCATTCACCATGTGAAGGAATTCCAAACTGGTGCCCTTTTTCAGCAGCAGTGAGTGCTGCTCTGGCGATCATGGCTGAAAATTCAGTGAGATGGAGAAAAAAAATCTTCAATCTTAGGAGAACCCTTCATCTTTGCTAATGTCTGTTAGTTTGGGTGCCGGGGGGGACATGCAGAGAGTTCCTTGTTTCATCAGGATGCAGTGGACAGAGGTTAGAGAAAATGTTGCTACCCAATACTGAGTCAAAAGGGGGACAAAATCTTTTGAAAGAAAACGTACGCATGGAATAGTGTAGCCCTAAGTGTATGTTTTGACATATAGCTTAGGGTCTGGTTTCTGTGCTCCTCAGCATTCTTGGCAACAGAGGATTTGGCCTTGTTTCTTGAGTGGAAACCATTCAGCTTTAGTAAAATACTATTACAGAAATCCAAATAGTTGATTAATGGTACCTATAACTGATGGCAAGAGCACACTTCTGGTTTTAAGTTTCTACCTCAGAGAATCAGTGCAATATTTTTTCTCTCTTAATAAATACAGTGAAAATGTTACATGTCTTTTTCATTGATAAATAAATAAGGGCATTTAAGTCAGAAACGGTACATGTGTCAGAAGGTTGTTTATAAGGACACTTACTAGACAATTACTTGGTGGTCATAAAATTTGATTTGCCATTTCACAAGACTGAGAGGACAGTATTTAATGTAATAACTGAGGTGACTATATCTCCTTCGGAATTTTAGGACAAACTCACTTCAAGCAGAAGATATTTTGTTCTTTTTGTAATAACAGACTTGACTTTTTACATTTCAAAAATATTACCACCAGCTTATTAGCCATATTGTATGGTCCAAACCATAAGCCTTTTACATAAAACAATTATTCCAATGAAGTAATGACATTTGTCTTGAAAAAGAATTTGTAAAATTGGTTCTTATAAGCAAAAATAACATGGGAAACAGAAGGAAATATTTCTAAAAATAGCAATTAAAAACAAACAAACAAACAAAATAGACAAACTCCACATGTGAATTTCAGAGTCTGCATTTTTACAAGTCAAACGCATCTTTACAGAAAGTCATTAGCTTTTCCTCAAATTCATTGAAACAACCTTAACCTTTTAGAAATAAGACAAATATTTATAACAAGTAATCCCACAAAAATTTCTTCCAGTTTTGCAGACATGCTTAAAATACTGCCCTGGTCCTGACCCAATGTCCTTTTGTTTCAAATCCCTAAAAAGTAGAAAAGAGAGATTCTTCTTCCCAGACTATTTCAGGCATTGGCAGCAGGCCAGCCAGCTCCCTAGATAAGGTCTAAGAGTAAGCGCCACTCTGTATTAGGTTATGGTAGCAAAACATCTTTGACCATCAGGTTTAGAATTAATAAAACCAATGCTACTTTAAAAAGACAAGTAAATATTTAAAAAAAAATAGAACCAAGTAATATGATTGTAATACAATGTCCAATTAAATTAGTATTTCAACAAAGAACACAGTAGAAAGATCTGGCAGGAAGAAGGGGGGATGTTTTTCAGAGTACTGCCATTATCAAATGGCATACATATGTTCCAGTTTGCTGAAATAACCTACATTTATTCTGTTTTTGAATCAGTCAGCCATACATACATACATACAAACATACATACAAACAAACAAGAATAAATCTTGCAGTCCTTATTTTGTTCTCTAACAAAATTCCCTTGATGAAGGACTTCGGGAATTGGTTCAAAGTCATTCTTTCTTGTAATGTATTTTTTCTCCTGTTAAAAACGAATAGCTTTGGTAACCCTTGGCTTTCTTATACAACCCCTGTTTACCACAGTCCCTTTGGTTGTATAACGTAGGTCCTCCATAGGGGTACCTCTCTGGCTTTCTGTCCTTGTGAGCTGCGGCATTTTATTTGTTCGTACAATGAGTTGCCTTAAGGAGATATGGCAACGAACACATACAGAAGTGGCACACATGAGGTTAAATTGAGTTGACATTGTAATAACCCTGATCCTAATGAACTAGTTTGGTGTCAAAAGGTCTGTAATTCTACAGAAATTCAGCTCTCACTAATGCATCTTTACAATTAAGATTTTCCAGAGCTTTAGAAATGTCAGGCCTCTGCAAAGTCCTTACAGCACATTAAGCAAGAGGAGGAGTGAAAAATAAGCACATGAAACGATCCTTCATTCATCCCCCACGATGAGGGAATTTGCATTGATTCTCATAGTGCTGAACGCCGAGCTGTGTTAGGTCTGATGGTTAGAGCTACACGGATTTTGTATGACTTAGCATTATACCTTTTCTAAAAGGACCTACTTGATATAGTTATTAAGACTGAAGAACGTTAAAAGTGTAATACCTACCATGATAATCAGATCTAGATTTCCAGGATTACCTCTGGGTTACATAATGCATAACAAACACCACCACTTTTTTTTTTCAAATTAGGAAGCTCTAAACAGGAGCTATCCTTTGCAGTCTTCAAAAAGCTTTGGGGATTTTTTTTCCCCACAAAAAAATTCCTCATTTTTACCCAATTAGTTAATTCCAGTTCCATAAGTTGCAGGCTGTGTTTAATATCACATTGTCTTTATGAATGCAGCTAAAGAGAATTTTGTGTATTAACCCATACAATAAAAAGTTCAGTGAGGAACGTAAGAGGTGCAAGTCCTATGTAAACAAGATAAGTTTGGAAATTAACATGAGAAGTCCATAAGAGACTCCTTTATTATTATAAACAAACTCATTAAGCAGGAGACACCCTGCATTGGATCTCAGGGACCAGTCTTTCCTTAGGGATGGATGATGATCCAGCTCCAGAGCTCATGGTTACTGTAAGTATCGATAGACCTTGAAGCAGTGATTTCCAGAGTCTGCAACTACCACGTGGCCATCTGAAGTGAGAGCCAGACCTTGGGGACCATAAAGCGGGTCAGCAGAGGTGTTGATGTAGGATAAAAACGATCCACTTCCATCAAAAACCTTTGAGGGGAAGAAAGCACATAAGAAATGTTCTGAGCAAAGAAAAGAAAAAATAGCAGACAAAATTGTGCTTTCAGTTACACTGTTATAATTCTAGTTTCTGAAGCTGTTGGCATACACTAGAATAAACAAAGGTAGAATCTGATCTGGTGTTTTCATAATATGAAAATGCATATGCAAATATATTTTCATATTAAAAATAACCTATTTAAGGCTACCACAGCCTTCTTCAAGAATTAAGCATACAATAAAATACTAATAAAAATGCACATCAGTTGTTCCTTGCTCTAAAAATAGCCAACTATGAGAAAGCAAACTCAGTCAGGAGCTCAGTCAACACCTCGTTTTCCTAACAAATGCTACTGTTGTCGCTAGTGTGACTCTCCTGGGTTCCCACAGAGAAAACCAGAATTTGTTTAGACAGCTGACAATGGGCCATGAGAACAACTCATCAGCTCGCTCCTTTCTATATTCAGTGAAACTAATATATAAGGTTATTTATTAGATATTCTTTGGCAAGTGAAGGATTTACAGATTAGCACTTGAAAGATGAAATGACTCAACTCTAATAACATGAAAGCAGAACATTTTCTAAGCAAGAAGATGATAAAAATCTGCATTTGCCTCAGGGTCTGAACAGATCATTGGCTGTTTTTATGTTTTCTACTATGCCTCCAATCTTTGTTATGGTGATTATAAATTATTATTGTCTCAGCAGCATTTATAAGTTCCCTAAGCCCTAATAGCTTTTGAGGAAATGTTTGGAGTCAAAGGTCTAAGTGACAGTAACTATCAGACTTGTTAGCAGTCACATGGAGAAGACCACAGTGTGACACCACGTCTTCTAAAAGCAAGAGCAGCAAGCAGACATAGAAAAGACTGGGCAAAAAAACATATTGCTTATACCGCTGCTACCCTGCTTCTTAGAAAAACTGGTTATCAATCCATTATGTTTCCCAATCAGGCACCTTCAAAAAATACAAATATCTACCTGTATCCTGCTGTTTCCCCAATCTGCTACAATAATATTTCCATTAGAATCTACAGCTACTCCAGTTGGTGCATTAAATTGTCCATTTCCTTCTCCATTTGATCCAAACTTTAGTATGAATTCTCCCTCCTGGTTAAATACCTGTATGGATTAAAAAAAAATGAATATAGTATTATGTCAAATATTCCTAATCATCAACTACTACTTGACCTATTAACACAATAGGAAGTTGAGAGTGCACAGGAACAGCACCACACACACATACCAAACCTCCTTGTAAGGGTCGGCATTTATAGTTCTCATGTTCTGTCATTTTAGGAGTGATCATCAGAGTGATATATTTACATTGCAAACAAAAGCAAGTAAGGTTGGAGCAAGGGTCACATATCCACATTTCCAGAGAGTTCATAATTTAACATTTTGCTGTGTTCAAGCACTTGAAATCTTTAAGAAACGTTCAGCTATGAAGAAGAGATAATGACAGACAAGAAAAGAGTAAAGAATTCAGCATTCTGCACTCTGTGTGGGTCACTGAGCAACTGCATTTGCTGTGATAGTGGATGGCAAGTTCAGACAGCAGAAAACTGAATCTATCAGGGAATATTCTGCTGGCAATCTTAAGGCACTGGTGGGGCCAAGTGACATGGAGGACAGACCATTTACAACACATCATGACTATCTCCATCACTATGGTCCAGTTCAGGTTCAGCTGTTCCACAGCTGTGGGATTCAGGTTCAGCTGTTCCACAGGATCCACGAGCATTCTTGGGGACCGACTGCTCGGTCCCCAAGAATGCAGAGGCCTGCATTTCTTGGCCTGCCCAAGAAAATGCCAGGACCTGAGAAGTGCCCTGGGCTTGCAGAAGTGCTCGGAAGGCAGAAGATTTGTGGAAAACAGCCTCCTCCAGAATGCCCAAGTAGGCAAAGTTATTTGGGGAGGCGGAGAGGAAGAAATTATGCTGGTGCCTCAGATGATGAAAAAATGGGGAAAGAGGTCAAATGATTTAAAAAAAAAGCATAAATAGATGCATCACTCTCTTCATGGATTATAATGTGGATGGTCACCGAGAGAACAAGGGAGAGGCCTGCATTGATTTTCCAAAGAGGATGTGTGAAGGATGAACATACTCAAAGGTTGAAAGGGCAGAGAGGGTAATTTTGCCGAGTGATGATGTTTCATTCAAGGTGGAAGAGGTTTTAGAAGCCATCACAGCAATCTGAGGGCCCACAACCTATTCTCTGCTTTCTTCCCCTACTATCTAGAAAAAGATAATTTGCCTCATCAAATGCAAAAATAACTCTCCAAAACATTCACAATTATCTGGACTTGTATTAGAGAACACTACAAAAATAAGCATCTTTTCCAGTTAGAACCAAACTGGAACAAATAATATTTTTATCCCACTGAGTCAAACCAGAGACAGATGGGAACGCTCTGTTCTCATTAGGGATGGAGTAATTTTAAATTTACTAAGATGCCACATTTCTTGCATCTCTTCACTTGCTTTTGTTCATTGTAGGTTGCCCTCATTACAAACTCTCCCCGGGCGTTCTTGTTAGCGCAGGAAGCCCTGTTGGTGAAGGGGTAATTTATGGATTCGGGGGCCTCCTGCTGCTACACCACGTAAACACCCTGCGTTAGAGCTCCTGTAGCAGTCTCCGTTGCTTTGTTGTAATCCAGACCACATGAACTGCTACTCCAATTCCAAAAACATAAATAAGTGAGGTCACTATTCAAAAGCGAGATGATTCAGCACCATTAAAGATGCAATACTGTATTCAGGTGAATAGCATCAGCAGTACGCAGGCTGGGATCCCACATGCCGCGTACAAGAGTTAACATGTCGGTTACAGACACTGCTGAACTGAAGGGTTCAGGGTGCACCCTTGTCTCCAGCGAGGAGAGGGGTGTTCAGGCAGTGGCATGAGCAGCTGACGGGCCCTGAGCACACGCACAGCAGCGCTGCGCTGCCTGCAGGAGCCGCGCTGCGCCGAGCCCAGCGTCGCGGGGCACCCTGAGGGAACTGGGGTGCTGAACGCAACCGCACGCAGGTGCAGAACTTCTTATGCATGGCCCACAGCTCCTTAATACGCACGTACCAGTGACGTGACACTCTAACAGTTACCGTCATTCTGATTTATTACTGGGACAAACAAATAGATTGATGTGTCCTACCAGGACTGTTTAACATGCTTTGAGTCGGGACTTCCGGTAAGCATAAGGACTAACAGCCAGTTCTGCTCAGTGCAGGGCTCACTGAGTGAAAACTGATGGTCTGTGTTACATGAGTGTTAAGACTATCGGGTCATAAATAGATCCATTAATCTTAAAACCTACAAAGGTGCAACTAACATCACTTTGTTATACTTGTATGCAACTAGAAGTGTGGGAAGGTTTTACTGAAAATATTTAAAACAGGTATCAGGCTTTCTTAAAATAAGGAAGAGCATATGGTAAATACCAGGGTTAGCAGAGGGCTCATAGCAAGTGAGTTGGTATTACTGGTCTCAGCTACAACTTTTGTTTAAGCAATTGAATTATGGAACATCATGGTGGCACCAAAGACAACTAATTACATCTCCATCAAGCAATGTGCTGCATGCAAAGGTCTCTGAACAGAATCCTCCTATGCAAAATCTTCTTTCATATCACGCCTCATACCTATACAGCATTATTTCACCATTTTTCTTAACCGCTGTTTTTTTTTTTCCCCCCCCAGGGAATAAACATGATAAAATAAAAAGCTTTCCAAATAGGCATTAAATGACAGTACCTTGACAGAATGGTTATGAAAATCTGTAACAATAATTTCATTGTTGCTGTTTACAGCTGCAAAATGAGGACCTGCAATGCAGAAGAACAAAATAATAAAAGTTACTATTAAGTCAAAAGCTTTGCTTAAATATAAAAATTATTCAGCCTGCTGGAAGGTTATGTTTGACTTCTGATCAGTCATAGTCAAATTGAGAATGTCAGTTTCAAATTCAAAGTACTTTTGATTCCATGTTTAATAAGGTCAGCATGTCTTTTTGAAAACATGGATCATTTTGTTTTCAACCATTCAGCAGATAGTTTTTATTTATTATATTATTGTTATCAATCAACGTTGTCCTTCCTCTCTCATATACAGATGACCATGTAAATATGTATATGCTCATTAGGAAGACAAAACAGGTAGTACTTAGGGATATATTTGTACACCTATTGAAAAGAGTTTTCAAAAATATTTATGTAAAGTTTCAAATGTAAACATCTATGTTTTGTGCATTTACTTCTCATGAGCATTTCAGCAAACATATTTTAGAACAAACAGAAGTTACTTAGAAGAAACTAAGTTAGCTGCTAAGAGTCTGAGAAACATTTACAAACATCAGGAAAAATGTACATTTTTTGTTTTGCTTTTTATATTGAACTATGATGAGTAAAAAAACAGCTGTAACCTGAAAACAGGCAGGAACCTCCAAAGTGACGTGCCTAGCTAATTTGGCAACTTCATTTCCAATTCCAGAAGAATGGTATTTACACAAAATACATACCAATTTTTAACTAATTATTGAATTATCTAATTATCTGTTCTTACTGAATGACACCACGGGCAAAAAGTCACTTAAATACATAGGTGGCAATTTCCCCGAACTGGCATTTTCTATATGCATAACTCAGTCTTTCTGATGTTATCTTTACACTATCATATCGTGCATATTTTTGAATATAAAGTTGCTACTTAGGGCATTGCTTACTGTGTGTGATCATTGGAAACACAAGCATTATTATCATTTACAGATAATGTATAGATTACAAACTATTTATTAAATGCTATTAAAGATCAAAAGGTCACTGATCTGAAATGCTTCCAAGCACAGAGAGGTATATAAAACAGGCTGGTTATAGCTACATTTGAAGAACAGAGGTTTCAGTCTTCTTGTCTTGACTGGATAAATAAATGGTGAATAGCTGTACATGTAATAGACCCCTCCTGCCTCCAGGAGAAGAGCAAGTAGGCTACAGCATCTTCAATGTGCTCCCACATCATGCGAATGTGAGCAGAAGAGGCGAGAAAAGGGGATTTACATATTACCATCCAGTGTACCTGCAAACTGCTTGTCACCGTTTCCTCGGCTCCCAAACCTGGTAACTATTTTCCCATTTGGCTGGAAGATGAATACGCAGCATGCTTTATTGTCCACTACTATGATGTGACCATTACGATCCACAGAAACACCTTTAGGACCCATGAGTTTTCCAGACCCAATTTTGGCCTAAAAGGGAAAAGCACAAAACAGGAAAAAGTATTGGCGCAATAGCAATAAGTTAGTGCAGTTCAGACATCTGCTGCAATATGGGAACACTGTGGGATGGAGTGAAATTGTGCGATCAGAAGTTTGCCAGAGGAAGTCACTGCTTTTATCAGCTTTTTGCACACTTTGTCATTTTTTCCTTCATCTGAAAAGAACGAACGCTTTCTCTACGTCTGCTGGCAGAGCAGAAAATCTGCCACCTCAGTAACTGAGGAATCCAAATATAAAACTTAGGAGTAACACAGCCATCAGAACTGTGTGCTTTATAAAGTGTATGTGTCAACAACCACCAAAAACAGTGTATAGCCTACAGAAGAGGCAAGGTTGAAGGTACCAGGAGGGAAACAGACTCCGAAGACCTCTGGATACCATTCCTGAGTGCAGCCACAACTTGGTGGTGGCTGGGGAAGCAAACCCTTTACTGCTGCCTGCTACATGACAGAAGTCAGAGCTGCCTCTCCACACACCAAAGCAGGGTAGGATGTGGGCAGCGCTCTGTTCTTCAGCCTTCCTTGGGCAAACGAGGCACCACACAGCTCCTGGGCACTCTGGGAAGGAATGTGAGCACAGCCAATGCTTGGGTTAACCTCAGCATCCTCTGCCAGACCCATCTGAGATAGCCTCAAATATTGCTTAGACATCCGAGGCGATGGTTGAAACCTATGCAGGAACTAGGGCTGTGCTGCCAAGCTCCACAAAAAGCAATCTTTGAAACACTAAAAAAACAAGGTTTGCTTTAGTCTTACATGTAAATAAAAACATTTCCATCATTGTAAATAGGCCTTGTGACCACCAAAACCATCTGCCAATATAATCAGTGACAAGAAGGTAAATAATACTGTAGCAATGGAAAAGCCTTCAGAGAAAATGAGGTGGATATCATATGCAGTGAGTTATTTGAAAAGGTTAGAGAATTCTCAAAATAAATCATAAAATGTTAGAAGCGTAATGCACAGACACTGGAATAAGCTACTTAGCCTATTCCGCATGTATAAATGGCTATAACTTATATAAACAGGCTATACATGAATCAGTGTATTTACACAGATGATTAATTAGCATGTTTGTGTGTGTGTTATGACAGACTGGCTGGAGACGGACAATTAGGTTACATTTTAGCCTTCCTCCCCTATTTCTTTTCTTAGCTATTTTTCTTTTCTGCACCTAGAGATGAAACTGTTCAGCAAAATCTTGTGTTTTGAGTTTGGCTCACACCTGCTTTCTATTCTGGTCACCAGTTGCAGTTCATTCTCCAAGATGAGGAGCTGTGGGCAATACTCCAAACTGCAGATGAGAGCAGCAAAAGCTTGGTAGGAAGACGAGCTTGTGATTGAGCCACTGTAACCAATACATTATTGGGAGCCTTGTGATCATTGCTGTGATGAGTATGGTATAACCGAACAGGGGTAGCGAGCAGACTTTTTTTCCCAATCTGCAGGTGACTCCTGATTAAAAAGCTGTAGCTAGAACAGATATAGTGAGTATTAGATGACTCTTTCTGAGCACAGGATCTGCAAATTGCAGCTACAGTCAACAACGCTCCTTGCAGAAGTGCACAGGTGTCCATCACTTGCCTGGGTATGTGCTTTGATTACTTCACAAAAAGCAGCATGAGGGTGAGGAGATCTAAGAACAGCCACCAAATCCCACCCAGCCCAAGGCAGGCAAATCCTGGGGCAAAGCCTTTGCAGAACCATGAGCTATCCAAACATCCCTCCACAAGATGTTAGGATTAACTCCCAAACTTACTCACATTTTGCACAAATTTGCTTTATTTTCAGCCAGAGGCTCTAGAAACAACTTTAACTGCATAAAATCAGTTGAGTTTTGACCTTTCAGTCAAGAAAGGGTTGTAAGAATAGCAACAAATTGTTTGGTTATTGGACTGTGCCAACTTGTCTTTTATTTCCCCCAGGACGGGCAGATTTTTAAGCAGTTAAAATTGGTTTTGAAATATCTGGTCAGAAATACCTGGTGTCCTGCCAATCTGCTTACATCTCCAGACAGACAGTCCAGAAATCTGTCCATGTTGAAGTAATGGATCACAAAGCTTCCCAAGCCTGTAGTAATTTGTGAGAGACCAACCTATCAATAGGATCCATCCCTTTAATGGAGAACATGGTTTCTTATTCCAAATCTGAATTTAAACAAAATAGATATTAAGATACACGTTAGTCCATGACTAACTACCTCAAGGTAGAAGAGGTTACAGGGCATGGAGAAGACCCATTACCTCATTCCTCTCAATTCGCAGAACATTTCAAAGCAAACAACCATGCAAATACTTGAAGCAGCTCAACTACTCCAAGTTAATGGCAGGCTCCTAATTCCTGGGGCACCCTCCTGGCTGGAGCTGCAGGCACAGACCAGGAGCCATCAGTCCTAGGTTGCCTCGGACCCTGGGGCCTTCAGCTGCCAGCTCTCCTGCCCAGCTTCTTTCAGGCTCAAGTAAACAAAACTACAGGGAATAAATCTTGCAGCTGCAAGGCTGTGCTTAGCCAGCACGCAAAGATCATGTGTCTATTTATGTTCATATATATATATATATATATATATACACTCTTCTTACAAATAGCTAAATATTTAGGCAAAAATCACACAATTAAATCACACCAAAATACCCATGGGGAAATTATCAAAAATGACTTTCTGTTCACCAGTGGAAGCATATGAGCAGACCCACAAAAATGCATTCAGGTTTGCACAACAGCAAAGCAGGAAAAACATAAACCAAATGCAAATCAGTGCATGTCTTTCCTTTGGGGTTCTTAAATCATATTCCCTTCTTTCCTCTGAGATGCCTGTGTGTTTGTCTGCTTGTGCATTGCACCACCTCCTTACCATCTTTCCAAGATTCCTATGGAAAAATGACTCAGACTCATGAGTACAGTGTCTTCCTGCCTATATAAATACATAAGAAAAAAATCATGAATAAATCATGTACTACACTAACAGGCACCCAGTGCTTAGAAGTGTAATAAAAACCACTATTCCTGGGCCAGGATTTAAAATGTAATTTTAAGGCGGCAGTAAAATATGCCCAGCTTGCAGTGCTTGATACTAAAAATCTCTGTTTAGATCAAAATGTGCTGATGACACATCAGAGGTATGGCTGAACACATGCTTTGTGTCTTTTTTTTTTTTTTTCAGAAAGTTTCTTAGAATTACAGGTTTGATTATTTAGGACAGAACATTATGAAATCCAGTCACTGCTGTTAAGTATATGAATGGGAGCATTCTCAGACTTTTCTGCCATTAGAAATGAATAAAGTATAATGAATCACCTAAATGCTTAGTATAAATGATGTGTTTAAATGAATTCAGTCAAGGACATTATGCCCTTCATTTTATAGTCTCCTATGATTTTAAGTTTGTTTTCAAGAATGTGTTTACAAAGTCACCCTATTAGGGTAGAAAATATTGCACTGTACGATATTCCCAGAGGTGAAAAAACAGGTAGCATATATACAAAATTTAAAGCCTTTTTTTTTTTTTTTTCTTATAGCGGTGGGTTTGTTAGGGCTCAAAGTTTAGATTCACTGATCTTGTTACTGTCAGAAAGATCCAACAGTTGTCAGGAATTAATTTACAGACTTTAAACACACCTTTTTGACAATTTCTCTGATACAAAGATGTAGCTTTGCAGCACACTGCAACATCAGGCAACAAATGGATTTACCATCCATGTGACTATCTTAATTCAGCTGGGACCAGTCATAACATTCCCCAGAATTATCTCTATCTAAACATGCAACCAGCTTCAGGCGGCTCCTGTCTTAATTCCTTAAACAAGACAAGACATCACAGTCTGCCAAATAAAACATTTCCTTCCATCTTTTCCCACCATCTCAACTTGATGTCTTAACTTAACTTACAGCTCTAGTTGACTGATAACAGTCTGTCTTAGAAGTGATCCTTCAAGCCTAGAAAGGAAACGGTTCCCTCTGACGAGGCAGGGTCCCTGTGCTGCCCACGCTAGCCATCCCTCAGCGCGTCTCGCTCTCACTGCCCCTGCTGCCTCCTCCTCTCTTTAGCCTTGCGATACCTCTTCTCTAACAGTCTATTAAGCCGTTTCCAAGTAATTTCCAGATGAAACCAGCACTGCCTTTTATTTGCCTTTTACAGATGGTGGCACATCAATAGTCACCCATGAGACCTGTGGCTTAGCTAGAATCAGAAGCCCCAATTCCCAAGACCCTGCCTGATGCTTTGCTGTTCACAGTACAATGCAGCCTTTCAATTCCAAAGACTTATGTTCTGGTCTAACCTTAGATTAAGGTTTGTCAAGCTCTACATTATGCAAGTTTTACAGCCTTGAGAAAACCCTGTTCTGTCTCTGCTCCTGCCAGAGACTGAGGAAGGTGACACTTTTCTGCCTGGCACGGGAGCCTGCTGGGGTGCGCCGGCCAAGATCTGGGAACAGGCAGATTCTTGGGACTGGCTCCAGGGGAAATTTGCTTCTGGCTCACATGACTATTAAAATGCTGCAAGGGGAAAGTAAGAGTAAGCAAATGCAGAACGAGGAGGACAACAATGAAAATAGCTGGATTAAGTTCAAGGCAGAGCCCCGACAGCGCCTAGTTACCAGCCAGCAGACGATGACCAACGTCTTTGCAGCCCCGATCCTTTGAAGGGAAACATAAGTGACCCTTTATTTATCTCCCTGTGCATCTTTGTGCACACTGCCCAGTGTAACCTGACAAAGCCCCTGTGAGAATTGCTATTGCCAGCAGACAGAAATTACATGGCTTTGCCCAAATTCCCCCAGACACAGATCTGTTGTATCCCTCTCCTGTGCTTCAACTCTATGATTACGCCTGTTCTCCACATATAAAATATTTATATAAATTTCTTATAATCTCTCTTTTAAATATATGGTTGCATTTAAATCTAAAAATAGTATTTTCAATATAAGTTTCATCTCCCATTTAATCAGTCTAATCATAAGAGCTATAAAATCTGATTTATTTACTTAAATTAACCACACACACATTTGCCAACATTACATAGCTGTGATATTCCAACAAAAACACTTATTAAAACAAAGCTAGGTCCTAGCCAGAGGAACTACTTCATTATTTTTATTTTCAATGCTTGTATTCCTGATATAGGCTTTATTCCTGATTTAGAGGAGGTCCTGCCTCCTCTAAAGCCATATTTTTCTCCAGAGTTGACACCATCCAAAATGCTGGATTTACATTCAGTCTGGAAATGGAAGGAAAACTAGCTCTCCATCCTCCATGTCCAAATCAAGCCAGTTCAAGCCAGTTCTTAATGGTTAAAGATGTTATGTTACATTTAGGTTACTCAGAGTTTTTGGATTCTTAACTCAATTATACCTTGGTTTGTTTTGGTTTGCTAATGTCTTCATTTCATTCAAGGACTTCAGCCAAGAACAAGGCTCTCCTGCATAGCTGTACATTTTGAAAACTGCTTTGCAAGGAAAATCGTGATCTTTGCAAGTGCAGGAAATTTATATAGATATATTTAGCAGTTACACTGCACTTTAGCTTCAAATCTACATAGAGTCTGGATACTACTCTAGTGTCGATTTCACAAACAGGGGTCAGCAGGGACTGTGCAAGCAAACCTGCCTATTTGCTTCACTACTTTGCAAACAATAATCAAGGGAAGGCCATTTCTTGGTAGTTAATAACCGAATGTGCAGGTCAGGATCTAAGACTTTTTGCCATTAGGCTGCCAGAAAATGCCAAAGAGACAATTCCTCTCCAACATAGGACCCTGGAACTAAGCAACTATAGTGGAAATTTCCCAACAGCAACTAACCTCAAACAGTATTTCATGGCTTTCATTTTTTT
Organism: Crypturellus tataupa; assembly: GCA_034781795.1. Lineage (NCBI taxonomy): Eukaryota > Metazoa > Chordata > Aves > Tinamiformes > Tinamidae > Crypturellus > Crypturellus tataupa. The sequence continues at coordinate 1,744,724 of JAWLRI010000576.1, read as the reverse complement.
CAGTCACCCAGCATAAAACATTTCCTATCTCTTCTGTAGCACTGGAACCACTTCCTAGGTTTGCCCTTCCTTGCTCTTAGTACAAATGAAATCATATGTAACTTATACACTTGATTTGCTGACATATGTGAAGTAAATAGAGGAAGTCATCAATCTACCTTATGTTTCTCCTCCATATATCATCAAAGAGCCTTTAGCCTGTCTGTGTGCATATACAAATATATACAAATATATAAATGCATTTCTATATAAATAGAGCACTAATAACATGAAGGTTGTTGAACTAGTCCAACTAGACTCAATTACATCAGCTACCTCCAACTGTAAGGTGCAAGAAAGGGATCCAAGTACTCAGTGTGCCGAACTGCAGAATGACATATACCACTATCAGATGTATTGCTGGTATCACAGCTGTGACCTCTTCCTATTTATTATATAATATGGCTGTGTTATGGGTTTCCACATCACAACAATTGAATTTGCTCAGTTACAACCCATCTATATGGTTTCTTGAAAAAAAAAATTAAAATCCATATGGGAATATACATTCCACTGTAGGATGGAGAAGGCTCGGGAGAGTTCACGTGGTAAATCATACCTTAAATTTTCCATCCGATGAAAATATGCTAACCCACTTGTTATCGTAATCTGCAATGATGATGTCACCACTGGGATGCACAGCCACTCCTGTTGGCCGCTGCAGCTGGCCCGGAGACCTTCCTCGTATGCCAAAACGGCTCTTGAACTGGCCGTCATTGGAAAATATCTGTAACACAAAACATTTTGTTTTAAAACTAAGCCTTCATAACAACATCGTCTATTTCTTGGAGCTTATATGTTAGCAAGCAATAAATGAATACTCTTAGTAAGAAAGATGGGAACATGAAGTGCTTACACACCATCCATATTTGAAAGTGATGTGTCTAATTTAAGAAGAAACTTCCACTTGGACCCTAATTTTGTAACAAAGAATTTCTTTGCACTCACATAGAACTTCTTTCAATGAACTTTACAAACACTACTGAATTAAACTTCACAAAGTCCCTCTTGGGGAGTTGGAAGTGCTATTATTTCTGTATTAAAAACGAGCAAACTGAGACACAGAGTGATTTGGCCAATGTCACACATGAACTCTACGGAAAAGATGGGAGTAGAACCTAGATGAGATTTGTAGCAACTAATTATTTGATTTTAGGTAAATACTGGGCCATTTCCTGGGAAATGCTTTAGTCAGTCTCAAAATCTAGGCCACCATTTGTGTCCCCCAATCACTTAATCAGGCACCAAAGTGCCACATTACAGTATGCAAGGGAACTAATGCATATTCAACTCTGTCACTTTGAAAAGATCTGAAAACAAGTTTTCACTGCATGTGGCTCTCCAGCTCCAACATACTGAAGAACAAGCCTCATTCTGCTGCCTTGTTCACTGCTACCACATGGACAGCCTGAATAGTGATGACAAATTGTTAAGAGTGAAAAAAATACATGGCAGCTTGATTTTCAGGTTACAGAAGCCAAGAAATCCTGAATGTCAGGGATGCTACCACATCAATCAGAGGAGTTAATTTAGTAGAGTAAAAGTCACATGAAAATGACATCTATATGTTTATTTGTGTGTTTCCTTAGGAAATTATTTTTGCAGCACTGTGTTGTAGATTTGTTTTGAAACACAGAAAGTATACAAGTGATAAGTTTACAATGTAAAGGGACATCTACAAAAAGGCACTTTTCCAGATTATGGCATGTTTGTTTTCTTCAATCACTGCCAAACATTATAAGAAAGGGAAATAACTCTGATACATACAGCAGATGTGCTGTAGATCTGAGCTGCAGGTCAAGAAGATGGAAAGATAATAGATAATGAACAGGTTGGGCTTCCTCTGTATATTCTACATATGCTCACAATGCCCTTTGTCTTTCCTGGAGCACAAAAGAGGAGGAGGAGGAGGAAGTGGGGAGAGGAACAGAGTATGCAGAAAGTGGCATATCCTCATACCTGCACACACTGGTTGTTACTGTCTGCTATTAATATTTTTCCATTTGTAGATGCAGCAACACCCTGAAGATTTGTAAACTCCCCTTTGTTTCTCCCTTTGGTACCTAAAGTTGGACAGAAAGCACACAGATCAGGTTAGACAGGACTAATCAGTTCGAACTTAAATGCAAATATATGCATGTATTTCATCCTTGATCTCCATATTATTACTATGAAGTTTTTTTTATCACTCTTATAGCTTGAAAGCACCATCTCAGTCACAGGTCTGTGTTTGGAAGCAGATCCTTCCAAACACGAGAAGGCTCTTTGGTGTATGATCGTCAAAGCTGCATCAAAGCAATTACCCCTTTGGCCTTCAGAAATTCAGCTGCCTGCACAATTTGCTTCTTACTGGAGTAACAGACAAGGTGATTTTTCATGTGTCTTTTTTCTTTTTTTTAATATAGGGTTTTAATTAATAGTATGAGAAGGCAATGAAAGGGGTGGTGGTATGGGACCATACAAACAGACTAACATGAGAACCTGGATGGACAACAAGTGCTTAGCACTGCTAGCTAAATTTATCAGTGAAGGTACAAAGCTGAGATAAAACAAATGAGTGACTGTTTTGGGTGGGGCATTTTCAAGACAGGGAATTTTGCCACATGCTTATACACAGTTCTCATTTCCAGGCTGTAAAACCTCCCTTAAAACTCCCAGTAAAAAATCCCAGTTCCCTGACAGGGAACTGTCAGGAAGAACCGGTTTTGAATGACTGGGATGTGTGGACCAATGAAGACCAACACCTGAGGATTGATCATTTCTGCAATGTATATATATGACAAAAAATTTTGATAGTTTTAATAAAACAGTAAAAAATAAAATAAGTAAAGATGTCCCAGTTTTACCCAGGACAAACATAATCATGAATAATAGAACTGCAACTTCCAATGCAGGTATCACCCCATTGGTTTAAAGGGACAAGAAGCTACAAAATGTCAGTTTGCTCAAAAACTTTCATTAATTTTAGGTACCTCAGTACTTAGGTGTTTGTTCTGAAGAGTTTCAAAACAAACTGATGTTTTTAAAAGGTCAATCCTAAGTGGTATGTCCAAGCTACACCTGGAGCACAGGGATGGTATCAAAATTTCTGCATTGCTTGTAGAGAAGGCTGAGGGCTCCTCAGAGGGGTCCTCAGACAAGTCTAGAATTATGATCTTGGACCAACAAAGTGTTTCACAATGCATGAACTTCTTTGGAAACAAAACAGCTCCATAAAAATTCTGAGCCTTGGATGCAATGCTATTTTTCCCGGTGAAGTAGTTTTACAAGCAGTCACCGGCTGCCTATCAGAAATTAATGGCTTTCAATATATAGTTTTAATTGTGAAGCTTGTATTTCATTTTAGTCTCTCCAAAGTATCTTGGAGCTTAATGATGAATGGCGCTCTACTGCAATCCCTGATAAAAGACTCGTATTTGCCTTTAGCTTTCCTTAGGGAAGGCGTGCGCTCAGCGACCATCCCTTGTGCTGTGCTGATAGATGTGGGATGCATGTTTCCTGGGAGCAAGTAACGTTAATTCCTCTGCCCTTGGTGCTGAGAACATGTCCCGTTGTTTTGGGGCTTGTTCTTCTAAGCCCTGCGTGTTTACATCTGCCCAGCAAGGCACATACATCTCATTTCTTGCATTGCAAGGGAAAAGTAAATGTTAAGGAGATGGTGAGCTATACACCAATAACGTTACCCACACTTGAGCTATTTTTGTTTATTCTTTACTGAGCATGCCTGAGGGATGCATACAGTATGGTTTTTTTCTGCCATATGTTAATGATAGGTTTCCTTTTCGCCTTTCAGCCAAAGAGAACGGATGAAAAGTGAGAAGCTTTCTCCCTACTACTGAGAGAAAAAGGAAACATTTGCTAGAAGAGAGGAGGCCAAGCTGGAGCATCTGGAATCAACTAACACAAACATTCCACAATATATGCTATTTCTCTTAAGAAAAATGTCCTTGCAAGTCAAGGATTTTCATGTCTAAAGATAAGATAGCTCTATATAAAGAAATACTCAAGAGTGTTGTTCAGTGGGACCTTGTAAACATATATCAAAGAAAAAATAGAAGACGTTATCTGGGAATACCATAGTCACATTTCCCAATAGATTTTACAAACAGTAATTTACTAGCACAATTTATGGATGAAATCCAGCTCCATGCAGTGACCTTGCACATAACACTTTGCAGCTATTTAACCCTTGACAGTTATCAAGAGTTGCACACAGTCCCTTCTGCAGTGGGACAAATTTTTCTCAAGAAAGCTCAGTTTATTTAAACAATTTCATAGAATCACAGAATGCCTAAGGTTGGAAGGGACCTCTAGAGGTCATCTAGTCCAACCCCCCTGCACACGCA
>JAWLRI010000576.1:1679660-1740239 GCA_034781795.1 Crypturellus tataupa | reverse complement strand
CACCAGGGCTGAGTAGAGGGGCAGGATCCCCTCCCTCGACCTGCTGGAGACGCTCCTCTTAATGCACCCCAGGACCCCATTGGCCTTCTTGACCACGAGGGCACACTGCTGCCTCATGGTCAACTTGTCATCCACCACGATGCCCAGGTCCTTCTCTTCAGAGCTGCTGTCCAGAATTTATTTCCAAACTTATGTTCAAGAGGACAGCAACTAACTCTGAGCTTTCTTTTCTGGATAATTCACTGTGCCAGGGTAAGTGGGAACCCGAGCACAGGCAGTGGCAGCAGCTCAGCTGATGGCAGGACAGCTTGAATTAGTATTAGTGCGTGCCAGCAGCCCAGAAAGGTGGGATGTGCAGTGCCACAGCGTGACAGTTCCCGCCTCTGAGCAGAGGGACTCCTGCCTCATGAACCCCTCTGTGTGAGGGACGGTCCTCAGCACCTGCTTTATCGCAACAGCTACCCATCTGTTCCCACCCACACCGGGCCCTCTGCTCCAGGGCCACAACTCTCCACGCCAAAGCCTCGGGGGCCCCAGCGTGTCACGCGTACGGCTCTAGGGCTGCAGCCAGTCTTGGGAATGCTTGTTCCAGGCAGGCTTGGAGAAGAAAGCCTGCTCCTTGTGAGCCCTTCTCTGCCCAGCCCTGCCTCCTCCCAAGCCAGGCCACTCAGGGGATATGCAGGGCAGCAGAGACCTTCAGCTGCTCCTCCTGAAGCCAGTTACTCGGTCTGAGAGAGGACAGCAGCCATTTCCAAAGAGCAGGCTGAGGATTGGTAGCAGGAGGCAGATCTGTGGCCTGCGGAATGGCCACACCTGTGTGCACAGTTTGCCTAATAAACAACTGATTTGGCTTTAGGCCTATTTAATTCTTCCTGGCATCACTTAGCATGCTTTGCACAAGACAGAGAAACAACCTAGAACACATGGATTGCTTCACAATTTTAATCCCTTATTCTTACACAGTAAAGTCCAGATTGACAAAAAAAAAAAAAAAAAAAAATCCAAGAAGTCTTTAAAATGACAGGAGATATTAAAAAACACATCACGGAGCGGAGATCAAAGTCTGCTCCGTAGGTATTGGGCATCCAGACAAAGCTATTGTACAATGCACATCTTTTGGTGCTCATGGTAATGGAAGAAAGGCTTTCTGCTTTCCAAGTTTTACTAATCATAACTTCCCAGCTTGCTCACCGAGATTTACCAGCTTCATAAAACACAAAGAACAACCATGTCACTGCCTCCAGGAAGATGTGAACATTTTCAAAGGCCCAAAAAACTCTGCAAAAAGATTACAGATTCATGGGGACGAAGAGATAACCACAACATGGTTGTGTAACTACCAGTTCTTTCCTGCCCATAACACTTCAAATGCTTCTTCTGGGGCTTCTGTGGTTCTCTATGTGGTAGAAAAACAAGGATAAACAGCACGAAAATGCAAAGTCAAGTATCAAGAAGTTCTCTTCCTTTCACCCATCTTCACTTATTTCCCCCCTCTCACTAGAGTGCCAGAATACATTTATTCAAGCCTTACATATTACTAGAATACAATGCCCCCTCCTCCACTATACTTAGAAATGAAACACAAGCGTCCCTATTAAAAGTAAGTTTCACTGTTTCACAGTAACTGTATCCAAGCTACTATGCGAATCTATGTTTTAAAAGCAATCAGTCTGTGGGATGAGGGCACACATAATGTATGTAACCTTTAACAAGGAATGAATAATTCAGCAGGAACCCTGGCCGCCACTCCCACGTGCTGTTTGCAGCGCAGCTGGGGTTGATTTTTACTCACTTGTTTTATGCAGCATCTGTCCCTAGCAGCTTGCACAGCCCAACACCAAGCCTTGCTCAGGCAGCCAAGCGTCTGTCACAACAGCTGGGTGCACAGAGATGCCCAGGGAAGGTGTGGGACATGCTCCTGGTGGCAGCAGCAGCGGTGGCAGCAGCTTTTAGGGCACCCTAAGCAAAGCTCGCCCTCCTCGAACACGGGAGCACGCACATCCGTGGCTCCGTCTCTTCAGCAGGTGGCTATGTACAGATGCATTGAACTGTTACTATGCAGGCCTTGTTCACGGGCTTCTCACATGAAACAAATACATAATAAGGCTCCCATTTGCTTTCAGAAGTTATAAGCAACCAGAAGATGACATCTGCATATTAAGGAGGCTGACAGAAGGTACAGTTAAAGGCACTTTCTTTTCCTCTCTTTAAATCAGAGTAAATTACACACATTAAGTGTACAAGCTAAACTTGAGCTGCTCAGTTACACAACTGAACAGAGAACTAAACGCAGTCTGAGGAAATGGAAAATTGAACTTTCTAGCAAAAGGCCAGCTCTCCATCTGGCTGTGTCTGATGCCAAAGCTGAGCTTAGATAAATGAGGAGGAAAAGCAGCTGAAGTGGGAAATGGCCCCACTGTTGCTAAATGCTGTCAGAGAACCCAGCCATGAAAAGCGCTGGAAGAGATAACAACAGGTCCACGCAGAAGGCACAGCATGATAGAGCTAAGGGCACAACATGGGGTCAGAGTCCCTGCCAGCTGGGCAGGGCACACACATAACTGGGGCCACCCACAGCTCTTTCCCTTCATCTGAAGGACATGGGCAGATTTGCCAGGGAAGGGGGAAGTGGCAGGATGCTGTGAACGTCTCCCTGCCTTCGTGAGCTCTGCCCACGCAGCATGAGGCGCAAGAGAGAGGAGCTTCCCTCTCACCTCAGTGCTCCCTGACGCTAGATATTTTTCTAGATATTACATGCACATTCCTGTTTTCCTTTGCACAGACTATGTGCATGGTAAAACGGATTGATGGGTATTTGTAAAATGAGTGATTTATATGTTACTGTGGGAGCAAAGAAAATAAAAACAGCTCTGCCATGTGTGGACACTCTCCTAGACATCATGCCTGCTTAAAAACACACACACGCACAGATGAGATATAAATTATTAAAATGAGGGGGGAAAAAAAGAGGCAATGTTCTTGTAAATAATGAATTACATGAACATTTGAATGTATAGGCAATAGCGTGACCTCAAAACATCTGAATAGAACCACATGCCACTTAAAAAGCCATGAATATCCCAGAATTGGCAAAAGATTTAATGCACAATTCTCCACGAACAAAAATACTTATTTGTACTAGTGCTCTCTGAATGCCGTCTATGTTAATACCAGTACAAATCTGCCAGAAGCTCATCAATTTGCTTGTGCACAAAAGCCCATACGTCAGCACGTAAGCAATAGCATGCTCCATTTATTCAGATACCCATAGGAGTGTTACAGTACAGTTTTCCAACACAGCTGTACAAGCTTCTGGCAGCCCAAACGTGAACTCTCTTTATCTTGCCCAGTTTAAATTACAAACTTAAATTTGGCCAGCATTCTTAGAGGAACTCAACAGTGGGTTCCAAATAAAGATACACAGTTGGGCTGCAAAACGGTGATAAACTTTATTTTGCATGACTTCAGCTACACGTGAACCACAACTCAGCTTCTACAGGCAAGTTCAAATTGGAACTAAACAGATTTTTTAATCCCTGAAGGCAATCCCTGTGAATATCATGGTAATTTTACCTGTCCTCATTAATTACACATACTTTGGAAGAGTGTAAAACATTAGAGCGTTACAGCTGCAAAGGCTTGGCCTTTCAGCTGATGCACCACAGTCTCACAGATGCCCAGAGGGACGTCGCTTTGCAGGATCATTCTGTGAAATGAGTAGTTGAGAAATGAATATGGAATAGGATGAAGTATTACTCTCTGCTCTGTTGTTCAAAAAAAAAGATAGAAAAGAATCTTTAGATCCACCTAGATCTACAGATTTCCACACAGGGACAGATTAACCCCGATATATGTGAGTAAGATCCTAGGCATTCACTGAAGGCTTCAGACACAGCAGGTAACAGAGCTCCCCTGTGCTTCACAGGCAGGTTGTATCTGTGCAAGCTTTCCTCTATTGCTCCATTAACTTGCCTCAGCACAGACCTATAGGGACCTCCTTTAGCTGAATCTGTGCATCCAGCCTCTTCTTTAGCAAGCAAGTGAAAAGTATTTTCTAAATATATAAGCAGATATTTTATAAACACAACACACTCTATGCTATGGACTTTTTCAATAATCAATTATATTTCTAGGAAAACAAACTATATCAAAAAAGCTGAAAGAGAATCCTGGTAGATGACACAGCGATCATTTGCCAAGGTCAACTGCCAAGTCCCAAAATTGGGGGATACAATTACTCTAAATAAAGAGCCAAGCATATTTATATATTGAAAATAAAATGAATATGAAATGAAGGAAATCTTAACTTTGCCTGATGCTGACATCACAAAATAAGTATATATGATAACAGATTTAGCATGTATAGTCCCTGATTAGATTAATCACTTAAATTATTTTTAGGGCAATGGTTGTAGAGAAATTCCACTCTTCATAGAATCATAAAGGTTGGAAGGGACCTTTAACAATGATCTAGCCCAATGTCCATGCACACACAGGGTCACCTAAAGCACAGGGCACAGAATGCATCCAAGCAGGTTTTGAAGATCTCTATAAAAGGAGATTCCTCAGCCTCTCTTGGCAACCTGTTCCAGTGCTCTGTCACCCTCACTCTTGCCACGTGAGTTTTTAAAGAAGCAATTTAATCTGAAGCAATAGTCTAATGATACTGCCAGCTCATGATGCTTAAAAGAGGGCAGGGGAAGTGGTAAAATATCTAAATCAACTGCATGCATTTCTCAACCCAAATTCCAATTAAATGTTTGTTGCAAGCAGCATTTCCCAAGCACGTACTTTTAAAATGCACAAGTAAACAATAGCCAAGAGACCTAAAGATTGTTTAGATTGTTCTGTTTATCATGACATGATACATATAGTTTTAACCTTAAAATTCTTTTTTTTCTAGGACTTTTTACACAGTTTCTCTGAACTATTTCTAAGTGTGTCAATAGTTAGCAGACCAGTCACCTACCTACTCTGAAGATCAGATCATCTTCAATGGGATTCTCTTTTCTTTTGCCAGTGCTGTACATGCTAGCAGGTCTCTTCACGGCCTTCTGCTTCACATGACCACTGCCAGGCGACTTCACACGCCTCTTAACCCCTTCTGTGGTGGGCGACACATCTGCTGATCTGACCACTTTCAGCTTAAATGGGCTGCCCTTAATATGCTGATCATAAAGTCTGAGCGACAAAGTGAAGTCCCCTTCTTTCTGCACAGTATACAAAAACTCGTAAGTGCCATTCTTATTGTCGAGTATTTCCCCGTCGGCCACACTGCCATCGGGCGTGCTCAGCTCCGCGGTGAGGTAAGCGTTCCCGGACTTGCACAGCTCACCGTCCTTGTCCTTCGTTGTAATAGTGACGGACATGGGCTGGCCGATCACGGTCTGCCTCAGGCCCTCCCCTGTGGCAACGGTCTCAGAGGCAACCGCGTTGGTGGTTAAAATAGTACCCAAATTGTGGATGGACTTCTTGAGCCCTTCTGTTTCCACTACGAAGTCCAACTGATCGTTTTCGCGGGGCTGCAGTGGGAAGTCCCGCTCGGCCAGGTCGTTGAGCTTGTCACTCATTTGCTTCTTCACCAGCAGAACTTCTGTTTCAGTGCCGTGGTTGAGGGCTTGGGCGGTAAAGTTGCTGCAACTTTTAATGCTCTCTTGTCCTTCAAGCAAGGTATCCAGCTGTGTTTGCAGGACCTGCATGCAGTGCCAAATACCAGATTAGCATCACGTTACCAACATTATTCCAGCAAGATGTGGCACTCTGTGTTTGAAGGTCTTTACAGAACATTTTACAGTGCTTTCTTTCAGAAGTTTCACTTGAGAAAAAGTACTGCACTGACTCCCTACACCCAATAGGGTGAATAGGAGATGTTTTTGGACTGTCAGGATGCAACCCGAAAAAGCATCCCCCATTTTGGATCTTTAGGGCTTCAAAGATCCATTGTCACACACATTGAATTTTGCCCCATCTAACTTTTCACTTTTTTTTTTTCTCCAAACATTTGAGTCCTGGTCCATCTACTTCAGTAGATGGACCAGGGCTTCAGCAGTCACAGTTAACAAGCTGCTTAATGGCAAATGTGCCCACAGAGATATTTTGGAGTCATGAGGCTCACTAACAGGGGAAGGATCCATTTCTTCAGAACCAGGGGAAACTTGGGAGAAAGCTATACAGAAATGGACCAGAGGATACTCAAGTTTTCTTCTTCCGTGCTAAGGGAAATCACAATTTCTTGATCAAAGTAAGTGAAGATAGGAAAAGTCTCCTCAGCAGAAGTAGGAAAGCCGATTCCCCAGACTGCGCAGTCAGGAGAGCAAAACATAAGAGAACGGATTATGGATAATGGAAAGAGTTGGGCTGAGTAGCCTGCAATTCTTGCAGGTAGCAAGTTGCCACTCTGTATTTAAGTCAGTGCTTTTATTATATGCTCAGCACCAGCCCTCAGCCTAAAATTCTTAAGACAGTATTGACCTCAAAATTGTTAGGTGCTGGTTGGGAACAAGGCTAACATTTTTTAAAAACTAGATTTATAATGAATTGGAAAAGGATCCCTAAATTATCACAGACCAACCTAGAAAAATTCATGATAGTTTGGAAATCCCAAATGTTTCAGCCACCCTTCACACTCCCTACTGAGAAAATCTCCAAATGAAAGAACCAGGTTACATATTTGCTATGTTTCTCCTGCAGAGAAGTAGTAGGATGTTGGCATTACTGTACAGGAAAAGAAGTTGTTTTGTTAATCATCACTGTAAAATAAATATTTTAGAAACCTTACAATTAATTCTAAACTAAAATTACAGACTTATCTATTGCTATGACCTATTCATTTTAGCTCATTGTCCTCCCAGTGCTTTGCTGACATACACCATGTAATGATACCATATTCTAAGGGCATTTTTAATTCTGATTTAAAAAAAAAATAAACTGCTTTTTCTACACCCACTGCAGAAAATCCAGGCAATAAGCTACTGATACGGGAAAGTGACAACAACTTGAAGTTATTTTGCCAAAATAAAAGCCAGAATGAACAAGAAATTTCATGTTCAGATTGAAATTTCAAGTTACCTAGTTATGTTCATATTTAGGAATGACTCAGAATTGAAGAGATTTTTATGTCTTGCCTTAATCTGGAATATAAGGAGTTAAAGTAATACCACAGCTAGTAAAGTCCCAGGATGACAAAAACCCATATGCTTGGGATAACAAACCACAAACTGTGGAAGAAGAAAATTTGCAACTACATTTAAAAACCATTATTTTCTCAATATAATTTTCTTGCATTACACAGATGGAAAATATCTAGCCTTACCGTAACTAATATATAAAACATGTTTCGAATGCTTTACACAAGGGATCTGTCAATCCAATGGACAACAAAAACTGAATGGCCAGCTTTCTTTTAGGGACGTGTAGCCCATTCCTTTATTTCTGTTTTTAAAAGTGTATGTAGAAAGATAGAGTTTATTTATTTTATCAGCCTACTATTAATTCAAATGTAAAACCCAATTCCAGTCTCTCCCTGCAAAGAACAGCAAAATATTTCTTTTGGTATTTGTGTATGTACAACTTAATAAAACACATTTCCTAAAGCCTGAAATAGCCTAAAAACATCCCTTTAAACATAATACAAATCACAATTTATATTATGGGAACTTTGCACATCCCTGAGTATGTTTTCTTGTAAGAAAATATGTTTCAGAGACAACATCTTTGATAGGTTTAGATGAATTTGAGACCAAGTTCAAAGTTTTGATGCTAAAAAACTGCTCAGCTGCTGCTTAGTAGGAGATGACTAAACTCTGCCTCCAGGGTTTGGGGCTCCTATGTATCTGAAGTTATTTATCTTATGCATATATTAGAATTTCTTGACTTTTACAGGTCCAGTAGAAGTAGTATGTTCCTAATCATTAAGTTTGCCCTGGGTTCAGGAATGCACCATTCCTCCGTGTAAACCATTTAGAGAAGCTCAAGCTGCTCAGGACTCTGAGAATGCCCAAAGACACCGGTATCATCAGGCATTCTTCAAATTCCAAGGTTGATGCTATTTTCTTTTAAAGGACCCTTTGAAAGGAGAGACTCTTCTTCAGTGTCAAACAGTGACCAGAAAGAAAATTCTTTCATTTGCCTGATATAGGCAAATGGCCCATTGATCCTAGGCAAAGCCCTAGTCACTAGGCTACAAACTTGCTGACCAGGGAAGACGCTTTTCTTCCTATGAGGCTAAGTCTACAGTACAGGGGAAAAAATGAATCATTCATTCAGCCACATAAGAAGTCAAAGAGCAAACACTGCTCTGAAATCTACTGCTCTCTGCATTCTCCTGGGAAAATGGGATGTCCCATGTCAACCAGTGACTTTTAACATGAAATGCATTAAAAGGAAACTGAAAGGAAAATAATGCTTTAAAGCGTGATAGTATGCCTTGCTTAGTTCCATGGGGAAAAAAAAATGTTTGGCTGTGTCTTTGTGGGAGGATTCATGGGGTTTCAGCCCAAGAATTTAAACTTACCCTGATGTTCCATTACTGGCAACTGCACATCAAGCACATAGGATTTAAGCAGAGGCCTGCTCAGTGCATTGGCTATATCAGATCCCTTCACACAGACTAGTGGCCCACATGGGACCTGGACTGCACTCTGAAGGCTGGGCACCCACAAGCAAGCCTCTGCAGCACTTCATTTTGGGAAGGAAATGTTCTCCCGGATCTGGATCTCAGACACGACCTGTCAAACTGGCGCCCTGCATCATTTGCAAAGACTTGCTGATTAAATTAATAGCTTTTCATTGAAACAAAACATGCATCTTACTTTGTGTTTAAGGCCATAATTCACTTCCAGTTCCATAAGCAGCACGCTCTTTCGCACATTTAAAGTCTTCTGGAGTTCATCAAAAGTGGAATGAATGTCATCTACAATGCTAGCTTTTTGGTTGGTTAACTGATGTATGATTTCAGATATAAAATGAAGTGCTGAGTCGATCTCTGGAAGCCTGAGGGAGGGATTAAATTACAAAGACTGCTGTTTCAAAAGTCATTAAACATTGGCCCTTGCCTTAACATCTTTTGATGAAACAATCTCAACACCAGGCTGTCTTTAAACTCAGTCATTTCCCAGAAATAAAATCATTCCTTTTACAACCACATCGTGGTTTTTGGTCTGATAAAAGTAAGGCTGAAGCCAGAGCCCTCCCTTTTGGAAAACCATTAGGCTCCAAGCAGTTCCAACATTGAGGCCTTGGATCCTCTGTCCCTGTTGTAGACATATCTACTAGGGAAGAGGGAACTAGATCTATCCCTCCTTTTTTTTTTAATCCTTACAGACAGAATAAAGCTTGTACTTTAAGCATACAGTATTATTTATTTATTATGAAATTCACACATGGCTCGCACTTTTCTCCTTAACATTTTATATCCTTTCTTTGAAAGTCTCTTGTGTTTCTATTACCTGAGAAAGATCTGGCCTCTGTTTTGCAAAAGACAGATAAGAATCTTCCGCTCTTTTCCCTACTCCCTCAAAAGCATCATACTCTATGGATTTTATCCTTATGCCATCTTCACAATCCCTGTTTCGTAGGTCTATCCAAGAACATCTACCCAAGCTAACATAGAAAGCCAATGGGAAAATAAAAATGGAAAAATAATCAGTGGAATTTCTATACCTTTTGTTGACAGAATCTAACTGGACTTGAAGAGAAGCCTTGTGTTGCTCCACCACATCCTTGAGCGGGACCGTGGGATGCTCTGCATGTTCTCCCTCCGTACATTCACGGCACATGGCTGTCTCACAGGACTGGCAGTAAAACTCCATCACCTGGAAACATGCACAACTAGTTTCAAACATGGCAGGAATAGCATCACTTGAAACATACCTTACTGGGCCTTGAGGATGTTATTATCTAAGCCCTGAAATTACAGTTCAGCATTAAATAAATACTGGTGTCTGAGAGAGCAGACACTTTAAAATTTACTTTTTAAAAGATATTTGTTAATTTTACAGATTTTTTTTTTTTAATCAAAACCCTGTTGTAAAAGCATTTATCAGGAAACATCAGAGAAGTAAGCCGGAAACAGAGTGCTGGACATCAGTGGCTTGCTCTAACTTCATCTGGGTGTGGTATCATAATAGCAAATTTTGGTGCCTCTCAACTACTCCATGTAAAAACTCCCTTGAAAAACAAGGGAGCAAAGTCCCGCATCAACTCAATTCCTAATCTCCCTGGAGAGCCTACACCAAATACAGCTTTGGCTGTTTTTGTAACAGGGCCACCTCTACAACATGAAATCAGTGGGAAAAACTGAAGATCATATTTATTTGCCACAGAAAAGCACTCTAAATGAGCCAACACACTGGAGGGCAAAAGCTCCATATCCCATTACTAATCCCTTAAAACCATCAAAACCTCATATGCAAGATTATAAGAGTGCTGCTGATCTACAGTTGAAAGAGAAGGAAATGTTTTCAACTTATGTATCCAGTAAAACATTGTCTGGAGATAAAATAAATAAATAAATACCACCCAAATCTGAATATATTCCTGAATATATTCCCAAATCTGAATATATTCTGAAGGGTAAGAAACAGAAAAGTGCTGTACTCAAGATCATATGTTAGTCAAAATAATGCACATATTGTCAAATTCAGCATGAGACTTTTTTATATACATGAGGTTTTATTTTTACAGCTAGGTCTTTCAGCACAAAGCATTTCAGGTTTCTTAAAGAGTGTATAAGGAAGCTCATGTTAGGTGCTTGAAAGCAAGATATTAGCAGCTTTCTTGTACTCAGAACACAGCACCAGTAACTTGTCCCCTGCTTTTGGCACTAGGACCTCTTCCCCAAAGATGACTGGATGGGAGATGCTGGTGACACCAAGACAGTTTTAGGGAAGGGCAGAGCTGGCTATTCTCAGGACCGGAGGAACCTGTAAAGGTATCATGCAAAGTAGCCGGCTGCTCCAAGACCTCTTGAGAATTAGAAGGGGGAAATAAGAATCCAGATTTGCATGTGGCTATTAGCATTATTAGGGATTTTCCTCGATAAGCTTCTTTCCTTCTAATTCCCATTCTTCTCTTTTATCTCAACTCTCAAGATATAGGGCTCCCAGGCAGTGTGGGTTTAGTTATTTGTTGGCTATTTGCACGAACTACTTCAGAGGAAATTAAAAAGCTGCCCAAAACAAATCGTGTAACATAGAATATATTAACAAGGAAAAAAAATACGTAACCCATCTAGACAAGAGGAATTACTTACTCCCATGGCAACCATTATCAGTACCACTCCAGTAACTGGGATTTGAGGAATCTCATGGTAGTAGATCCTCTGAGTTATGGCAGTTACTTTGGTAGGCACTAAGTTATGATACACAGGGCAAAATGAGTTAAGTAGAGCTTAGGATTTAAATTATTTACAAAGGTTGCAGGCATTTGCAGTCAGAACAAACCAAAAATTAAAAATATATTAAGAAAATCTAAGTCTTTCTATAGGATTATAAGGGTTCATTTCTTTCAAATCATGTCAAAAGTTCATCTTTCTGCCTTTTCATAATTTAATGCTTATGGTTCAAGATATTTAAAAAAAGCTCTTTAGTTATTCCACATTTTTATCCTCGGATATAATGCTAGGATTAATATCAGATGTCTCTGTTTCTCACTGTATATCTCATTAACAAACACATTTGCGGTAACATATAGAAGATGGAAAACATCTATTTGGCATATTAAGGTTTATTCTAATCAGATTTCTTCCTCTTTATTCAAGCACCAGAGAATCACCTAAACCAGAATGGTAACAGAAAGCAACTGATAGAGCTAATGTATATGTTTGCATAGAAACTGTCTCTTCTGCCTCAGTCAAATTCAGAATGCTTTGCGTGAAGCAGCTTTCATTTCCTATGAAAGTCTTTGGATTATGCCATAACTGCAGGAGAACAAAAAGTTATTATTAATACAATTTAGGCTTGAAGTATATCGCTAAATTGTTTTTGCAAGATTTTGTCAAGCATTTCCTAGTCAGACAAATTTTCATATGTTTTGTTCTTATGGTTCGTATCTTGTCTCCAACACTGGCTTCACATTTCATGACATTCTCATAAAGCTTTTTAGTTAAAACAAACAAACAAACAACACAATCAAAATGAAGTATCTTAAAACAGATTTGCCTCATCCTTCTTTTCCAAGTGGAAGGAGGCTTTTGGTCAGGATATGCTATGACACCCCACAGTGGCTTCAGCTGTGCTGCCACTGGAATCAGTGGGAACATGCCCATCAGCTGCAATGGGTAGGTTAATACCTACTGCTTTCAAAACCCCACCCACTGACTCCACCTTAATGCAGGCATATTTCAGCACCAGGATTTAATCATAGGCCTACACACATCTTCACTACAGTAGTTTAACTGAATATACAGAAACTTTTTAATTTGCCTAATGAAAGATGTATGAAACTGATTTCACAAAGCCAAGGTGCATTCATTCCAACCCTTAAGAGTCCAGGTCTCAAGGAAAAGGCTCTCAGCAATCCTAAGCTTCCCTTATCTAAAATCACATTTGAATCACATTTTCCATCCTCTGCTTTTTATTTGTTTGAATTAAAACAGCAGTCAATGGGGGAAAAAAAAAAAAAAAAAAAAAAAAAGGCATTTATTCTTTGCCAGTCTTCTCCCCACCTCACACACATGCTCAGTTCCTCTAGCTCAGGGCTAGTGTGTACCTTGGCTTTGTGTGTTTTGGCTTCTAGAAAAACATTAGCTTGGGTTACCTGACAGCACTTTCCAGACACCACGTTAAATATAAAACCCAGGCTTTTCTCCTCCCAACTTATAGTTTTTACCTTACCAGTACAGTAAACATTAAAAAGATTTTTAAGACTCATGAGTTAAACAAGATGCTCACACATAGCAAGAGACCCACCCAAACCCCTCATATGACTTTCTGCTTCCGGCAGATATGTCTACATTGGGGACATGCTGCTCTCAACACTGACTGTGTAGAGTTTTCCTCATGAGGTAGGAAAATGTCTTGCCAGGAAGGAGCTCAGTTTACTAGTGCTAGTGCCCACTGAAGGTTTAAGTCAAACATTTTGCATTTTTTATTTAGCTGAAATGACATACTGAAAATTGCAAAGTATAAAAACATCTAAAAAACATCTAAATTACAGTTTAAGCAATTGACATTCTTGGGATTACAGAGGTGAGGAGAAAAGGCGAGGTTTAAATGGTGCAACAAATTCACTTCATCAGGACATCAAGCTTTCTTATTTTTTCCACAGAAGCATACAGGCAGCAAGCAGGACCTGCACATGTTTAGGAAATGTTTTTCCAGACAAGATCTTATACCTATCAAATTGCCAAGCTATTCTGTTATCTTTTGAGAACAAGTTTGCAAGATATCAGGTTTGCTCTCTTGTTACAGGCTTTTATTTTAATATCAGGTATGCTCTCTTGTTACACTCTATAGGCAGAAAATGTGCTGTGCTTGTAAAAGAATGGTCCTGGGATCTAAGCAGGCTTTCACTTGTAATTTGAATAAAACTCCTAGGTGGATTTTTTCAGGATAAGCACTTACATAGCGGCTACACCACCCATTATAATACAGTATATAGAGTTACAGTTCTGTAGCCTTTACCATCTTGGCTCTAGATGACTACAGGCCAACATTTCCAAACCTAGATTCTTATACCCAACACAAGCTGCAGGTGTTTGGCACCTGAGAATAAAGCCAATCCTATTTGCTGTGTAAATATAAGAATATCCTGTCAGCTTCAGAAGTTCCACAGCATATGGGCCATATTACCCTAATTTCACAAGAACATATTTTCAGACTCTGCTTTGGGGGGATATGAGTAACCATCCAGTTGTAACTCCAGCACAGGAAACCATCTCTCATGTTAAGGTACTACAAGCTAAGTTTCATTTATCCCAAGAGCATTCAGTAAAGAGGCCACAATAGAGGATGTGCTGCAGAAGAAACAGGACACGCACATGAAAGCAGTTGGTGGGAGTAAGAGGCCAACTGGAAGAAAAAGCATCTAATCTACAGGGTCTGAGGAGGGGTAAGTTACAGCAAGACAGGCAAGACAGGGAAAAATAACCGTGCATCAGATGCTACCTGGTTTTAATCAGGGAGGTTTAAACCTCTGCCACTGGTGAGACTGCCAGGACGACGGCCCGTCCTGTGGAGGCAGCTGGTGCTGCTTCCTGCGCTCCCGGCGTGCGGTGCCTTTGCCGGCAGACGGCCTGAGGTGCCCAGCACCCTGCCCCGTGGCTCTGCGGTCCTGCCCGTGGCTCATCCCAGCTCCCGCCCTGGCAAGGGCTGGCACGTGCTGCAGCTCTTCAGCTCCTGCCTCAAAAGGCTTCCTTTGAACCGGGCTTGGCTGCAGCCTCCCCCAGCCCTGCCAGGTACTCTGTCCTCAGCCTTTTTGCCACTGGGGGATGTAAGAAGATGCTCCTGCACTAACTTTGCAAGCCCGTGAAGCACCCTGAGTAGCATGCTGCACTGCAGGGCAAACCAAGCAAGTTTATTTTAGAGGACTTACGAACCCACCTTTCCACAGAAAGGAATTCTCAGAGAGGTGTAAGGTGGATATACGCTGGCCTAATTTTAATTATAGGCAAAAGAGTTTCTTCTAAATTATTTGTTTCAACACCTCTAAAGAGTCATCAGCATGTAGGGTAAACAAACAAGCAAACAAACAAAAAAAAATCTCGTAATATCTTCATTTTTTCCTTTTTTTTTTAAATGTACTTTGCAATCGTAACTCCAATCATCAATGCTGTATCAGAGAAGAGCTATGATTCACTTTAAGTATGTCAAGTAAAGCGCAAATAAAACCAAGGAATGATTATATTAATCACTAACCGCTCCACACACATAGGTATATACCACCTGTTAAAAAAAAAAAAAAAAAAAAAAAAAAAAGAAGCCTACGAGTTACTCATTAATCAGAGTACACAGTAAATCAGTTCTACAAGTCAATCTAAGTCCAGCAGGTCAGCAAGGAAAGGGAACTGAACTGTTCTTCTGGGACATCAATCAAAACCTATCAACTAAATTATTTCGACACAACCAGTACTTAAACTGAGCTTCATATAAACTAGTCCTCAGAAAGTTGTCTTAAAACACTGGCACAAATGTCTTGGCTTGCATACAAGCCTGACATTCAATTTACAACACAGCGTGCCTCAGTTCCGCAACATGCTCTACTGACACGCTTGCACAAACTTGGCTGCCATGAAACCATGCAGGTGAAGAGCTGAAAATGCTGAAGCAAGCGGCAAAAGTAGAAGTCTCCTAATACTAGACACTTGTTTGGTTTGGGGGCACTTGCCAATGAAAACATTGAGAGCAATTAAGAGTGCATATAGGGGGATGCTAGGCAAAAAAGTAGGTGAGGGGGAAAAAAAAGCAAAGACAAGAAGTTTATTTTGGAGTATCCAGGAACTGGTACCTGATATCCACGTACACAAAACATTGCAGATAAACAGAGCTTGCTCTGTTCCTAGACTGTGGTGACCCACAGCTGCGTGCAACTGAGGGCTGAGCTTCAGCCAGGATGCTCATTCAGTTGCTGCTATTTTAACATACTCACATACTACTTTTGAAACCCTCTCAGATCTCACTGGGTCAATGCGTAGGTCAATTAAGTTTATGATGTTTGACTGCCTAAAGAAGCCCACAGGTTACCAGAGCAGTGGTCAGGCCAATAAGGAGAGCTACAGGATCCCATTTCGGAGGCAAAGGCACATGGCCCAGTGCTTGCAGGAAAGCAACCCTGATCACATCTGTTAAAAGGAAGTATCATCCAACGTGACTGGCAAGATGAAATAATATCCTCACTGTTTTAAGATGCTCCTATAAGTGGTTTTGGTATTGTTGATTTTAAGAAACCATTTATCTTTGCTGACATAAAATCAAAGGAGCACTGAGACTGCCATTCCCACTGTATGTTCAGAACAAAATATGCATTGCAAGCCAGAGCAATCGGAATATTGGACATAGCCCAGGAGCTCGTCTCACTTACATTTCCATCATGGTTGGGGCAGGAGAGTGGCTTGCCTGCAGCAACAGCAGTGACAGTCTCCAAGATGGAGGACTCTTCTATGCTGTTGTCAGGCGTTCGCTGCAGGACATCCATCAGGTTGGTGATAAAGAAGTTGTTCTGGAGTGCAGAAACCCCTTTCTCTGGCAGAATGGAGGTCTGGCGGCACACGGGGCAAGAAAGGGTTAAGCTATGGGCTGGAATGTAATTCTGTAAGCACCTATGGGGAAGGGAGATAGAGGTGGAGAGAGAGAGAGAGTGAAAGCATCAAAGAGGAAAAAGAAACCCCTTCTTTTACAAACGGATTTGAAATAGTGCTATCCCTACTTTTGAAAGGAAAGGTAAATCATATTCCATGCTTCAGGAGTAAAAATGATCATGGGGATTTCTTTCCTTTAAATCTTACTTGCTCTGCCACATGAAAAAAAAAGATCAATAAGCTGACACCATTGGGAAAGTTATGTGCCTTTCTTTAAGGCATCTGTTCTACTGAGAAAGCTTTCCTGCTTTGAAGCATCTACTGCATCCTGCTCATATGAGAGTAAAAATGACAAACTAGCAGATAAAGTTTGACAGACATGAAATTTCTGCATCAAGTGTTTGAGCCTGTCTTCAACAGACCAATCAGTGGCTGACTCTTCTTTATTAACTTATATCTGTGGATTTAGTGCTTCAGAGCTAAAATATGGTCCCAGAGAAACCAAGGAACGTGGTTTCCATCAGGAACGTTATTTGGCAGTTACCCAAAACCAACAGAGCTTATTCTGATTCACTTTGCCCTATCCAGGGAAGCATGGCCCGTTTTATCACAGGCACCAACCAGGAAACGCCACTGGTACCTCTGATCCCCTTCCAAGGGTTTTGCTGGCACTGCTCTATGCTCCCCACTGGCCTTCCTCTTCCTGCCTCTTCCGTAAGAGCCCTGCAGAGGGAAGCAGGCAGTGTACAACAGCACTGCACCAGAGGGGTTCTTCCCACCTCTCTCCAAAACCACATCAGAGGATTACAGTGAAAAACAGCAGCTGGCCTGTGGATTGGCATGTGAACTGAAATCAATGAACTTAAGACTCGATGGTGAAAACCCCAACTTCACTGTTTTCAATGTGAGTTTCATGCTGGCTTCAGTGAAGTCAGGATTTCCTGTTCTTCTGCAAAGGACAATTTCACTTGATGCAGCCAGAGACCAATGTTTCTTCTTGCACCTGGACATGCATGCAGCAATTCTAATCAAGAGCTGGAAATCTCCTAACTAAGCATTCATATGAAGTACCATTTATTATAATTCTTATGCCATTCAAAATATAACCCCAAAATTGCTCCCCATCATCAGATCAAGATCTCTAATGAATAATTCTTCAGCTAACTTTTCTGCAAATGCTGTATTCTTTCCACAGTTTGATGGATAATATCGCACTGAAGTGTCGCTAGCTGTGTTCAGCTCAGTCAGCTGAGCACAGGCTACTTTTTTTTTTGCACGTCTCTTTTCAGAGAATTTTTCTACATCAGTCAATGAAGCTGCAGAATAATTAGGACAGTTAATCACCAGCTATTAATAATGCATGCATAATATCTAACTCTTGGACATTAAATTATTCTTTCCTTAGTAAATCAACAAAGAAAGGTTGTTATCATTTCTAATTATATACTAATCAGTATAAACTTGAGGCTATTAATTTGAGGTCCAAATTCTGATTGCTGCCACCTTTCACATTGGTGTAACAATAGTGGTTAGCTTTTCTGCATTTAATTTTTTCATTTACTCTTGCATAAAGGAAAATGTATACAAAATATTTTACTGCTGTCTCTTCTTATAGTCCACTATGAGTAACAGCCCTCCTCTACACTCCCGCCTCTGCAGCCTTCCCAAATTTCATCATGCCTAAATGTGACCTTTACAGGAAAGAGAAAAGCCACCATTCATAGAGGAAGGCAAAAGTTCTGGTTAGATACAAGACAAACATTTAGCTGCAAGCATGGGGAAGAGGCTTACCTCTCACAGAAAGTGTGCAGACAGGGAAGCACTTTGGGGTTCTTGTAACGGTCCAGGCATATGCTGCAGATCAGAAACTGCTTGTCAATCTGGCGGACCACAGGACTTGGGATGTTTGAGCCTTCACTGGCCATCCTAGACCACTGACATATGGGTCCTGTTCCCTTCTACCCTGCACGCTGCTGGAGTCAGGTAAAAGGGAAAAGAAAAGAAAAACGGCTTATAAGCTCCATGAAATCACAATATCAACAGCCAGCTCACTCATGGTTCATCCCAATGCAGGAATTTGTATTTCTGTATAAAAACAAAACTGCGGAGAATTAAACTTTAAAAATGCTATGTCACTCGCGAGTCTGGGAAAGAGTCAACATCACCATACATAACACCTCTTTCTGAGCAGATGTTCTGGAAAGACATATTGCTTTTCTTCTGCAAGAGTTACATGCTAGACTTGTTTTAAAGACATCCTCTGAGGAAAAAAAAAAAAAAAAAAAAAAAAAGAAATATTCTGTAATGGGAGGTTCAGCCAGTGCTAACAAACAAACAAACAGGGTTTCTTTAGTCTGTAACACACTTGGTAAAATGCTTGAACTGCAACTGCACCAGCCCCTGGCAAACAGCTGTGTCACAGGGTGGTTGGAAATGCTTCCCTTGATGCTTTTCCTTATCAGTTCAGGAGAAGGCAAAAATCTAGTGGGTTTGGACTCTAGCAACCCCCTAAAAAGAGAGTTTCAGAAGGAACCAGCCGCCAGGAAGGGAATGCTCCAAACCTACATGCTGGGAAAAAAATTTGTTTCCCTTTTGGGAAAAAAAAAATCTGTAAGGTTAAGAAGGGTGACAGACATGTTAAAATACAATGCTTGCACCTGAACCAAAGATGTGTTATTTCAGAATTAATCACTTGTTTCACTTATGTCATTTCTTTCTCCATAGCAAGGTAAACCCTGTTAATATTACATACAAATAAATTAACCTTTTTAAATGACATAAATCATACACAGAAGCCCTAGGAGATCAGTTACAAAGTTATATTGCTCTTTAAAAGCTTTAAAGAGTTAAAAGTGGTTTTACAAAAAGTGGAACAAAAATATCCAGCTTTTGCAAATCGGAGCAGAGCACCAAGCAGGCACTAACGCACCCATTGATGAGGCAGTATAACATGGAGATCTTCAGTGATGTGTTTCAGTAGAAAATTTATGTCACCACTGATTCAGCTTTACTTGCCTCCCACTCTGCTTCCCCACTCTCCTAGGGAGGAGAGGGGGCGAGTGTCTAATCAAACAAAAGAGAAGAGAAGCAGCAGAAGCAGGAAGACTTCCTGTCAAAAGCAGTTTCCAAACCGGGCACAGACAGGTTATGGCTTATGAACTGTATAATTTTTGGTGTAGACAAAGCATGGCCTATTAAAAACAGTGAAATTGTTCCTAAGGAAATGAAAAAAAAAAATCTTTCCAGTGAGTGCTGCCTATCGCTAAGAAAACAAAGGTGTCTAGTAATCAGATAGATGGTTCGCTATCATTTCATCATTCTGCCATGAAGAACGGTCACACAAACAGCATTTATACAAGAAAAAACTCCTGTCTTTTACATTCCCCTGATCTCATAGTAAAATTCAGACGACTCCTGTAAAATACATAGCTCTCATCCCAGCCATTTTGATCTTCAAATGTTCATGCTGCCTTTGTCAGGGAAACACCATTTCTGAGAGACTGGAAATAAGCGCTTTTAATATTTGGTGTTTTGTCTGGAACCTAGTAGGCCAGGCCTGTCATTTATCCCCTATGCATACACAAATCACATTTAAAATACGCACCTGAGGGCAGAATTTGGTCTGTATGCTTCAAACTTTCACCACTGCACGGTATAACAACACCTTAAGCGAGTGGTTCAACTTAAAAAGTCCCTTGAACATGTCATTCTCAGGCCTGAGCCCCTCATTCTGCAGCCTCGCTGAGCCAGACCCACCTCTGAGGCAGTTCCGCTGAGTGGGATGCAGCCACGGGAGGGAGGATTTTGCCCGTTGTCTCAGTGCAAGCAACTACATAAGCAAAGGCTAAGGAGGAGTGTCAAGTTTTAGATCGTCCTTTTCAACCTGGTAAGGATAGAAATAATTCTGATTTCTCGCAGTGGTAGCAGCTTTTCCTCAAAACAGCAACTTAAGTTTCTGAGGTGCAGGCAGTGGGAGATTTAGCAAAATAATAATATTTTTTCAAGAAAAATATTATTTTATATAGTAACATCTTCTAAACTCAGAAACTGTTGGAGGTTTTTGCAAGGTTTGTTCTGTCTCTCAGTGTGATAAAAGGCAACCAAGGCAAAAGCTCTGGAGGCAAGTAAGGTCTGAGAAACAAATCTCCATATACTTGCACTTCCTAATTTAAACATCCAAAGCCAAGGATTTATGGAGCACTGCAGCAAAAAAGACACAAAACCCCACCCATTTCTCTCAAAACCTAGCTCAGATTTCCAAATCAAGTGCAGAAAAGGGCTCCCAAAAATGCCACCCATTGTCACCCATCCGAGGTTCTAACACTGGCATCGCTGCAGCAATCCTCAAAATTACATCATTCGCTTTCCTTCTGCTTGGAAATCCATGTATGGATCTCACTCACTGCATGCTACAGAGCGAGGAAGGGGAAACAATGGCCCTAAGAGGTGCTGTAAGGCTTGGCTCTGCGGAGCCCGCCTGCCTTCCGGAGGGAATGGTGGGGCCGGCCCCACCCAGAAGGACCAAACTTCCCATCGATTTAGGGAAGGGAAAAAATGCTACTGTACGGTTCCATAAGGGATGCTTTGAATAAACAAAGCCACCAAATACAAAAGGGAACTGCTTCCACAGTTTTCGTTAAATAAGCCTTGCAATTTTTTAACAGGAATCAAGCTCTGTATGAGATTTCAGGGATCGGCCAAGCAACAGATCTAGGGAAAGCGTGCAACCGCCTGCTCATTTCCCAGGATTTGTTTGTGGGAGCACAAGCTCCTGCACGAGGAGATGCGCTGCGCTCGCACAGCTCCGCACAGGCCGGCCACGCGCCCGCGGAGCGCGAGTGGCTCCTCTCGGTCGGCTCGCTCTGATGGACGGCACCTGCGAGCCGCAGGCTCCACTCACGGATTATGAATGAACGGGTTTCCAATGGCAACGTTTGCAAGGGAGCCGCTGGCCTCGGGAGCCACAAGGAGGGGTGGGGAACGTGGACAGCGCTGCCGCAGAGCCGGGGGAACCAGGGCAAAGCTGCCCAGCCCCAGCACAGGGCTCTCCTGCGCTTCCGCCAACGGCGCAGAGATTCAAGATGAGCTTAGAGCAGCAGCCCCCTAAACCAGCCCGCACACACCACCCTGAGATAAATAAATAATCACTGCAAGTGCCGAGCCCTCACATATAAAAGGCTCCATCAGCTGTATTTGCATTCCCTTCTCTCCCACTCTCCAAGCAGCTTGGTGCCTTGCTGCTAAAGGCACTGCCCCCCTCTTCACCCTTATGGCATGCAGAATTATAACTGAATACTGGAGGCCAAAACAGAAGGAGCAACTCAGCAGCAGCCACCAGGAACAAACAACACTGAGCAAAGTTGAGCATTTCAGACCTACCCATCTTTGTAGATAAGTAGCTTAATCAATGCAGTGCTGAGGATAAAATCCTTGCAGGGACAGAGCTGCAGTTCCGTAGTAATCCGGGCGAACAAAACATCATCTGTTAATATTTCAAGCTTAAGAGCCTCACACGTAAAACCCTCTATGGATCCCTATCACAGCACAGTCACCACTGGATGCACAACAGCTTTCATGCTCTAAGGAATGATGCTCCATTCCATGACGAGGACAGGTGGGAAGAAAAATGAAAGAACAAGCGGAGGTCCGGTGAAGTCGTCATGAATATTTTTTCCCCCAGGTCATTTACAGGCGGGAGACCCCTCGAGCTCTCCAGCCCATCAATCTTTATTTAGCACATCTTTTTCCCACTCAGCGCCTTGGAAAGACTGCAGCAAAGCGGGCAAGGGATTGTGGGATGGGGATGCAGCAGAGAGCTGCGCCCAGATTTGCTGCCTTCCCTCCTCTCCCTCCCTGCGCGCAATCAGCTGCTCGGAGACGCCGCGCTTAGCTCGTCACAGCCGCCGCGGCGGCCCAGCCCGAGCGGCAGGCGCAGGCGGCTCCTGCCGCGCAGCGCGCACGGCAGCACCCCGGAGAAGGGCGCCTGCGAGCTGGAAAACAGGGATTTCGCTCGGGAAAGGGAGAAGGAATGTTACGTAAAGCCGCGAGCAGGATGGCCACCGCGGCTGAAGAGAAAGCACTTCCATTTGTAAGGGGAGATGAAGCTTCACACTTACCGATTCCAGTCCGACTTTTCTGGCATTCAGAGCACAGTAAAAAAATAATTCTCCTCTGCTCCTACGTGTAGCAGCAACAAAGGCCCCAAGCAAACGGTCTTTGTCTCTCTATATGTTTAAAGCAGAACCAAAGAACTCCCTCGTGCGAGCTGTGCTACCGACACGCAGACCAGCAGCGATTTCTTAGACCACAGACCTACCTATGTGGTCTGACCCACAATCCAGGCAAATATTTAAGGTAGCAATTAGGATCCGCACACTCAAGGAGTGAGAGAATCAGAGCTAACAGTCCACTGAACTTTTGTACAAGCACCAACACAAAGCTATATTCTGCTAGATATCCTACTTATGTATTAAAGAGCAACAACAACAACAGAGATCCGTTCAGGTATTACTAGGCTTTTACCAAAGGAAATAGAATTTTCATTTCAGAGGTATTTTTCAGATCCACAGAAAAGGTTATTAAAAGGCTGCTGGACAGTACACAGGAACTGCTAAAGCAAAGCAATACAAAATTAGCTTTGTCCTGCAGTGCAACAGCTGGTGTATTTGAAGACAAGGTAGTATTTGCGTCTCTAAATATAGTGAATCTGTTGTTTTTTTTTTTCTCCTCCCTGAAGAGAACAAATCACATGCAAGCATTCCAACTATCTGAGGCTAACAAAGCTTCTCACAAATAAAAGGACACTAAGCTCTATTTGTATTAAGTTAGAAAATGTTGAATTTCAATATGAGCTCTGCTAATCTGACTCAATTAGAACAACTACAGTTATTTTGAAATCACAGTTGTGCAGATATGGTTGTAAGCTCTTTAAACACAGTTTCTAAAATACATTTCTCCATTCCCAGACTGAGCAGGCAAATCATGTTAATAATCATTTAGCAAGAGGGAAATTTAATTCAAGTTCCTGTTAAAAATATAGATTCTCTATACATCACTTATGTTTCATTTGTAATCACTTAGTCAAATTGGTTTCAAACATCACAGAGTTCCAGCCTGGCTTCTCTGGCTAATGCCCATGGGGCTAAAACACACTATAAGCCAGTTTATAAGATTAAATGAAACATCAGGGTGTGCATTAATGTGTACGTGCATGTACCAAAATACTGCTCCTCTGTTTCCCTTGACATGTGCTGCACTCTGCCAGGAAGAGCGCAGGGTATTTTTGCTCGGCTCCAGCACTCAGCAGGTCAGAAGGCGCAGCAATCTGCACGGCAGGACTCCCAGTTTGGAGAAGGGCAGAGGGCTTCAGGCTCATTTTGCTGCTTTCTAAACTGTCTAGAGAAACCCCATAGCAGAGCACAAGCCCCATCCTTCACCCCCACCGCAAGAAGAGCTGAGCCTTTTGTTTCTGCTCTTGGAAAACAGAAGTGGGGATTAATCCCTGTGAAGCAGCGCTCGCAGAACCATGGGGAATACTTGCAGGGAGAAGCCAGGAAACGTCGCTTAGCTGCTTGCTTTCCCCAGCCCATTTCAGACATAAGGCTTACATACAAAAAATCCCAGTCACAAGTAGTGTTGCTCAGATTACTAATTCCACTCGCAGTCAGTGGCGTGGACCACACACGCCCCCAACGCAGAGCCGATCCCATCACGTACCTCATGGTCCAAGGGAGCTGCAGGAGTCTCAGCCGCAGCCACTCTCATACCAACCCAGGACTCCGAATGAGAGAGGCAGGCAGAGGGCTGCCTCAAAGTGCACTGCTCTTGTAATTAGCTCCTAGAAGCTGTCTGCCAACAGTGATCTTATGTTCTGCAAATAATTCTGCTTCTTCAACAAAAACACAAATGTGGGACCGTGGCAAGCAAAATGAGACAACATTCAGAGCATTTCCCTTGACATTTTTTGTCCTTGCATGTTTAATGTTGACATGTGGGTTTCTTCTCCCTAGCGAAAAGGAAATGGATTTGCAGTTCAGTGAACAATCTTGCACTTTACCCCCATACCAGTTACGGCCAGCCTGGTTCAAGTAGGTTTACTGTATGTGTGTGTTTTGAGGTTTTCCTTTTCAAAAACAAGCTACTTTCCCCCAGAAATTTGCTGCACTCATCTTTGCTGCTGACTTATCAGTAAAATAAGCTCTTAAGAGAACAGATACAGTACAAGCCATCTTCATAGTGCCGTGGAAAAAAGTGTACCAGCCCCTGTTTTCATCCTCTGCAACTGTCAGGCTTTTTGAATCATTTTTCTTTTCTGTACTCCAAATGAAACATAAATTCTTACTTTTAGAGAAACCATAAATAGCAGGTTACAGAAAACAAAACAAAATGAAAAAAAAAAAAAATCAACACAGCTACTTTATAGGTTGCAACTAGATATTGCTACATTCTTCCCCAATATTAAATAAATCTTCCATACACTCTAGGTTAATGTTAGTGATCTATATTGAAGTCTATACTTCAATTGACTGAGGGAATAATAGCTCAACTCAGTCTACTGTACAAAAGGAGATTTCACGGACAGTGGTAAAGAGAAAAAAAAAAAAAAAAACTTGGCATTAGCCCAAACTAAATGGCTAACTATTTTGTTCCATTTGTCACTAATAAAGTGATAAGATTGTGACTGGAAAATAAGAGCTGGGAGAGACCAAAAATCAATCAGCTGAAGAGAGCATGCTGCAAAGAGCTGGACTGGGCACACCAGCGCGGGCAAGGATGGGCTGTTCCACCTGCCCCTCGGCTCCAAGTCCTGCGCTGCACCCAAGCCCCACAGGGCGAGACGAGCAGGCTCTGTGATGGTGGGGCCACACCAGGAACCGCAGGGCTTTAGGCATCCTGGCGAGGTGGAGCCAGCTGGGAGATGCAGGTGACGCTCTTGCCTTTCCCCACTACAGCTGTGGTTCTCTGCAGGCCTGGAGCTCCCACAGAGCGAACGCTGCCTCCGGCTCAGGAGCCACGGTTTCCAGGCTATTGCTGGCATGGGCTGCGGCCTCCTTGCACTGCAGGCCCCACACTTGCAGCCTGAGGAAACATCTGCCTTGGGAAGAGTTTTACTGGTGCCTGCCACTCACCCCAGCACAGCCCAGGACCACAAGCACTGCCCATCCCATGATCCAGCGCAGCCCAGCACCACAGGCACTGCCCATCCTGTGATCCAGCGTGGCAGACACTCTTCGCCCAGGCTCATGATGCAGCAGGCACAGAGCTGCCCTGGGGTGCAGCACTCGGCTGCTGGAGAGCTTCCAGTCCCCACAGCACCAGTCCCCTCTCCTCTGCCACCTTATCCTGTGTTTATCCTTCCACCTCCTGCTTACGCCCAGCTTAGCGTGCCAAGGCTGCAGCTTTTGCAGCACTCCTGCAGCTGGCCAAGCAGCTATAGGAAATGGTTGGAGGAGGCCGGCCTCCCTCCTCTGCCAGCACAGGCTTGCCCACTATGACTGCAGCCCGTGCCTGTCTCCAGCGTGGATGCCACAAGTCAGGGGACACCAAACACAAACTGCCTTTTTTACCCCCTCTGTCATTATTTTCCTTTCCCCTTTTATGTATTCGTGGTTGAGGTGGCAGGACCGGACACCAGAGCCACCACAAGCTTTCTGTTCTGGCATTTCTTCTAAGCAACAGCCATCTCACTTTAAAACTGTTGTTACATGTTGGTGACATGAGTTAGGTTTATTTTAAAAGCTTCAGTTGCTACAGGCACTACAGGAATAGAAGCCACTGTTAAAAATGAAAGCCTTGCTGTATAGTCTTACATCTTTAATGCTTTTGCACTTTTTCCTCCTTCCCTTCCTTGGTCTGTAACGAAAGCTTACAAGAGGGTGCGTGCCTCAAATACACAGGTGGACTTCGTATGACACCAGCGTACCTCTTCTGACTTGCATAGAAGAAAAGGCTTATGGCTGGCATCCAATACAGTATTTTTTCTTCTCCTCCCCATGACTTCTACCTCTCTCTGCAATATCCTCCACCCCCTCCAACACAAACGGCGATAGTCCTGCCTCCATCTCCATGGACCCACCTTCCCAGTGTCCGATCCTCACATGAAGAGGTGACTTTGGACACACTAAAGGGCAAGAACAGCAGGTCAAAGCTCATTACAGTCATCATATAACTGATAGAAAAATAGCCTTAAAGTAGCTATTGTGTATCTGAGGTTTCCAGAGGGGTCAAGGGTTTACAGTTTACTCTGACATTCCTGAAGCACCCGAGTTCACTACATGGGCAAGGGCAACCGGAGTGCCAAAAATTGCCAGAGAGAACGGGGAAGGAATGAGGGGAAATGAACATCTTGAGGGGAAAAAAAAAATAACAAAAAAAAAACCCCAGAAGAATGGTGGCCTTAAACTGCCATTTCAGAGAAATCATACCAGACAGCTCCTCAAAGCAGTTATCTGGGGCTCTTTTCATACCTACAAAATGTCAATAACATTCTCGGTTTAGCTATTAAAAAATATCAGTACTGTGAGGCAGGTCCAGGAATTCAGTTCAGGGACTAGATGTTATGCAGGGCTAAGTAAAAGGGCTTGAAATAATCCAAAGCAGCACTTTTGAAAGGTTATTGAAAACCCCCTATCCCACTTAGCTGCTTAATGCTGTTAATTAGACCTTTATTAATTCACATTTTTGGCTTTCTAGACCTACATATTTTGTTATCTTATCTCCGTTGAAATTTCATGGGCAGACATCTTCAACTGAAAACACCAATCTCAACTGACAAATCATGAAAACTAAGCCTAAAATCACTGCAGCTTCCAAAATGCTATTTTAAATCAAAGTGCTAACTCTTCCAGGCAGTGCAGGAGTCTACTTGGGATGGGGTCCCAGACTTTTTCTAAGAGCGCTATATACAGGTGCTTTGGAAAGCATGCTAAGCATTTTCTTCAGAGGAGCTGAGCAATAATAAGGAGAGTAGCGGGAAGGTGTAAATTCTGGGTGCTTTTGGTGCCAAGCTGAGCATGGTGCAGGCTGAGCTGCTTGGAGTCCTCCACGCTCTCCTGAGACGCTCACCTGCACCTGCTCCTCACTGCACCTCTGCTTAATCCCTGCTTAGGAGGGGTGAAATGTGTCATGTTCTAGAGGTTGCCCCCTGCAAAGTAAAGATCCTCTGCTTCTGTTTCCACTTACTTAAATAAGATTTTGCTGAGCCAGCACAAAGTTCAACTTGGCAAGGCTCAAGGTGGCCCCCAGCAACGACCATATGCCACGTAACTTCTACAACTTAATTTAGAGACTGCCAGCCCTGAAATTTTTTTTTTCCTCACAGTCCTCAAAATCTCACTTCCCAGGTGATAAAACACATGGAAAATAAATCCAGAGAAAGAATGGGCACTTTATAGCAAGAAACAGCAGACAGGCTAGGCATTCAAAAGGCAAACAAGAGGTGCAGAAAGGGAGGGGATTCACCTCTCCCTCACACAGGCACTGGGAAGCGAGGGTGCCTGAGCAGGCAGGATTTCTGCCAAAAGCACATATGGGAGCAGAGCTAGGAAGGAGCGGGGCAGCCCGAGCCCCTCTCCAGCCCGTGAGCAGGCTGAACTCGGGCAGACACGTCTGCCGTCCTCACAGCTTAAAAACACCACGTCGGCTGCTGCACCTCCATATTTACCTGAGCTTCGGTACAGCGTCCGCCTCATTTTCTTCCCTGGAATCCAGCAGCGCAGTTATCTTCTATGTCTGCTAAGCCTTCTCCTCAACTGAAATGCCTCTCAAAAACACAGGGATATGTCTAAGTACACATGCAGCCCTTGGGTTCAGACAACCCCCCGCCAGGCTCTCCGGTGTTGGCAAGAGCGCGACACTGAACTTTCCCTGCAAGAAAGTAAACACGTGGCCGTGTGCAGCACGGCGGTAGCCTGGCAGCAGCAGCAGCGAGTGTCAGAACAACCTTGGCACAAGGAGCTCTGGCGGTTTGAACAATAGCTGGACGCACCGGGGCTGAACCCTCGAGCAGCAGCAACAAGGAGCCACCCCCAGCCCCTGGGTTGCTCCGGAGCAGCGTGTGGTGGGTGTTGTGCCGCGGCCACCTCCTCCTCCGCACTCAGGGGTCTCTGCAGCTGACTCCACGCCACCCAGCTTCAGCACTTCAAAACCTGGAAACGCCCAACGGCTGAAACCACTCAAGGAAATACCCCTGCCCAGTCCTCAGCAAGGACATTTGCTTGCTGATACCACTCCAGCATTCCTATTTAAAGAACTGTTGTTATGGGAAAAACTGAAACTGTACTACACGTAGGCAACGTGTTACTCATACCTTATGCCTTATCTGTGGCAATGCCCCAATTCCCGAGGTGTGTTGCTCTAGCTAGGCCTCCCCACAGCCACAGTGGGACCTGGTTATCCAACCGCACACACCTTATTCCACAGCAGCTTCCTCGTGCTCCTCTCACAGGCTCTGGAGCAGCTCTACCGGCTCAGGTGAAGCTCACCCAGGGCTGCCCACCTGGTACCCGCAGTGCTGCAAGGGGCAGCAAGAGCCAGAGGTGCCCGCATTCAGCCTTCTCCTGCATGAGGACCTCTCCTGGCCTTTCTCCTAGGTCCTTCCACGTTCCCATCTGCTGGCAAGTGCACAGAGCAGCGCCAGGCTAGATGCCCAAGGCCCTTGTAGGGCCTTGTCAAGCTGCTTGTAAGCGAGTGCCTGACACAGACATATGTCAGACTTCCACAAAAATTACATTCTCTGAAGACCCTCATGCATTTCTGCCTGCATGAATATCAATATTTTGAACTGGTACCACAACTTATGAAACAATACCCGATGAAAGATTGGGAAAGCAGTATCTTTCTTAAGAAATTTTTTAAGACTCTCTCAAGCTAAACTTGAGAGATGGCACAAGTGGTTTTAGATCAGAATACATTCTCCATCTCACTTTGCAGGAAAGCCAGTACCTTTGTAAATACATGAACAGGTGCACGCAGACGTAATGTTAAATAAAAAAAAAATCAGTAACTTTAAATAAAAAAGGCATTTGGGAAAATACCACTTTCAGGAGCAATACTGTCTTGAATCAGCCATATAAGCATTTGTATTGTGATAGCATCTATAAATGTCCTTCAAATGCCAGAATCGCACCGTAGCAGGCAATAGCTATAGAGAATGCAGATCCTATGCAAGCACAGATTGCCCATGCCTCAAAGCCCTGGGTCCCCATTGCCATTTAACTACACTTGTGACATTCAATACTTTCTGGTTTGGACGAGGACTATTTTTGAACAGCAAGAGGAGCAAGACAATAGGCAGAACCTTCTACAGATAGACCAGAGGAGCAGATCTTAGCATCCTCTTTTCTTTGCAAGCTCTATATAGGGGCTTGCAAATATACGGGGGCAAGCTATATATAGGTGCAGCCTGACAAACTTAGAAGCAGTCACATGATAACTGTGACAAGACACAGTGTTGTTCTTGACACCAAAATGACCAAAACTGTTAGAGATATATGTAAAGTAACCAGCTGTATTCATTAGTGTTTAAAACAACTGAGTAACCCTACTGAAAAGCAGTTACAAATAGGAAGGACATACTCCACACTATTTCATGTGCCAAACATTTTGCCTAACAGCTATCACAATGAGGGGCTGTTAGGATACATTTCAAGTAACTTAACTGCTTTTGGAACATCAATGAAACTGTAACTACTCAGTTTTGGTAGGCGCAACACGTCACACTCCTTATTAAATTTTCACCACAATTTATTCTTTGCTCACAATTTGTATCTATTGCTTTTTACTCTCCCTTTTTATTGGCCACAGATGAAAAACCTCTTTTAAGGCTTCTAGTAACATGCTTGATACTACTGCGTCCTTTGAGCTGTGAAACTCATTGCCCTAGGAGGATACAGATGTTATCATTTTACAGGCAGACCAGGGGAGAATGACAAATTCATAGAGGATAAATCGACTAAAGATTTTTAAGCATAAAGACACCGCCTCTGCCAAAGGCAAACCTGGAAGGACAAATTACTGAAGATCAAAGAGTATTATGGAAAGTATCATATGCCTGATCTATTCTTATACTCTTCTCCAGGCATCCACTATGAGTCAGCATCAAAATGAGAAGCCTGGGTTAAATTTACTTTTGTTTTGACCCAGTGAAACCTTCAAAATACCTCTAATAGACATCAGAAGAGCGGTAGTAGTCACTCCCTTCTGGCATAATGAATAACAATGGTGCCATGGGGCTATTTTGATTGCTTAGCAGAGATTTGACGGTGTCAGATCAAATGCTTCAGCCTCACAGGTGCCTTAATATACTACTGCTGCACAAAGAGTACTACTTAGAGCCACAGACATATGCACCCTTTTATAAGGCAGATGAGCAAGACACAGTAATCACAGACTGGGCATCACCCCAGGCAGGGGAGACTTTCATAGTGAACACAACACTAACCTACCAGCTCTCCCCACTTCCTCCTGCCTTTTCAAGTTCATGGTATTCCTGATGGGAGTAAAAAAA
This sequence comes from Crypturellus tataupa, assembly GCA_034781795.1. Lineage (NCBI taxonomy): Eukaryota > Metazoa > Chordata > Aves > Tinamiformes > Tinamidae > Crypturellus > Crypturellus tataupa. Next base: position 1,709,499 of record JAWLRI010000576.1, on the reverse strand, counting down.
AAAAAAAAAAAAAAAAAAAAAAAAAAAAAAAGGAGAGAGAGAGAGAGAGATCTCCAGTGATGTCTCCTTAAGATGCATGACATTGCCTCCTCAGAGGTGCTCTGTGGTACTCTGAACATGATGCCACAGAAAGTGGAAAAGTCAGGGGCTCCCATGTAAAAGCTGCCCGCTCTCCCCGAAGGGTGCAGACCTCCTCACCTTGCCTTCTGCAAGTTCATCCCAGAAGGAAGCAAGGATGGCTCCCAAAAGCTAAATGTGCACAGACACCTCCCCACTCTGTGGCTTATTTGTCTTCAGGATGGTGAAATGTGTCAGCTTCTGGTAAGACAAAAATGTTGGACTTTGCAAGCACAGTAAGTTATTCACAAAAAAGCTCAATTCCTTTTGCAAATATTTTTCTCACACTAGTCTATTCAGTTTTTCTGTCTATCTTTCTGTGGGAAGGAGAAGGGGAAAAAACACAAGAAAATAAAGGAAAGGGGATCCTGTGCCTACATAAAACATACGGCACTATTATTCAAAAATAAGACAGTCCTGTTACACACTGAGTTATGTTTCCTGTGTAATAAAGGACCACACATCTCCACCTTTAGTAAAGGATTGCATTGGTGAATCAATGGAAGTATCTTAAAATGTCTATATTCCATGATCAAATTTAGCTTCAGATACCTAACTGCAAAGCAAAAATTTAACCACTGTATATTGATAAATAGGATGAATTCTTCATGTGCAGCACTTCAGCTCTTCAGAATCCAGGGCTTTCTCAGATGAGAGGCCAAAATGTCAGTTGGTCCCAGGACTATACAGAGCAGACTTGAGACTTAGGTGCTACATTAAGGACCCCTAAGAAGAGCCTGTTCTTTGTTGAGGGGCCAAAAAGCAGATTTGGCAGACACACACCAACCCATGCCGTGGTGTTGCCTCAACAGAAAAAGCCTTCAGATGTTTTCAAAATAAGCCATGGCTCTACCTCATTTTGGAGACCTAGATTTCCCAGCTCCAGCACAGTGCAGATACTTTTCTAAATTGCAAACCAAAACTATGTTTAAAACAACAACAAACGCAGAAGTTTATATGTGGGAGTTAAGCTCTGAAGGTTTTCCATTATCACTTCCACTGATTACAAGAGAGAAAGTTGTAGCAGGGCATTTCATGCAAATACACCATGAAACTGAGGCAGTTTTTCCTCTTGGGCAGTTTACAACACACTGTGAAAGGCCCGTCCCCCTGTCCTGAGCTCATTCCGGGAGGTCATTTTAGTTCCCGAGGGACACGCAAGCAGCCTGACCGGCAGCATGAACAACAACGTAGCTGTTCTCGAGAGGCAGTGTGGCCTCGAAGACCTCTGACATGACCGCATCTAGCAGCATCTGCTCTTTTGGCTGTAGAGTTTCTCACAGAGCATGCAAAAATCTCTAATAGCATAGATCACAAGCCAAATATGCCAGAGGCTGAATATGCTGTACATACTACGCCTTTCCAATAGAGATAGATGCAAAACCAGAATTGTTAAGATCTTTTTAAAGAAAATTTTCAAACTCAGTAAAATCTACGTGAAATATTTCATTTCTATTCTTTACATAATTGTGTTGAATGCACTTGCTAAAAAATCTACTACTGTCTGGAGTGTTTTTTGTTACCTGTAAGGTGCAGGAGAATCTTTGCATGTTTCTATTGCCAGTTTAGTCACAGCTAAATATCTCAGAATAATCTAGCCCAGAGCCTTTGCTCTTGCTAAACAAACTATTGAGCACTCCACAAAACATTCATGGATTTCACACACCTTCAAGTTCTCACTTAACCCAGTTCTATTAAACTTTAGGGCAGAAAGTATCAGGCACAGTATAAATCTTTGCAAATATTAAAAACTTAGACTAAATCTTTTAAGTAATCACTCCAAACATGACAGCTTTGCAATGATAAATTCTGTTAAGGACAGCCTCAAGCCTATTAGCTAGCATTAAATAGAAGTAAAAACAGCTGAAAAAAATGTGGATTCTTACTCCACATTTCTAGAACAGAGAGATAGAAGTAATCAAGAGTAGAAGCCTATAGTAGCAGAGAATGAATAGCATTACATGACAAAAGAAAGTCACCCAGAAATAAACTAATCATACACGTCTTTAAGCAGACTAATAACAAACAAATCCATACTGAATTAGAAGCAGGTAGATTGCTGAACATTCATCTCTTCCATTTAAAAATGTCTGAAATGATTTCAATCTTTCTGCTTCTTTTGCAGATAGCATCCATCCTGCTGTAAAGACAGAAGATCAGCATCAACCTAAATAGCTGCTTTTAAAATATATCCGAGACTGAAAATATTCAGAGGGTGTTAAAGAGAGAGAGAACAAATGCGGCCTTTACACTGGAGTGCGAGCACTGAGCACAGCAAGCGGAGCTGTCTGCGCCTTTTAGGGGAACTTCCAGGGCATATACACTTCCAGTACCTTTACAGGTCATTTGTCCTCTCCCAATGACATGGCCTATTCCTAAAGTTAGGATATGATAGATTAAATATCTCAGAGTAAAGTGTCATAACCAGATGGGCAGAAGTTTGCTTGCAAACTATAGTAGCAGTCCAGCTACACGGGCTATATTTTGATGCTTGTGTTGACTGGATCACGATGTAACGCAAGATGTGCCAGAATGTCACACGCCGGTGACCTTTTTCACATGGCTGTGATCAGCCTCCCTCTCAATTTAGCTGTGTCCTTTTTAACCCTACTGCCACTAGCAGCAAGATGGCTGGGGCCAGCCTATGGCTACTCACCTCCTGCCCTCACTGTCCACTTCCTCAGGAAGAATGTTACTACAGTCCTGCCTTTGGAATGGGATCTGCTTTTGAGCTACAGCCCTGCAGGCCAGTGGGAAGGCTGCCGGGCTGCCAGTTGGCTTCCCAGCTCGCTGGAGCACGGGCTCTCCCCACATGGCATGCTGGAATGACAAGTTACATCATTTATTTTACTTCAGGCTGTTCCAGCTGTAAGCTGCTATTTCACCGATCAAACCAAACAAATTACTCATTTCCAATTAAATTCACCTTTTAAAATAAGCAATGACAAATTCAAAAATAGCCAAATAAAAAACAACTAGTAGAAGGAATGACATGCAGTGCCAGTACATGAAATTGTGATAGAAAGTATCTGGAGAGTTTTGATAGAAAACAAGACCATTTCAACTTTTACATTACATGTATAGAATAAACTTTTAGCTATTAAGATCACAGAAATAATACCTTGCCTTTGTAGAAATAAAAATACTTCAGAAAACTTGATAGGAAATTCAATTTTTCTCTCCCTGAGGTCAATGGGGCAACTGAAGCTTTGTTCAGTTGCATCTGGACTTTTATGTCAGCCAATCAGAAGCAAAGAGGAAGAGAGGGAAGGGCTTGCATGGCTTCTCACAATGCAGGAATTCGTCCAAGTTGCATTTGCTAAGTGTTTGCAAGCAAGAGCTCCTCTGGATGCAGGTATATATGTCAACATAAACCTTACAACACACCAGGGCACTGCTGCCTCTCTGTTTGTGCCACATCACAGATGCAAGAGCAGGCCCAATTCTAGTAAAATTCTATCAAAAGTAGAGAAAGGAACTCAATTTATATGAGTGCTAAGACCCTTCATTATTACAGAAACCTCCAAATAATGATTATTTCCTTTACAGCTTTATTATTTTCAATAAATATTGATTTCATTTCAGAGTCTCTTCTTTTCAAACAGCTCATGTCACCATGCTTCCACATGGTTAACTTCCTTTGTTTATTTGCTTTTAAATGCACAAACATTATCAATAACATAACCACCATTCGCAGACCCTGGAAAAGGCGTGCCTGACTTTGGCTGAGGGTGTCGCAGGACACCTAGGACACGCAAGACCCACAACAGTGGGTTTTAAACTGCTCGTCATTGGACTTCTTCAGTGTGGACCCTGCAAGGTGACTAAAAAAGCAATCTCATGCAAGTTACACTGCAAAACACAGATGGGGTAATTTCCAGGGGAAAATGTTAAGGGTCCACAAAACAAAAGGAAAGGGAGGAAAAATAACTGTGTTAGAGTTTATGGCCCATTGACAGTTCATTCAGAATTAATGGCTTTTTATAATGCAGAATGTTGCATTAAAACATTTAAACAACTATTTAAATCTGAAGAACAATTCCCATCTAAAATACAACTGTATTAAGGATGCCTTAGACCTGAATTTACTACTTAGAAAAATAGACATTTGCTATTGTATATACAGAAGTAGTTCTAATTAGCTACATTTATAGCTTCAGATACCTTTAATTCTGATGAGACAAAATGCTTGTTAATCTACCAAACCCAATTCTTTTACATTTGGCTTATGTTTACCATAGCCCATGCCTTTGTTTTTGTATAAATAGTACATGTGTCTGGCCCCAATATTGCATGTTTTTGCAAAACCCTATGTTTATTATTTTATGCAGATGATTAAGTTTCAGGTTCTGTATAGTAATGCACAACACTGTTCTCTAAGTTCAAACATCCAGTTTTTTTCAGTTTATTTAACTGCTCAATTTCCCTCCAAGTAAACAGGAGCATCACTATGTTTATTATACAAGCTGTCCAAATCCAAGTTTTGCTATGAATTAATGAAATTTCATTATCAAAGACAGGCCCAGCACATTTTCAAGATGACTTCAAGCACAGATAATCTGGGATTTTCCAGTAAACAACCTGACCTTCAAGCTAAAAATGGGGTTGTCAGAGTAAAAATACTACTGTGGGATGAGAAAAGCCCCCAGCAGTACAACCATCTTTGTTCATGCAAAATCTCGTTTTCCAAACAGTGCACATTCTGCTGGACATGGTAGAATTCGGACAGTATGTCTTTGGGGTGCCAGGCAGCCTTCATTGGATATTGCTCATCTTACAGCTCTCCTCAAAGAAAGATTTCACTGAATTCATCGAGTCAGTACACAGAAAATAAGATGACTAATGTTCAAGGCAAAAGAAGGCGCAGACATACATATACTTTAATTTTGTATCTGACATATTTGCTGTCTCCCTTTAAAAAATTACCCAGAAAAAAATCTAATTTCCTCTAGTCAGCTAAAATAAATGTTTCCATGTTTTTAGGTTGTTCCTCTTAAAAGAAACCCCATAATCAAACCTTAGATTGGCTCCGTTACAGAATGTTACTCGATGTTCCCATATGGTCTTCAAGCAACATGTGTTAGTGATACTACTCAGAGCAACAGCAAAAAAAAAAAAAAAAAAAAAAAAAAAAAAAAAAAAAAAAAAAAAAAAAAAAAAAAAGATGTTCTGTTTAGGCTCTTCTCCAGGAAAAGCCAAGGTGCGTTAAAGCCATTTATCATGAAAAACAGGAAGAATTTCAAGACTGAAATGAACCCACAAAGAAGAAAACCCTATCTGTGTTACCTATAGCCAAACAGTGGGTGCTGCAGAGTCAGATCAGAGAAAGGGGGGTTCTTCACAAATCAACCTAGTCAAATGCTTTGAGGAAGCCTTGATTTGTCACAAGCAGCTTGGGGCCAGGGCTAAAGCAGAGAAGTCTTGTTTCATTTTGTCAATACCCAGTAGAACAACTTGCTCCCCAAAACTTTCTGGAAATAGGGACTAACCTCCTCTTTCTGCTTAGTCACTTTCTAGTAAGATGTTGCAGCTCCAAGGCTTTAACAATAGTTTCCTGATAGCTTCTCTCTATAATTGCTCCAGGCTTTAGGTATCATGAGTCCAGCTTCCAGAAATGCACAGGACTGGCTTTAAAATAAACAAGTTTGTGTAGATTTTAACAAATTGACCTTTTTATATGCTTTACAAGTCCTACAGTTTATATTGCCAAGCTTACTCCAAATATTCCCAATCTCTAGGAGCTCTCCTTAGTATTACTGGTTAATTTACTTTTAGTTCTTCCACAAGCAGTAATGTGGAGCTTTAAGAAAAATTAATGATGATTAAATTATAGTAGTTGGTCAGAAGTGTTGCTCTGGTCATAAATCCATCATCTTCAAAGAGAAAGAACGGAATAGAGGGCAGGAAGGCTGGAATAGAAGGTGACTTCTCCCGTGCAGCATCCTTATATAATGAATATTGATTTAGTAACATATTTTCACCACTGTTTTCTTATTTACCCCCATACAAGCATTTTGGCCTGCTGAATATTTGACTTCAACATAACTATTGTCTTATTATTTGTATATTATCTGATATATTATCATTAACATCTGAAATACTCATACACTCCCTTTATTCTTACTTAAACCTATCCACTCATCTGACAGGCCACCTAGTATACGTTTTGAAAATAGCAAAATAAAGTAAAAATGGGGAAAGCAACCAACCTAAGCAACATACCCAGAGCATCAGGTAATGGCTTAAGTCCACACCCAGCAGAACTGAGTATGACAACATTAGCTGTCAGCTTCAAAAAACTTAACACCTGAAAAAAATAAAACTCTCCTTCCTAATTATACCTTGATACCATGCTCTCTGATTTACAGAGTTGTTAGCTTGCTTTGAATAAACATCAGTGCACTTGTTTCCTAGGCAAATTGCTTGGCTTTGCTTCAGTTACTTCTTTTAAATATTAAACAGCAGGAAACATTTGTTTTCCCTTGTCACATCCTGTCCTGTTTACACAGCATCACACAATCTCCCTTTGAAACGCTCGCTTGCGGCAAGCTTGACACACGCACAGCTCGCTCAAAGCACTTGCTCTTGTCTTTTGCCAGCTACAGACACTTTCCTGCGCAAATGCTGAAAGGCTCCGCGGTGGAGGTGGCGTCCAGCTGCCTAGGCTCCCCTGCTACCACCCTGCCTTAGAGAAGAGGAGTAAACACAAACCTCTCCACACTCCTGTTCGCACAGCAGAATTCCTGCCAGAGCTCCCTAGGCATAAAGCTGCCGCTCTTAGAAAATCCCCGCAAGCGGAAAAAGTGACAGGACAGTGTGTCGCGCGTGACACTGTCACTCACGTTATCCCAAAGGCTGGTGGCCAAGTGCTGCTGCTGCTCCCGCCTGACCTTCCCCCGCATGCGGCAGGGTGAACAGCCAAGGCACTCACCTACAAACAGCTCCTCTTCATTCTCTCGCTCTCCTGGTTCATTTACTCTGGAGTCTCTCCGCCCACAGAGACCAGAAAGTCAAAACTTGATCCCCTTGTATTTCCGAGTGATATGGCCGACTTTCCTTGGACACATACCAACGATGCAGTAAAAATAGACAAAATGGGGGAGGGAGGAAGCGATCTAGCCTAAGCTCAAAACTTCTTAACTCAGTGTGTTCTGTAGAGGTTGCTCTTGGGGCAGAAGGCTAACTTACACGGCAAGGAGTCACCTGGTCGTCCCGAGCGGCACATTACAGGCAAACCAGGGACTCCAGACGCGCAGTTTCAGCCAGCCTCCCTGAGCCCCAGCTCCGCACAGAGCCCGCCGCACCAGAGCTTTGAAAATGAAGAGGCAGTGTCGTGGCCGGTGTCGCGCTGCTCCGCCGCGCATGGAGCCAGCGCGGCTGCGCCCCCACTGCCAGCCCCGTTCTGTGCTTAGAGGGGCTGCCCCTCTATGTCCCTGTGGATGGAAAGAGCGCTGAGCTCCCGCACCGCAAAACAGGAAAGCAGGGAAATGCAGGACGCTGCTTCAATAGGTCCACAGTGTTGCAAGTCTTTTAAAAGAGCCTGCTTTTTATAAACAGCAGGGAATGCTGATCCCCTTAGATCCTCTAAATGCTTGCAGGTGGGAGGCAAAGCGGTTGGACTTCTCAGAGAGCTGCCTTACTAGGAGCCACAGGAAAAAAAAAGCCCACAGACAGCTGCTTGATGAGGATCCTCTGGGGTATCCTTGCTGCCATCCATTACCTGAGCAAGTGCTGCACCAGAACAGCCACAAGCAGAATTTGGAAGAGCTCCTAGCAAAAGCCCAGGGCTGGGAGCTCCACTATCACATTTACTCCCTAGTTTCAGTAATCCAGGTGCCACAGGCTATAAGGTCTGCTTACATTTGCTAGATGGCTCAAGGTTTCCAAGTCAGGACTTAGGAACATTGTTTCATCAATGAGAAACTATGAAACAAAATTTTCTCTTTTTTTATAGTGGATAAAGAAGCTTTGCTTTTGCTTGAAAGCGAGGCTGCTATCTATCTCTTCCATATCAAGTTTTACTTAAACTTTCTTGGTTCTGTCAGAGAACTTTCAGGAGAACTCCCAGTCTTTCCACTGGGAATAATTTATCCTATTTGAATAACACCTTTAAATAAGACAGTTTTCACTACAGCCCTGGTGAATCAGTACAGTGAATCGTTTACAAAGCAAAAATGCTACTGTAAGTGATCTGTCTAAAAATTCTGAGCCTTGACCTTTGCTCAAGTTTTCCTCTTTTCAAGATGATGACTTTGCTAATTGCCTAGTTATCCTGTACCTGGATCCAGGATCGTTCAAGAGACTGGACTTTTATTGTCAAAAGCAGCTGAATTAATACAGCCAAAAAATAAAAATCAGGAATCTCTAATCAGAAGAGGAAAATTATGAACTCATTCTGCATGCACATATTTTTGCCTGGCTTTCTAAGCAAATTAGCTTGTACAATTGTGCTGTCAAGTTTCCAACAGTTGTATAAACCACTGAGTATTTTCAATCACATTGTGTAGAAAGCTACACATCTCCAAGGTATTATATCCCTACAGCTTTTGTGAGAAAAGGCAGCTCTCTAGGATGAGTGAAATCCAATCCAGTGATGCAAGTGAAAGGCTACACATGAGCTCAATTATATTCTTAGAGCAGAGCAGACCAGCCCACACAAACAAGATATAGGTAAAAACAGATTTCACGTGTCCTACTGCTCATGGAACTACCTTTTTTAAGGTTACTATCAAGACATTGACAGGCCTATGATGTAAAAGGGACTTTTAATGCTATCATAGTTGTATATATTTGGCTTCTATTCTAGCATTTTTCCTTTTTCTGTTTCCCCACACAAAGTAATAAACATCAAAACATGCAAAGCTCACAGACACCAGGTGAAGTAAAGATTTTTGGTATTGGAGCAACAGCATTAAAAGTAAACATAAGTTGAGTTTTTCCTTCCCCACCTTCTAGAATTGACAACATCTGTTTTTAATCAGGACCAATATTTTCATAAATCAACAAACTTGATCCTGGTGGAGCAGAGTTCCAGGTTTGATGCCAAGAATTGTTTCATGAGATACATCAGAGTTGTCCCATGTGGCTTTCTGGACAGTGCCCCAGAATTCAGGCTGTCTTCTGAACTGTGCTCTCACAATCAGCTAAATGACAAGCTAAATAACTCTTATCTCTAGGATAAGAATTAGCACTGCATGTCAGCAAAATACTGAAGTGGAGAGTAGGTAGAAATAACCACTTTCAGTTGGTGATGCTGGTGCTGATTGAATGTTTCTCCCCACTAGGAGGCAAAGGCAGTAATTTTCACTGATCCCTCAGGATCTCTTCAATATATCTGGCCTTTCAAAACAACACTCCTGTCCATTTACACCAAAAGCAGTTTTCACAAATAGCTACTGTGTGAGAAATCCTCACTAAAATTCATGTCTCAGAAATAGTGACTGATTTTAAACAACCTTCCACCTTACAGGCTTCGTGGATCACCTTTATTCTGCATTTTTTCACCCTTCTTTGCTGTTCTCCATTTCTTCCCTGCCATCACCTCATGGGGCAGCAGCCTCCTACAGCATGTGGGCCCCTCCTGCCTCTGGGCGGGCTGGTTTGACACCCACCCCTCCACCAGCTGCTGCCACCAGTGTCCTCAATACGGCCACAACAGCATTTGCTGCCGCACTGGGCTCTCCCACTTGTGCTCCTTGTGCTTTGTGTACTTTGTCTCCTTGTACTTTGGGGCCTCCAAGCACTGCAGTTCCTACCTAGCACAGGTACCTGCTGCAGCCCTGGTCTTACCTCTTTAAGGAGGTTAGTTTTCTGGAGCAACTGAGATGGAAAATACTCATCAGGTTGACAATGAAAGAAAATTTCATGCAGAGGAGTTCTGTTGATTAAATACAATAATGCTGATCTTGGCACTGAGTAACCCATTTTTTAAGAAAGCATTAGTTGCAATAATATAAATCCTTTTATTGATAGCATTTTAAAGCTCTGTCTCTTTAACATCCTGGGAAGTTTTCCTTATTGCCATTCCACAAAATACCTTGGATCTGTGTTCAGATGTTGATCTTTTATATATTTATTTTTATCTGGCTTCTCATATCGGGTATTTCACTGCACTCTCCCAGCCTGGCATCTGGAGACATGAACTCAGCCGAGGCCTCCAGAGAGGCAAATAGCCTTCAGCTGACAGTCTGAAGAGATAACCTGCTGAAACACTCCTCTACAGTTGTTTCCAAAGGTTGCTCTTTTCTTTCACGCCCTGGCTCCATGCTTCCATTCCTCACCTCATTCTGATGCACTTGTCAGACAACTAGTGAATCCACACAGCCCATCTGCAGACAGAAAATCAACCCATGACAGATGAACACTTTTGTGCAGGGTGAGCGAGGTGAATCAGCCCCGAGCGGCCCAGCGATGGCCGCAGGCTGATGCAGAGATGGACAGGAGATGAGAGGGAGCAATTTGTTCAGCCAGGCTCTCACAGAAACACATCACGACACAGCAAATAAACCCCATGTTGCTCTTGACTGCAATTCCAGATAGAAATCCCACCCTTAAATACCAGCATGAACTAGTGCCAGGTTCATGATTCTGCTCTGCACTGCCCTGAGGCCTTGTGTGCTACCCTACCAAGAGAGATTTGGACACATTACTTTTGGTTCAGATCTTTCCCTGAATGCAGATATGAAAATGTATTGTGTGAATGTTTCCTAGACTTGCCTTTGAAAGAAAGCTAATTACATGAAAGTTAGTGAAAAGCAGCAAACCTAAGAAGTCACAGCTTTTAAGGTTAGTACTTAATTTCTGTGTCTGACTTTTTGTTGAAAACTTCCCTCATTCAAGAATCACATGTTATCATGTGACCAACAGCACAAGGATACGAGTGCATGAAGAATCACAGCAAACAGATCACAAGTAGCTGTGGGGCTGAAGGCGCTTCACTGGCTACATGTTGCACACTGGGCAGCTTGTCTGGCAAAAGGAACTGAAAGGGCTGCATTTTCTAAATGAGAAACACACCACGTTTATATGTTTCCTGGCTTAGTCTTTTGCTGACCTTGCCTGGAGCTATCCATTCTTAGAGCATACAAAGGGCTAGTACATGCCTTGGTTTGCCCCCAGCCTGCCTTACTTTTCAGCCTTTGAGTACAAGGAGAAAGAGGAAAAAGGTGGTATGTTAAAACCTTGGCACTACTGAACATGAGACTGTGGAGGAAAATAAATAGCTCCCTGTTTCTCATATTGCAAATACTGGACTGGGGGAGGACTGAGAATAAGAGCAGAATATGGCAGGGAGTAAAGGACTCCAGGAAAGCTTTTTAAGGGCTGCTAGACAAGAACAAGAACAAGTTTCTTAAAAGTGATGGAGCAGAGAGGTTCAGAAGGATGCGATAAAAGAGGTCTGGGAAAAAAAGATAGCTCTAGGGTAGGAGGAGACAGGTTGGGGCAGAAAGGTGGAGAGGCTGAGGTTGGAGGGCTGGGGTGCATGCGTTGTAAGGAGGGAGGAACAAGACTCTCTGTAGTGGTATGAGCTGGAGAACAGGGCTCTGAGAGAGCCCAAGAGCTAGGACAGGGCACTTCGCAGGTGCACGGACTTAGGGCTAGGAGGCACTAAAAACCTAAGTAAATCTGTGATGGGCTAAAGGTTGTGCAGGGCTTTGGGCAGGTGGGACTAGAGGAACCTTTGCTGAGGATACCTTAGTCTAGAGCATCAAAAACATATACAAGAAGACTGCCCCTGCTCTTCCTACACATGTAATCATCTTTTCCTATTCCTGTATCTTTTTTGTTGTTAGAGCCATAGTAAACCTGGCTCACGTACTTCCATCTGTGTATTTGAGAGGTACAGGGTGATGTTTTCCTTGGAAACAGGGAACTAAGGACGTGTTTTGACATGGGTCTCAAGAGGTGTACGAAAATCAAGCACAGATTTCAGAATGACACAGAAGAGTAAATATCAGGAAAACACCATGAGGAAAATGAGGAAAAGTAGGAAGATGGTGCTACATAGCGGGTCTCATAAATGCTATGTCTGAAAAGTGATGGTGAAAGTTCAGCCACTGCAATGCTAGAGTTAATATTAACAGCAAATACACATCCACTTGCTATTACACTAGCAAACACTAACTGAAAAGAAGGCTAAAGGTGACACACTGAGGGCAAGCAACCCAATCAGAAACAGAACTGAAAACCATGTACACCAGAAAAGGTTGTAATTCTCATAGTTCTGCTTCAGCTCCTTAGTAACCAGTCCTCCTACTCCCTTTAACAGAAGTTCTGCCAGAGTAAGACCTGCAGAATTTTATGCCAGGGTATAATTGTAACAGACAATAACATTTGACTGTTGGGGTCTATTAGGATATTATATTATACCTTAGGGAACATAGGTAAAGTGATATTTGAGGCTATGTAAGGAGATCAGGAAGGAAGGAAGCCCCAGTATGATTTGACTTCACAAGGAAAACTGGTGCAAGCCTTGCAGCTTAACACATACTACTACTTCTTGGCTCCTACGTGCCTAGCACGCCTACTTCTTGGCTCCACGTGCTGGGATCCAGCAGCGATAAGAAGGAAAGCCTGACAACAGCTGTGATAATTTTTTTAGACAGCACCAGCCAGGATAGAACACTGCGAGCTGCCCACTCAGTTAGGGACATTCTATGCTAGCAGCTTAAACTGCAGCCCTTTTTAGTCCCTTGCCCCAGCCACATAGGCCAAAAGGAAGGAAATGAAATAATAATTACAAGTTCCTTTATGGATGAAGGAGCAGTGGCATCTATAATATTTCCTGCATACTGGAATACATACACTTACGCTGGACAATTTGCTTTCTGGGCCTAAAAGAGGTGAAGTAGGGGGAAGAACTTGAGTGGATCACCTGGAGACTGCAATTAATTTATACCATTTCTGTAAGCACCCTGAAAGGAGGTGGTTCACAGGACAGTGGCTTTCACACACTCAGAGCAGCAGTATAGACAACGCAGTTCTGTAAGATATTCCTGTAAGCAGAAAGATGAGTTGCCTAGAGAGGTGAAAGCAAAACATCAGCATAGGATAGAGCGCAAGCCAGGTAAGCACCAGTGTGCTGCTGTTCCTGCTTCCTTCGGCATTCCTGGCCAGCCATGTAGGACAGGATGGAGAGAAGACCAAGAAATCAGTAGTGCTAGTAAATACAGATTTAAGCCAGCAGAGACTCAATGGCTGTTCAGCCTTTGCAGTTCACTCTGCCACAACCAAGGCAGACAGCAGAGAAGAACCCCTGCTCTTGATGTGCAAGTGAGATCTGAGTATTAAATCCCTACTGTATTTTTTTCCAATCAAAAAGGCTTCATGATTAGTATAGTTTCCAGTTTTTGGAACTCAGCTATATGTTCTGCTCGACTGCCGAGAACATCCTTCAGCCAGAAAACAAGCCATTATACTAACTTGGAAAGTGGACCTTAAAAAAAAAGAAAACATTATGAAAGATTTAAAAAATATTAACAGATATGGGTGAAAGGAATGTATCAGTCAGAAGGTTCGGGTTTAAGAGAAAGGACAAATTGTCCAGGGAGGTTGAGGATGTTTTTTTTTGCAAACTGAACCCTATATTCCCAACAGAGATCTGATGTTGAGTGGCACTCTACCTCAGTCTGACAGCAGCCTATCACTGCTTCCTTCAGGCACCACACTTTGTCCATATCTGCCAATTCGGTTTTCTGGTCAGATCCAAACAGTCAACCAGATCTAGACAGATATGGTATTTCACCCACAGCTATATCTTATCTGATGAAGTACAATCACATTCATCAGCACAACACCTGCTAATGAGCTGAAGCCCTGAGATTAAAAACACTCAAAGCCTCCTCTTCTCATTAAATATCTGAACATTCAGTGTGGTCAGTTACAGCTCCAGTAACTCAAAACTTAATGCAAATTAAAATCACCTCTTATTAATATAGAGAGCCTAAGAGATCTTGGACTGGGATCTGGTCTGACAATGTCAAGGGCAAAGAAGAAGAAGTATAACTTGACAAGCCATAATATTTGGCAACCATCAAGATATTTTGGAAATATAACTTTTTTAATATTTTTATTATTGAATATTTTAACACCAACTTATACCCTCAAATAACTGAGAAATTATTGAATAGCAGAGTGAGTGCTGCTATATTGCAAATGTGCTTGCAGACTAGAGACTCAAACACAGGAAAAGGCTGGCAGGGGATCCCAGCAGCAGCACAGAGCACATCTACAAAGTCAGAGGAAGAAAATATCTTGCAGTAAAAACACAGCCCTGGGAAGGAGATTTTAGTTCTATTCCCAGCTGTCTTCCATCCAGACTTCACTTCCCTCTTTTGTAGGCTGAGGATGATATGCTTATCTGCTTCCCAGGCTATCTGAAAGCCCCGTTAATCAGTATTAGCAAATCGCTTTGTTTTCACAAACTGCCCATCACCTTAGAATCACAAAGGAAAATTATAGCATATGCAGCATATAGTAGTCAGGGGAGAGAGGGATTTTTTTTTTTCTTTAGTGAAAAGGAAACAACATCCTTCAGTGAAGGATGTTGTTTTAAAGCCCTGTTTTAGCAACCTTCATGAATACATCTTGAAACTATCTCTCTGGAAGGAAGACAAATCAATTTTAATCTGCTGCCTGTTTATCCTAATGTAAATCAAACAGACACAATCTGCCCTTGCAGAGCAAGCCATGTTACACTGAGCTCGTGATGCATGAGGGGATTCATGCGGCAGCGGGGTGCGCATCAATGCAGCGAGCATATTGATTACTCCTAACTGCCAAGTGCGAGAGCAAAACCTCCCAGCCGTGCATGCCTGCCTGCCGCGTACATCTCATTGCTCTTAGTATTACCCAAGTACTGAGATCCTACAGATAAAAAAAAATACCATTTTTATCTTCACTATTCAAGGCTTAGTATCTATCTGATACTTAGGGAGAATGAATGAAAACCTCTGGCTCGTGTTCATTGCCTGGCACAGAATCAGCTTACTGCTATAATTAGCTTTCGCTCACACGCTAGCAGGCATGCACATATTGCCTTAGAAGCAGCTAAGTCTTAAACCTGAGCATCTAGTCCTATCTAGTTAACGTGTACTAATTGAAATAGCTGCCCCTAAATTCACGGCTTCACTTGTAGGTTCCTGTCCAAATGTCTTTAAGCCACTATTTCACACAGATAATGTTGATGGAGTGGTCCTCTGCAATTCAAGACTCACTAAGAAGTCCTTAAAAGCATCATAGGTGAGAAGAGGAGTTGAGCCCAGGGTCTGCAGACTAAGTGCTGCCTGCAGAAGCTGTGCACAGCCTCAATACACAAGCAGCACAGGGCCAGCAAGCTGGGCAACCTGGAGACACCACAGCAGCATCCATCTCTTGGGAATTTCTTTCAAATGACTTGAGGTAACAAAGATATGAATAAAACTTCATTGATGAATTAAAATAATTCCTGTGACTTTAAAAAGAATCATAATGAATATGTTTTCAAAAGTAATAGGTTTTTATTTTTGTTTTTCTCTCCAGGTACCTTCAACTCAAAACTTCAGCTGAACTATCTGGAGATCCTGACAGAAAGGAGCAGGTGAAAAAGGTGAAAGAAAAAGTCTGAAAAATCCATCAATACTTCCAAAGCACTATAAAGACTTACCAAAGCATTTTAAAGCCTGAACACATGTTAAAGACACAAAGAGTCAAGCTCATTCAACCTCTATAGTCTTTTGTTCCATAGAACTGTGATCATTTCCTAACAGTGACCAGCAGAGTACTTAAATCTTTTATATGACTTTTTTCCACTACTAGTATACCTTAGAATACAGCAGTGCCTATCAGCAGTTTAAGCAGCATTTATTTAATAATATCCCATATCTTTCACACCATTCTAACAATTTATGACCTTTCAAAAACTGGCACAGTTCAAAACATCACTGGATGATCAAATACTGGAAATGCAGCTGAAGAGAATTAGATGCTGATTAAAGTCCTGTAAAAATACTGTGGCAAGTTTAAGTGGGTTGTGGGGGAATTAAATTCTTTCCTCATGCATGTCCTCATGCATTTGAGCTTGAAATAGGGTAGTCCTTGTAGACATGACACTGCATACAAAGTAGCTGCTTTTTTACTTTGAACAGAGGAAAACATTTAATAGCTGCGCGGTGAGAGAGAATATCTACCTGCCTAGCTAATCCATCTATCCTTAACCTGAGCAGAAAAGCCACAGTGACACAGCAGACTACTTACTAGTGTTTCAGAGAGTCCATTCAGGATTAGCAGAGGCTGAAATGCCCTGTGCTTCCGATCAGAAGATTTAGCTCCCCGCAGCGTTCAGACAGTTGGTCCCATGAAGGCCACGAGACGCCTGCGTTAAGGGATGGCCCTGCACGGACACAAACAGCTTGTCAGCGCCAGCCAAAGAGGCGGGCCAGCCCACAGCCGCCCTGCAAGTCAGATTAGCCTGCGCACGGCCGGGCTGCGCCTGCCAGATACCGCCCCTCATTGCCGAGCGGGCATCCACAGGGGCTGCCTGCAAGGACACAAGCTTCGTGCGCTGCTAAGCTGAGGGCGGAAGGAACACACCATTGCTAAGTGACCCCAGGGAAAGCACATACATGTAAGTCCTGTTACAAAGCCCACAGTCATCACGGATGCATAGGTGGGCTTTAAGGTCAATGAAAAAATACCATGAATTAAGATCAGCACATATCCACTGTGGAAAAGTTTTACCTGCAAGGTCTGACTTTTCCTCCCTGCCCGTTTTATCTTATCCTCATCCTCATTAGCAGAGGCACTTTGCTTCCCACCACAGTTTTCTTATGTGTTGTCTGTCACAACTACCTCACCTCCACCTTCTGGGCCACAGCCCTCAACCTTCACCAGTCCCAATACAGCTGCTTCCCCACTTTGCTTCCCTTTGCTAACTGCTTGTTCTTCCAGTTCTGTTCTCCCCCAAATCACAGACACACCTTAGGGACCTTAGGGTGATTTTTTTGTGAAACAGACAAGCTGATCTAGCAAATTATTGCTGCCAAAAGTGGCAGTTCAGGGTCTCCCCTCTCCTCAGGCCCCACTGCCATTTCATGGGGAGGTAACAGCACAGAATTGAGTACTTGTCACTTTAGCTATCTCTACAAAGAGATAAGACATACTGCACACAGTGATACTCCCTGAAATTTAAAGATTTAAAGTCCTCCTTATCTTGCCACAGCCATAGAAATTAATCTGTGATCCCACCTGCCTCCCTGTGTTCCCATCTCCTTTGTTGTTTGGACTGAATTGTTCCTAGTTAATTGAAAGTGCTGCTTACAGCTGCTGATCCCATTTCATCCCAGCTCTGTGCTACTTACTTATTCTTTCAGTTTGGCTGCCTGGCCTGCAAAATCAGACTCATCAAGTCTCTTACAATAGCTCCCTGGATAAATATCATGTTTTGTACTTAGGCCTCATCTTAAAGCTCATTTCTGCTTTGGAAATAATGAAGATTCTCTGCAACTCAAACTCATTTCTCTCTCTCTTCCCCCCGTGACTGTTTTTGACTCTCATCTGATTAATTTTTCTCTCAGCATCTACCTCTTCCTCCCTCATGCTCCTAAGGCAGCCTACCTCTTGCTGTCATCCTTTTTCCCTTTACATACTCTAACTATTTGCTTGTACAGGTTCCTGTAATACTTTTAAGTCAATGATTTATAGCTGTACCTTTCAAAAAGATTTTTTTTTTCTTTTTTGCTTTCCTCTGATCCAATATTTTAGCCTGTGTTTTAGGCATGTTGCATTAATTGCCTTGACAACTCCTATTTTTAAGATCCTTTTCTGGGTGCAAATTAATGCAATCTCATCACACCACATCCTTTACTGTTATCAGTTTTGGCACAAGCCCTTTCCCTCCTTTACTGGAGCTGGCGGGAGCGAGCTCACTGTGGAAGCGGATGCCGATGCTAGGAGGTCGTTGTTCCGAGGGCTGTTGCTGCAGGACACGCCGCTCGGGCCGCACGCGGGCTCTGCTGCACAGCGACACACACGCCACATAGCCCTCGCTTTAATGATGTTCGAGATTGCAGTGCGAGCAGAGGGCGTCAGCAGCTGCCGCTTGAGTGTAACCCACACTGCTTGTGCTTTTATCCAGGCTTCCTGCTTAATTAACCCCTTACTGTCCACACTAAGAGCATCATTATTTTGCTACAGCTTTTTTTTTTTTCTTCTAATATCTCTAAAATTTAAATCTCTTCTCAGACCTAACACTTACTCTCACTGCCGAGCTTGGATCTTACTCCCCGAGCACCTGCAGTGTTCTCCCCTCCTCCTCAGGACACTCAGCAACTGAGGTCATCTTTTGTTCCCTCCCCAAGCACGTTGCCCACACACCCATGAAAACCAAGCTTTCTTGTCCTGAGCTGCAAGGCCTTTCAGACTTTCTCCTTTCTATTGATGAGCTCCCACGGCTCTCTCCAACACAAGGCCTGTCTTTTCAGCCTACTTCTCTCTTCCTATAAAGCCCTCTTTTCTTCCTCCATCTCATCCCATATGCACTCAATGCACTGCCTGATCAAATCATTTTTTCCCCCTTTTCCACAATCTATAACTATCACAAAATACAGAAAAAGTGTGAGAATGAGGGTGAGGAGCAGTAGAAAAATGCATGAGAAGTCACAACAGAAAGATGTTCCATCTGCATGCATAAATTATATGTGCTTTTCTATCAATCACATGCCATATGTTCTGCACCTTACATTTGAGACAGGCTAGCCATCAAAATTCCTTGATGGATATGAAGTGCCTGCATGTGAAATTGTGAAGAGGACCTGAACTGCTATGAAAAGACTGTTTGTAGATGCACAAGAAAAATAAAGCTGGCTATTGCATCTCCGATTCCCATGGCAATTTAAGATGCTAATTCAGTGTAGCCATGAGCAAACAAAAGAGAGCAAGAATGAGCTGATTTAGGGGACCAGGCTGAAAAGGCACACTTTAAACAAAGTCACCCTGGGTACAACTCCTATGACTCCACTCAAAGATTTATGCCAAGGATGAAGCCGCCTCTTTGTCCTAAGCCTTGCATGACCCAAGGAAATTCTGACTAGCACTGCCAAGGATGCAAACCCAAGTGCCATCTGTGAGGGAGGCTTCTCAAGATCACCAGCCTGGTTTAAAAGCTCGCTTTTACTAAAAGGGCTTTCCTGCCCATCCCTTTCCTCTGCACAGGCTTTGTCCTCTCCCTTACATATGCTCCAGGAAGGGCAAGAAGGCTCAGAGAGCCAATTCAAATTGTTGGCTGGATTTTCCAGACAAGCTGATGATCTGACTCACCTCCCTCAGGTGTCAAACTGCACAAGGAAGCAGTGGACACACATAGCTGGAAACAAGAGAGCAAAAGAGGTGGGGATTGAGATCACTCCTTTCTTTTTCTAAAGCAGCAAGCTAACTGTCATTGTCAGAAACCTCAATCTATTCTGTGGTTGAACCTAAGACCATGACCACCAAAACCACACCACTCTTAAATGCAAGGTCCCAAAAGCTCCTGTAGCCTCAGGTTTTATTTCCAAACACTAAAATGTTTTATTAAAATATATTTTCCAGCGAAAAGGGAGATCCTACTTTAATTAAATGCAAAGTTCTGAAAACATAGTAATTTTCAGGAATGAGGAATGATTTTTATCTTAAAAGAAAAGAAATATTTAAGTTTTTTTTACAACTGAAGATAAAGTATGTGGTTAGGAATCACCACTTTGCCTTCATGCGGCTCTGCAGGCTCTACAAGGCAGCCTCTAGTCTGCACCCTTAGATAGGGAGAGCTATCTTCTATCATTTACTCTTTGCTTAACAAAGCTGTTTTCTTCCTTTGCCTTTCTGTGGCCCCAGGCTAGCCTCACTTACCGCTTACCAAAACACAATCCCAACCTGATCCCATTTTGCCAGCTCCCTGGAGAGGCTGATGGGGGAAGGGGCCAGGGGGTGGGGGGTGGACCCAGGGCCTCTCGAGGCTCAGCCCAACCAGCGGCGCCTTGGCAGGTGGGAGACAGCTCCCGCTTCTGCAGGAAGAGCAGCAGAGCCCGCAACACGGAGGAGGTTTCTGCATGTTTTGCTGGCCTGGTTTCAATTATCAAGCAGGTCACAAGTTACTACCAGAAAAAAAACAAGTTCAAGCAGCTAAAGAATTTGGATAGTTAAAAAAGAGAAACTTCTTTTATAGACTGTAAACGATTTTTTTTCGTTGTTTAAGAAAAGCAAAACACAAGTGGCTGAAATAGCAAGGGGGGAGATCGTGTGCAGATGTAGTGCACCAACATACTAGGCTGCAATCAATGGGAATTTGGGCTTAATCCCAGCTTAGACTATGTGCATTTTGAACTTTGAGCTCTTGGACCATTTCCTAATTAGACAGCAAGCAATGCACTGTGGAAATATTTAACCCTTTTATAGTGCTTCCCAGGGGCAAGCAAGTGCCCAAAGACTCTAGGGATGTGCCATAACCCCTGGAGGCCACATCTGACTTCAGGAAACATCCCTAGGCTTCAAATGGTTCAGTGAAACCACAGCTGTCTTCCCCATCCCACCAGCTCCCCCTCCAGAACCTCTCTCTGTTCAGGCCTTTCCATGTCCCCTTGTCAGTAAGGCCACACCAGGGATCAGATCAAAACAGAGATACCCACCTGGAACTTGATAGTGTAAATAATGCCACAGGGCCCAGGCTTGGCGCTCTGCTTTGCAATCACAAAGCAGCAGACTATTATAACAAGTTTAAGTATACCCCAGGACACAAACTAGGTATATACGCAAAGTATTCATAACATTATAATGTGCATGGAAAGAAACAAGGGTTAGACAGCCTATGCATATCAACAACTGACCATTTCTATCCTGTCACCAGGTTTCTACCTAGATCTAGATTAGCCATTTCAGCTTTTATATCTCTCTAAAGTGGCAATATTATCTTTTACCTATTCCACAAAACTACTGTTTGGATACACTGATGCCACTTTGAAATCCTACCGCTGATGATACAAATTGCTATTTCTTGCATCCTCTATTTGATAAATGCAGCCTTCTACAGTCAATAATTACTTGTTATTTTCACAATTACACAATAACTAGTCAGGAAGTTCCTCCCCCCCACCCCCAACAAGAGCTTGGTGGATGATTTTATTTTTTTAATTGGAACTTTCTACAATTTACTGCGGGGCCAACAGACTTTGGGAATTTCAGTGCATTGAAAATTAAAATCGGACAGCAGGCCATAAGCATCTCTACTCCATTCAGATCAAATAATTCAATTTTTCTGTAAATTGTCTAAATTCTCCTGTGCCCCTCTCTACCATAGCTCATTCCAAACATAACACAAAAACACTAACAGAAAGAGAGGCATGTAGGTAGGTAATCATTAACTTTGGGGATAGAGAGCCCAGCATATCTACAAGATGAAATTCTCCCTCCACAAGCTCACTCCTGAATTTCATTCAGTCTCCTATCCAGTTTAAGGATGACTTGTTCCTCCCTTTGAAATTAAATAATAATAATGCTGAAACACCCCTTGGCTATGATTCAGTTTAGAGATCACAAAATTATCTTAGAAGGGCAAATATTTTGCCTTTAGAACAGAGCTACATTCAGAGCATCAGGTACTTTGAAAAGGATTCACCAACACCAGTAAGATCTACCCTCATTTTAAGTGGCACAAGATGACTTGTCTCCACAAAACACTTTTCTAGATGATAGTATAAACATTCCTAGCAGTAGCTTTGAAACAGACAAGCTGGCATGGAAAAAAAATGCCGCATCCCACCTGAGGTAGGACCTCTACACTGTGGACTTAGTTAAATCTGCTTTCCTACTTCCTCACTCTTCTGAGGAAATGCCTCTGGTGAGAGAAGAGCTCAGGGGAGATATTCAGAGGAGCCCTTTGTGAAGACCTTGCCATCATATAACAAATAGGTTTGATTAATGAGAGGGCTGCCCTCAAGAGAGCTGTGACTTCTACTCCCGTTATAATTCTGCTCATACTGAACTCAGCAGTAAATACCCCATTTGCTTCTGTGGCACAGGACCAAACCTCCACATTGGCAAGAGCAAAGGATGCTCAGGGACCGGGAGCTATTAACCCGTTGCTTAGATTAGCAATGCAGTGACCTTGATGCAAAGTAAGCACTTTAATATGCACTTTCCTTTCTAGCACAGGAGTGCTCCTGCTGATTTCACTGTCACATCAATGAGGTCAGCCATGGATTTAGCAGGAAGGAGGAGGAATTAACTCGCCCTCACACATACTCTTCCTCTGAAAAGTGGCCAGAGCACCCACACCTCCCCCTGCACACACAGCTGGTCCCTGCATCCCTCCCACTCCCAGCATGGATCCACCACCCAGCTCTCCTTCAAGGGGATCACCCTAACTTTTCACATCTGCTCAAGCAGGAGCGGGGAACACCAAGGAAATGCTACGCCCAGCTTTACTTATATAACTCATTCCCACTTAGCAAGTCAGGAGAAAGTAGGCTAGTTACCTAGCATGTGGAAACACTTAAATAATTTAATCACCTGGAATGCAACTGACAAGGCACAAAGGTCAGAATCATCCAGCTGAAGGAATAAATTCTTTTCAAGACAGAGGTGTGCACTTACAGAAGCCCCCAGGTCTGTGTGTTCATTATTCTCATACAGCTGGCTAATTTGAAAGAATTTTGAGGAGTTCAGTGTGTTCAGGTTAGGTTCCTTATGATAACCAAAATCTCTATAAAATCAGGGTCAGGTTTGTTTGCCAAGCATAGCTTTTGTTGTAAAGATCTCTGAACAGCAGGAGAGAGGAAAAAGGAGCTTAACATCAAAAGACATTACAATATTTGGGCATGTAAGAGAACCCAATGAAAATCTCTATGTTCCTTGATCCACGTACCACATGGCTAAAGCTGTCATGCAACTCAGACCAAACCACCGACCACCTGGATTTAATTATGCCATAGCATTTTATAGCAGCCTAAGGAAAACGGACTACAGACAAAAACATCCCGAGAGTAACTCTGCAGACCCTGGTTAGAAACAGAGCAGAGCACATCAGCAGACTGAGTGTGCAAGTGTTTCTGTTAAAGGCAAGGACAAGGAGCAAGCCCCTAGACAAAGGGATTGCTGCAGAAAGAAGGCAGCAATTCTACTACCCCACTCTACACAGCCTATTCAGTTCAGGCAGAACTACTAGTATAGGTTTTCTGAATATACGCAGAAAAAGAAAAAAGTAAAATCTTTTTACAGTAATATCAAATCAGTTCCACCTCCATCTGCTTTTTGTTATTATTTTTTACCTGCTATCAAAGAAAAACATTTCTACAGCATTCAGTCTTCTCAATGCTCCATAGGTAATGAATATGCTGCCTCCTTCTCGAGCTAGGCCTCCCTCATTTATGTTAAACAGGCCCAGCTGCCTGATGTAACCCAGTTCCCCAACCTGGCCTTCGTGTTGACCCTGTCTACAACATGGATTAAAATATAGCCTACAGACTGCTGTTTTATTTGCACGAAAGGAACAAAGTCTTTAGTGAGACAACACTGCATAGAGGCAGTACTGTGTTTCTGCCCAGCATTTGGATGAACAGTGGGCCTTGAACATATCTGTGTATTTGCTTGTGTATTTGTCAAGATCAGCAATTCGGCCTGTCTAAAGGAGGCTTCTT
Source organism: Crypturellus tataupa (assembly GCA_034781795.1). Classification (NCBI taxonomy): domain Eukaryota; kingdom Metazoa; phylum Chordata; class Aves; order Tinamiformes; family Tinamidae; genus Crypturellus; species Crypturellus tataupa. The sequence continues at coordinate 1,685,740 of JAWLRI010000576.1, read as the reverse complement.
GCTCTGAATTGACCATTGTTAGTTCTTGGTTGTCACCAGAAAGATTTCAGAGAGCTCAGATCAGAAGGATGCTCTGACAAGTCAAAGAACTAAGCAATTGCTTGAATAAACAAAGATGCTTTAAAAATCTATTTCTCCATCATTGTGATGAGACTGGTGCTTTCTGCACAAGTCAGGCAGATGTTTGTCCTCACTGGCATCCCCTGACATAATGACACTTAAAACACACATGAATCCCTTGATATTCCAGAGCAATCTACACAGCACATTGTTTAAAGACGATACATGACAAAGTGCACACAATTCAGAGCAACAAGGCACCAGCACATGTTAACAGAGTGAAGCTCTAGGAAAATTTACAAAGGGAATATTTGCAGATTTAGAATCCTGTTCATCTTCTCAATAAGGCAAAGATTTATATTTTCCTATTAGCATTTGCATAAATGAAATTATGAGATATGGGTAAATCTTCCTTCCTTTCTCACTTCCAGTAATATTAGTTTCCACAGCAAGTTCCACTTTTCAGAACAGGAAAAACCCATAGAGATACTTAATACCACCCTCAACAGCATGAATTCACAGCCAGAGTAAGGAAACTGTCACTTGAAGCTATTGAATGTCATGATATCTGCTCAAAGTAGCACATTTTTCCTTGTCTGTTGCACATTTTTAGTTTATTTTGATAGCAACATATGTAAGCATGATAATCTCATTTCCGTATTAAAAGACCCTGCTTTCAGCAGTTAATAGACTGAGTATCTTTAGTAGGGGGGGAATTTTTGTGCTAGATGTTTGCCTTATTAAAAAATCAAACAAAATCGAACAAAATTATGCAGTTATTCTCAAGAACAAGGTTAAGAAAAAAAAAAAGCATTGCATAAAAGTATTCTGGTGCCTTTTCTGAGAACCACTCAAAATTCTATGCTTTGTAGCAAGATCCCGAACATTAAGCAATAGGGAGAAACTTTATGCCAGAGTCTTATTTTTAAAAGACATGAACTTACATACTAATTTCACTGCATCCTAATGCATAGATTTGTAGATTAGATCATTAGCCACATTAACAGTATTGACTAATATTTGAAGCCTGCTCTAGACTGCTAACTTTTGACACCACTTAAAGACTTCTGTCCTTATTGCATAAGGAGTTAATGAGCTAAATCTCAATTTTCTTTTTTGTTTTGAAGGCAATTCTATAAAACATAACAACTACTTCTTTTAAGAACAACACATCTCGATTCAAGCTCAGAACTTTTAGTTTAGGGAACAAACAACTACACTAAGTCTCTAGATTGGATGAGACCAAACACTTTTTGATTGTGAAAAGTCTTTTCATCTCCATTCATAAGACTGATTTCGCTCTCCTGTGAGGTAGGCCTCAATCACCAATTAGAAAGAGAATATTGCTAACATGCAAGCAGACAAAAATAGAAAATCACTCAGGTAGATATTTTGTTCTAAAAAGAAACATTTCACTTATGCCAAGAAGCCCTCTAGAGGTGTCAGGACTGCTATCAGATTTATGTGAAAGGTTGCAAAGATGGGCGTAAATATAAGCCCTGCAGCAGAGGAAAATATTAAACAAGACACATCAAACCAGTTCAACAGGAGAGACAAGATTCAGGTCACAGAGCAGTGAAGGCTTTTAATGTAAGGAAGAGCATTCCTAGAGGTGGCTCTCAGAAAACTGTACCTTTTATATCATTGCCCCATTGCAAAAACCTTCATGTCAAAGATGTTCTTTCTTGCCTGTTGTACTAACACTATTCCCTCACCATTAGGGCTATTTCTTCACTATCTAAAGATAAGCTGGCCTGCTTCAAGAACTCACAGTGGACTGTGGGGTAAAGGACAAAAGGGCAAAAGATACCAACTGGCAAAAACAAAAAACCCACAAACCTGGATTGAAACGGTTTTGTGGGTTGATGACTGGACTGCGGGTTGCTGACCAGACACAAGAACAAGTTGCGATTCAATGGAAAGATGACCTTTTTTATGACTGGATATCTCAAGTTATGCAAACCTCGGGCAAGTCTGGATTGGCTATATCGGAGCGCATGTAAGACACATACACTGCATTGCTTACCTGTCTGGAATGAAAAATATAAGATTGCAACTTGATGAAGATGTTATTAGCCATGAGCTTTTAGCCCCTGTTCCTTGACACCGGACCCACAGTGGACAAGCGGACTGCAATAGGTGAGTTATAGTGGAAAGTCTTGGTCCTGAGGGAGCCAGTAGGATCTGTGCAGTGAATGAAACCAAATGAATGGAAAAAAGACTCCCCCTCTCACTGTATTTCTGAGTTGGCTTTTAGTGGGATCATACTTTGTCTAGACAAATAAAACGTTTAACCATTGTTAGAAGCAACAATTGAGCCGTTCATTGTGCCCACTGCAAAATGACGGATGGAGTTTCTTGTACCATTCACACCCCAGCTGCACTCTTTATCAATTCGTCCTTCACGAAAGCTGTGCTGTTTGAGCATCTGTTCTGGATTGTAAGACAAACAAACTACTACAGACTTATTTGTATGCAGGGCATTGACAGTGCAGTGAAGAGACAACAATCCACTGATGTAGGGAACTGCATTGTCGGTGTGACAGGCAGCACTACTCTTCATCTCTGTACCTGCTTAAACCCATCTCTCTGTAGTAAACATCTTTATTTAAATAGATCACTAGAAGCACAGATGATTATACAGTGACGCCTTATCAATTCCTGCTCTGGCCACACTCAAGCCTTACTCAGTGACAAAACGGAAGGGAGGTGTATTTCAAGGAAAAGACTTTCCAGAAGATAGGGTCATGGTAATGCAAGGTCTGTTACTGAAGTAGCTAAGGAATCTTTTCCAGTTCCATAAATTACAGCTTCATAACATCAACTCTAACTTCTCCTCAGACTAGTTGGCTTGGGATAAATGAACATCAGAGAACTTTCTTCTGAATGCTCTCCACTACATTTGCATGTGTGATGTCCTCTGTGTGTCCAACTGTTTTCAAACAAAGCAAAGCTTTTTGAGAAAACACTTTAAATGCAGAAACATTAAAAAATTACACCAATGACATGAGCACTGGTTGCCCCAAGAAGATAAACTGATATTTGTGGAGAAACAAAAATAACAGTATTTTTCACTGCAATCCTCCCCTGTCAATGCCAATGATGACTAAGAAATGATGATAAGAAATGAGTAAATATATCCAATAAGTATTGGAAAAAAGAAGAGTTAGCTTCAATTACTGCTTCAGTGCATAAAAAGCATATCAAGGTCAGAATGAAGGCAACTCATCAGGAGTTCCTAGTAATTACTATGAAAATAATGGCTTCTTTTCTCATTAATAACTATTGATTCCTAGAAGGCCTCTGAGGTCCATGCCCTGGTATTCATTATGAGCACTATACAAAGCAACCCATGTTACAAGCATCACTTACAGCTTGCTCTTAAAGTAAAGCTCTTCAATTTTAAATTGCCCAGCCTTGATTTTGTAGATAAAAAATGACTTTGGCCATCCCATGAGGCCAAACACTATGATGGTTGGAAGTCCTTTCAGGGTGAAATTTTACCATGAGAATATGCACTATGAGATACATTCATTTGTAGGATGAATCTCGGCCCAGTGCTAACACATATATTACCCTGGGAAGTCCAAACATGTTAATATAATTTGGGTGTTAGTTGATTTAATTCTTTAACCAATTTTCAACCTCATTGATTCACTTTTACATAGCAAATACCTAATGTCTGAGTATTACCTAATGACTAATTTAAAAATCTGAGGGCAGTATATTCTGTGACAAGGCTACAACCAGCTCTGGATTCAAATTTGCCAGTAGGCCAGCTCTCAGTGTCAAAGGAACATAACCCCTATCCTCCTTCTTTAAAAACTAGAAGCTGGCACCTAGGAGTAACCATTTCTGTATTCTGCCATGGCAGCCAAAGACACATATTTCAGTGAAACCTTCTATTCAAAAATAGAAACCCGAACTGGTTCTCTGCAACGCATTCTATAGAAAAAGCCTGCTTTCAGCCTGCAGAATGCCTTGGCTCTTAAAAAAAAAAAAAAAAAAAAAAAAAAGGAAAAAAGGAAATAAGGAAAGAGAGAGGAAAAAAAGCCTCCTGAACAACTGACTTTCCACACAATAAAAAAAGGGCATTTAACTTTTTTGAAAGATTTTTCTTGATATAGAAAGGGGACACCATACTTGGAAGACTCTAAATTAATACTAACCATTTTTTTTCTGAATGGCAAACTGCATTGCACTGATTTGGTTCTATTTGATTTGCCATATTTAAAATTGAGTCATCACTTTGAGGAATGCTTTGAAATTAGTGAGTGATAGAACAGGGTTTCTCAACCTTCTTACCAGTAATCCAGATCACTTTCAGGGGTAAATTACTTTTCCTCTGACTTTTTAGCTTATCCATTTGGGAAACACATTCTTGTCTCATTAAGAGAGATACCTGTCCTATTATTCCTAAACTAATGAGTTCTGTAAAATCCTTTCAAAGTGCCAGCTAGCCAGATTGACAAAATACTACTTTATCCATCAAGATCAAGGTAGAATTATGATTAACTGCATGCTTGCAAATAATCTTTCAGAGCTGTTTTATTCATTGTTCCCTGTATGCAAGAAAAAAAAGCATTTGTGAGTACAACAGCGCTTCATGTCAGCATAAAGCAATAGCAGCTTGCATTTGCTTAGATTCTTACAACTGCTTTACAGAAGAAAATACAGGCGCTGTCAGAATACTTAATTTTTGGCAGATACTAATGCTCACTGTTAATCTTGAATTATGTCACCACGGATACACAAGTTGCAGGATTAATGGACAAGGCTATATTATTGCAGAGCATAGTTTCAAACTGCAATCAACAAGAATCAAGAAGCTCAAGACAAAGCGTCTTTCCAATTGCTGCTTGGGGTCCTGTGCTTCTTATGAATTTTTATTTCTGCATATCCAACTATGTTCATGCTTTCCAAGTAAAATGGCACTTAGTCATAGTGATTTATACAATATAATGTACAGAAAAAATAGTTAGGCAATATTGCTCAATTATGACATGTATTCAGATGCTACAGCCTTGCTACATGAAAGAAGATCTAAATAAATAAAATGAGATGGGAAAAACCTTCAAAATGGAACAGTATTACAACATGTCTTCATAAATCAGACTTTTGTCCAATTACTTGATTGTTGATTTGGTCCTAATTTATGGACATAAGAACTGCTACCTACTTTACAAATAACAGGTAGCAAAAAAGGTGATGTTTATATTTTTTCCTTCCAGAAATCTACTTTTCAGTTGCCTTAACTATAGCACATGATCCACAATGAGTTACTGTTTGACAATCATATGCCTTGTTATTGCAGCTTATTGTTGTGGCTGACTGTAATTAGCTGGCTGAAATTTAAATTGTGTAAATAACCACTGGTAAACACAGTTCATTAATAATGAACATTGCTACTCTAGTAATTAAGTTTATGATAAGTTTTATTAACTTACCAGTTAACTTAGCAGTTCATTAAGTTAATAATAAAACAGTCTAACCATTTTAAGGTGGATCTTCATAAGTGACCTAGAACTATTTTTGTCTATTTTGGTCAGTTAAATTAATTTCAATTAATATACCTCATTAACTTAATAGCTGAACACTAACAGCCCAAGGGAAATACTGCCAATAAATCAGAAAAACAACTTTCAAATAAGGTCACATAAGTTTTCTTGTTTTAATTTGTAACCATTCTCAAGCCCATGTCTACATAGATTCTATAATCCTCATTGCCAATACACTTATAGCATGTCACTGACATCTGTATGCTGAATTCAGATACAGAAGAAAAAGAAGAAAACTGGTAACTGTATGATAAGGAGTTTGTCGGATGGACCATATATACCAAGGTCAGACGGGGTCCAGCCGGAGTACGGTAGTGAGGAAGTTAGGACAGGAAATGATTATAGAGGTCACTCTTTCACTCTTCCTGGGGTACCTGCAGGCTCAGTTACTTCCCTGAAATGCCTGTACACCAATGCGCGAAGCATGGGGAACAAGCAAGACGAACTAGAAATCTATGTGCG
>JAWLRI010000576.1:1647049-1679560 GCA_034781795.1 Crypturellus tataupa | reverse complement strand
GCTTGGATGCAGCCCTGTGCCACGTGCTCTAGGTGGCCCTGCATGTGCAGGGGGATTGGACTAGATGACCTCTAGAGATCCCTTCCAACCTTAGGCATTCTATGATTCTATGATTTGAAATATTTGCTTCTTCTTTCCCTTCTGGCTAAGTTTTAGAATAGCTAGGGTCAATATTAGGTTTGGGTTCTCTTTTGTACCTAGCTCAGTGAATGTCTAATTGGAGCAGTGTTTCCAGGTGCTATAATATGTGGAATAAAATGATAATGTCATTGCTGCAGCAAGAATTTCATATCAAATACAATGATGAATGTTTAATGGACTGACCTCATTAATTTGCATCTGTTGACAATCTGACACTGTACAGTTTCTTAGGAAACAAACAAGTCCTGCATAACTGGATTTAAAAGAAATAACCGCTGATGAACACACTCGTTTATTTTCGTCAGATTTTCTTCTTACACAAAGTCCATAGAAAAAGAGTAACATCTCTTATTTGCTGTTCAAAATTATCACGTAAAGATTAAATAGATTGTGTCTATATGCAGACTGTTGCTTGAAGATCAACTTCCACACTTAAACAAAGTAGCTTTGCTTTGAATCATTATGTCGCCTGGCACCTCAGTTACCTTTCGATTCCTCAACTAGATGAACATACTGCTATTCTACCAAACAGATTTAAGTCTTAGTAAATCTTGAATTACAAAAGTGATTGTGGAAAAGCAAACAAAAATCTGCAGAACACTGAAACAAAAAAGGAAGGATTCATTTCTACAAGATGATTATGGGATGTTTACCTGATTCATAATTCTTCCTGTAAGGAATGGAGAGAGAAGCGAACTCAGAACACTTACTAGAAAAGACCAACAGGGAAACTTAGTCTTTTCTATGACTACACTAAAATGAAAGCCATCAAGGAATGTGAAACTTTCACTTTTAAAGCGGCAAGAGGTGAGAGGAGTCCCCTAGGACTAGGAGCAAAGGTCGCTAAAACACAGGAAATTTGCTTCCTTGCAGAGAGAGCTTGGAGGGACATAAAACTGTCCCAGAAGCAATGGAGAAAAAAGCAAATAAGTATTGGAAAGGACTATATTCCTTTTCAGTACCTCAGTAAATGATATTGGATTTGGTACTACTAGGCCTTGCTGTTGACAGCTCTGTAGCAGGTTCTACCTGCACAGGCAGCACATCCAGCATTTTTCTTCAAAGGATATTTTTCTTGAACTGCAGCCAGTTGCTAACTGGCCAGACAAGACCGGACGGGCACATTCACTGGCACAGGGCCTTCCTTAGGCTACAGGTGGGGTCAACTTCACAGTAAACAGATTTTACCTGATCAACTAGGTACACTACCCAGCTTTCCTCAAGCCAAACAGTTTGCACCAGCTCAAAATACTTAGAAATGTGGGTGGAAACAAGGCCAGTAATCTGTTTCTGCACTCTGCTTCTATCCTGCTTACTGGGGGGTGAAGTTAAGAGGGGGATGTTGACATCCCAGCAAGCACAGGAATGCTTAGGCTTCAGTGCCTTCAAATAAAGTTACAAAGCACCAAGGCACATAACAGCAGGCAAGGCTCCTGCTCAAAGCTGCAGCGGTTGCTTAATATTCAGAAAGGCTCGGCCTAAAGTGTCAGTGCATATGCTACCAGAATTTCATCTTTCAGCCAGACAGGGAATTTGCCTATTTTTTTTCCAGACCAACTAGTATCAGGAATAAAAAATTTGGGAAGAAAACTGGTAGACAATAAAAAGTACACCAGGAAGGGGAAAAAAAAAAAAAAAAAAAGATTTTTTTGACACCTGTTAGGTAGATCTCAGAGCAGATTTTAAATAAAACACCTCTGAAAATCTTCAGTTTATGCCCCAAATCTTCCTGGAAGAACTTTTGACAGTATTCAGGGCATGTATGAATCATCTCTCTACATTTTAGGGACTTACACAGGGGATTTCAATGTTTAATCTGGACAAGCAGTGGATTAACTGCTTCCAGCTGAGAGTCTGATAGCTGACAACCTTTCCCTGCACACATGGCATTTGATGTCTGCCATTTTAATATTTTGACATTTTTTGTGAAATACATTGTCCTGAAAGGTCACCACTTGTCTAAGCAGTTGGCTGGCTGCCATTCAGCCCTGGGAAGCTTAGCTTCACCAGCTGTCACCAAAAATGACCATTTCCATAGCTGAGGGTCAAGGAAGTTATGAATTTTGGTTCGCATATGAAGAAGCAAAGGAGACAAGAGGAAGAAAAGCTCCAAAACTCCCTTCAGGTGTTGCAAAGAAAATACCCATTTCTATATAAACATCTGCAAGTTGAGAATAAAGTTTTGCAAAAGCAGCTTCTAAACAGATTGATGAAATACACCAACATTGTAACTGTGGTATCAAGGGGGTTATACCACAAGCATGTTGACAACAGAACTTGCAGCAAAAAAAAAATACAATATAAACAGTCTATTCTAAATCAATTCATGATAGTCACCTATTAACTCTGATAATTGTATTTTCACATGACTCAAAAGTCTTTCTCCAAGAAACAATAAATTCTGTAAAATAAAGCAAGCAGTGTGACACAGAAACTCAAGGAACTGGCTACAGCCAACATTTCTTGTCTATTACCTGCCACTGGCACTCGGCACTTATTAAAAGCTGTTAGCAGAAAGCAAATTTCATTCACCACGTAGCAAGAGCTCATCAGTTATAAATTCAGTAAAACAGCGACACTACAGAAGCTTTGAATTAGAAAGGCTCCAAAAACCAACACTAAAGTGCTGTTTCTGTAGTGCTGTGAGATCTGCAAACACTAACAAATACCAATTCTTTTCTGTATAGTTACACTGCACTACCGAAAAACCTGCAACTTCGCTGCCTTCCAACCACCATGTTCTCCTGCCCTTCCCACCCGTCCCCAACCCCACAGGCGTTGCTCACCGTGCTGCGGTCATGGCTCTGAGGGGCTCTCACGCACGCTAACCAGGCTTCCTTATGACGACAGTTTGCTTGCTCTTCTAATTACAAGCTGGGGTCGAGTTTTTTAATTAGAAGTCCAGTTCTGAATTTATGGATTTTTCAAGAATAGATTCCAGGTGAAGAAAACATGGCAGATTTCTCTCCTACACATCCCCCAGCAGTCTACTAGTGCTGAAGCAGCTTTATCACTGTGTATCTTATATCATCTATTCTATCCATAAAACCTCACTAGAAGCACTCCTTGCGTTTGCTGGGCTTCTCCCCTCGCAGACGAAGTGGCAAACAGGCATCACAAAAAGCAGAAAACACAACTGTAACCTATTTATTCTGGAAAGCTCTCATGCATCCCTTCCCCTCTGTAGCTCTTGCCCTGAAAGGCAAAACACCACTGCAAAGGAACATTTCCTGTCAGAACGTTTTCAGCTTTCATCTCTATGCTTTCTCAACCAGAACACGGAGGTAGAAACCTTAATTAGCAATCTGAAAGCAGCACACAGGCAAGAAATACTTACATTTGCAATTGTATTTGCAATATTTGTTCGCTGATCCAGTGACTGGCGATTACAAAGGAGGGAAAGAGCTTTTTAGGCTGCCTTTCAAGTCTCGTAGCAGTGAAAAGCAGGCTGCTCTCTGAAAGCTACTCATTTTCTATATGCTGTGCCCTACTTGCTTCCCATGTGCATACAGCACAGCTGCCAGATTTAATAACCATGTCAGCCTGCTTTCCCCATAGCATGGCACAGAAATGACAGGATGAAGATGAAGTAGCCAGCACATTAATCTGTAGTTATGGCTGTGCTAAGCCTTGAATGAATGTCACAGTTTTACTGCCCTTGAAGAACAAAATAAAATAAAATAGTGCTCTTTGTCTATTGAAGAAATTATGCAAAAGGATTTCAGAAATTCTAATCCTTACTTACCTCAGTGACATTAAAATACATTAAAGAAACTGTTCATTTCTTCTCCAGATAAAAAAAATCTTAAATCTCAAGTTAATTTTTAGCACATCCTCATCTTTCAGCATCCATTTTTCCCAGCAGCATATACTTGTACCCCAAAAGAACAAAATCATTAAGTGACCAAATAAAGAATGGAAGGGAACATTTTCATACTTGTCTTTGCTGATTTATTTTGGGGGGATGGGGATGGGGAGATAAAAGGGGAAAATTCTCATTTACCATTTAAATCGTCCCAAGCACAGTTGTTCCTAGAGCACTGGTGTTCAATATTTGATGTGGTCAATCTCAGCTCACTGCCAAGGTAGAGTATTTCCATGCCTCCAGCTGCAAAACCAGCTCCATGTGAGGGAAGTCAGAGCAAAGTTTGCATGACAGGAGAATAGTGTTGGTCCCGCAATCAAAAGCTACAAAATAAAAATGAAACTGAGAAATGTACAGTTCAATTTGTAACAACGTAGAGATGCCGCAAAGATCCTACGACATCTATGCATGTCTTTTCCCCCTTCTCTCATTTATATTCCCTTCGCTTCCCTCGGAGGCACCTGTCTCAGCAGGGAGTGGTTTCTGTGGAAACTGCGGACAGTCAGTTTTCCCCTCGAGAAATGGTTCCCATGGCAACCTTACATAACATTGATGGCCTAGATTCTTTTTAAAAATAACATAACACTGAAATTCTAATTAATAAATTGGAGCTGATCTGTCTTGAGGACAAGAAATGCAGTTATTCTAAAACTATTAGAAATGCAGGATAAAGCCCACAAATATTACTACAATTAAATTATAGCTTAGGGGCCACTGTCGTTCCATCACTTGAACAAAATAATTTGTAAATTCCGGTAAAATAAGCCCATCATGTAGAATTTGTGGTAAGTGAGGAGGAAGGGAAGCATTTAGTTCACATTACAGCTCAATGTAGCAATCAATACTGCATATTAAAGTGCAGAGATTTTTTTTTAATGCATTTATTCTCCCAGCAAAAGGAGCTCATTTAATGACAAATTTAGGCAGCACACACCTACTACCCTCTATTCAAAGTTGAAATATCAGCTTCAAGGTCACTCATCAGACATTAGGAAACTGCACAAAATTAAAAATATGAGGAAGTGCCTGAAAGGAGCTGTGCGAAGCGGTGAGGCAGGGAGTGCAGTGGAGCAGAAAGAGGGAGGGCTCATTGCTGTTCACACGACTTCCTTCCCGGAGAGCAGAAAGGATCCTGCTGCATCCATGGAGGTGAGGGCACATCCACCACATCACACTTGGAGATGAGATGGGGGTTGTGCTTGTGTGGGGCTGTGCAGAGTGAGGGGGGTTTGCCTTGCAAATCTGCAGCTGAAGACCTGCTCGCGTTGGCTCTGAGAAAGCAGCAGTCACACAACAAATGTTTAGTGACCCTTGTGAAACGCGTAGGCAGATGTCTCCCCCTCCAGCCACCCCTGCACACAGGCCCCTTGTTGATGGTATGAATCAGAAGCTGAATCGTTTGGACAGCTGAGCTGCCCATTTACCTCTATGCAAAAATCAGTGATTTCTGTTTGAAAAATATTATTGGAGAAACTTGAATAAAACCATTTCTGAGGTGTCTATGCTGTGACTCAATGGATAAAGATCTCTCCTGAGGTGTCATTATAGCAAATCTCAGTAAAAGATACACAAGTATATAGAGTGTCTGATTTTTCTTCTCTTCTCTTGTATAGAAGATGAATAAAAAAGAATCCTGCCTGCAGAGTAGTTTCCCAAAACTTAGGCAAGGTTCTCAAATTCCCTGCACAACAGAGCTGTCCAGGTGGGACAAGGCAATTAGGAAGCATGGCCTCAAAGTCCTGCAAGTGTTTGTGTTCCTTTCCTCTGCAATGGAGGCCCTTTCACAAAGGAGACCTACGCTTCCCTGAAGGCAAGGGGTTACTTGGGATGCTTCTTCTCAGAGCTGGAGCTCAAGAAGCAAAATCAAGGTCACGTATGAAGCAGCTGGTGCCACAAACAATAGAGCTAGGGACATTCCATAATGCAAAATTCCCCAAGAGGGAGTTTCTGTACTGGGGAAAGCTTACATTTAAAAATAAAAGCCCTCTCTACACATTGCACTAAATACCTAAAATAACCTATAAAGTATACTTATGCAAACAGATTAGTATTTTTTCACAGCAAGAAGCTGTGAAAGCATCAAATATTCTCTTTTACTGAGAAAAAGAAGATTGGACATTAACTTCAACTGGATCTGAGAAAGTTCAGCAATATCAGGGTACTCCTATGCACCTCACAGAAGTAAAACTTAGGGTTTAGCAAACATTATATATCAAGTCAAATGTTATGTAGCAATTTATCCTGACTTCTGACCTTTAAACCTCAGTTCTCATGTTCCATGTACCGGATATGGACACAACCACCACTGCATATTGCTAAATCTTTTTCCTCTAAAAAGAAAAAAAAAGGAAAATTTGAAAATATTTTCAATTTTTCAATAAAACTTAAATATTCACTTGTAAATTAACCTTATATGCACAATTACACTATAGTTAGACAATGTCTAATGAAATACATGCTTGGTGGCCCTAGAAAAGGCACTACATTTCAAGGAAACCACTAAAAAAATTCCTTGAGAAGATTAGGAAAAGCTGAACTACCACTTGCACAGTTCTAACAGTTTTGCTATGTAAAGCTTTGAGCTTCAAGGAGTTCATGACACAAAGACAGCAATAGGGACAAACTGAGAAATTATTATAACAAAGGAAGGCAAAGAAATGAAGTTAATAACTCACTAAAATAATGGAAAAAAAAAGATCCAATGTAGGATGAGAAGATTCAGCTACTTTTTGTAGCTGCACCAGTTCTCCCAACATTGTTTATTAGCTTGAGCACACCAAAAACTGACATATCTGCATGGCTTCTGAACCAAGCTAAGTAACATCTAGCCAGCTCAGCATGCAACCAACACGAACTTGCATCCATTTCCATTTACAACTGTAAAGATATTCTGTGTATCCAAATCATAGGCACTTTCTGCTTTCCCAAGCATTGAATAGGGTGTTTGGGCACCAAGCTCAGGAGGGAGCATCTCACTAGGCACCAGTGTACCTCCAGTAAGTTAACCTAAGAACGAGTACCGCAGTACTTAAAGTTCCTCTCCTAAATTCTTGCTTTAACTTCCCAAGGACCTCAAGCTACCTAGACATTATTTCTGATCACTTAGGAAGTGACCTGGCTGAGAGACTGCTGAGAAGGAAGTTAGACTAATTAAAGAAAGATTTACATTCACAGCACGCCTCAGTCACACAGAGAAGCAGCTGTAACTTGTGAGCTCGCTCTTAGTTTCCTTCCAGCGGGGAGGTAGCTCACTTTAGGAGCCCAAACTTTCCTTGATAGTCCATGGTTTCTAGGTGAATAGACTCAGAAAACTAGCTACTGAGGCACTGTGACCTGGTCGTCACTTGGCACACATCACTAGCACTACAGCAAGCCCACAGCCTACAACACAACCAAGAAATGCAGACTTCCAATGGTGATCCAAATCGGCATCCATCCTTTGCAGCAGTGCTCATTATGCTTCCCACTTCTTTTCACAAGTCATTGCATCCAGCTTATAAAAGCATATATTATGAACTAATACTATACTGGGCTCTGCTCAGGGATAGAGAACAGAGTCAACAAAAATCTTTGTATAACATTACATTACTTATGCCAAAAGAAATCTCTAGACTAAGCACCACCTCATTTAAAATCTCACACGGAGTTATATAATACATGCTAGTTATACTTTCATGGTATTGACTGCTTGTCTGATTTATATTGCTTTTGATATCACAGTATCTTTCCCCCCATGGTCCTACTATAAAGAAATATTCCTTCTTTTTATCTACTTGTGTTAATATGATTAAAATGGAGAGGGGAAAACCTTAGTAGGAATTAAATGAGAAACAGATTGACAAAGAGACACAGGCAGGAGTGTCAGTTCCTAATCACAAGGTGCCTTGCTGCCTACAGATCCCCTGACAAATTTGGCATTTAAGCCATCCCCAGCAATGACATCCACAGAAGCCAGCACATTAGCCTAGAGCTGCCAAATTTAGCTGATGAGAAATGTTGAGAAAGATCTTAAACTCTTTTCACAAACTGGCTATCCTCATCTGAACTGAAGAAAAATACCCAGCTCCAACTGGGATTCATACATACCCATCATCTTCAGTCAGCTGCTTCCCAGTACCCTTTCTCACAAAAGCTGGCCAGGAAAGAGACAGGAAACAACTACAGTACTTGCTGAAGGGATGAGAGATTGAGGCTCAGCTCTGACTAATAACTAGATGAAAGTTTAACTCATATTTATTTATTTCACCATATATATTTTAGAGCATTTTAAAGTAAGAATTCTCCTGAAGCTATCTCACCATTATTCAACAATGAAGCGAATGTGGGAGAGAATAAAGATCACTGTGTAGCATAGCCAGGCTGTTGGCTAGCACTAACCTGAGACATCTGCTCTCTGCTTCAGTTCTTGGCCATTCTTCAGGAGTAGAATGAGGTTTCTATGTCCTTGACTGCACAAGCTATTTTCTGGGTTCAGCAGGTGCTCTCTAAGCCCTGTCAGACTGACCTCTTCAGAGAGAACAGGCAAGGAGTGCCTCCTCTGATGGGCCAGTGCATCTAGCCATGTGGGAGATTCCTATTGCTCACTTCCGGCTGGCATGTCGCATCTCCAGACTCCAGGGTTTGTGGTAGGTCTAGAAGAGCTAAATTTCTGCCAAAAGCAATTAAGGTGGCCATTAGGCCATGACTTTTAGAAAAGCAATGCACTGCGTTGACTTTTAGATCAAGTGTTCCTGAACTCCGGCTTACCCCAGAGAGGGGGCAGACGCTACATCTGCCCTTAGTCCTTGTGCTCAGGATCCCACCTGAGTTCAGCCAAGGAAATAGTCATTATGGGGATTAACACTAATCTGATTTCATCTAGCTAGATCACACAGGAAACAGATGAAAGGTGAATTTCTGCCCAAGTTTCGCATAGCTTTCAATTTCATTTAACTCTTCCCCACTGCAGGCCTGCCTACTTCTTTCCTTGTCTTAGAAACAGAAATCATTGCCAGGGCTCGGGCAACCAGACCCAAAACCAGAGACAAATAGTGCAAATATCGTAAACTAATCTGATAGGTTTCATTAAAGGCAGATTAAAAACTGACAGTCTCCAAGGTTTTTGTGATATGATTGGATGACATGGCCAATGAACTAGTCACTCCTTAGGGTGAGGTACAGAGATGATGTTCAAATGCCTGGAGAGTGGAACATAGACTATTCCATAAAATTACATGTTCTGACAATGTGACATGCAAAGCACTATCTCTATGCAAGGTGCTTCACCTCAGATCAACCCTGTGAGTAGCTAAATACAAGTCTTATTCCTAACAGGGTTGCGTGATATAGAAAAATTGAGACCTACATAAGGCCTATGTAGGAACTTAACAGTTCATTCCTGAGCTCAAGACTTTTTTTTTTTTTTTTACTTCTCTCTCTCTCTCTCTAAGTTCACAGCAACATTGTCCTAGAGCTACAAGTGCTTCCTAGCTCTACTTTTCTGACAATTTTCCTTCCTCAGCAGGGTGATGGATCTTTAAGTTTCTAGCCACAAAGCCCACAGAATATTTCTCTTTTCAATTTACATGCTTTCAAATATTTTCCCTTATATCACTAGACCAAATAGACTGATCTAATCCAAAATGCTGCACTAAATGTTACCCAACTCATTTTTAAGCACTTTATTCCAATGAAATACACA
The DNA here is from genome assembly GCA_034781795.1 of Crypturellus tataupa. Classification (NCBI taxonomy): domain Eukaryota; kingdom Metazoa; phylum Chordata; class Aves; order Tinamiformes; family Tinamidae; genus Crypturellus; species Crypturellus tataupa. The sequence goes on along the minus strand of JAWLRI010000576.1, from coordinate 1,669,874 downwards.
TGGAATCAAATGTTTCTACAGTGAAATCTAACAAAAAACCTACCACATCAAAGGAATGTCAGCCAGTGATCTTGGTTTCACTGCAGGTGCAGAATGCATACAACTGAAAGCAGCCACAGTGGGACAGACCAGCTACCAGCCAGATGAGGCTGCATTAAGTAACTCACCTTCTGTAATACTGAACAATAGAAGAGTAAAATTCACCACTGACCAGCTGAAGTTATAGAGTCCTAGTAGCACAGGAGTGAAAGCCAAAAACTTCAGTCATCCTTCATGCCATGTTTTATCTAGAAAGGCAGGAAAAGTAGGTACATAACATCATCATTAAAAAGTGGAAAACAAATCTGAAAGTTTGTATTAAGCCAAGTTTCTAATATAGACAAATAATTGTCTGAGCTTCGCTATTTCTCTGCTAGAGTCTGGATTACATATATATGTATAAGTTTGGAATAGAAAAAAACAAGCTGTTGAATCTGTTTCAGGCTCAAACACTGCATGCAAAGGGCATAGGATGGCTTCTGGATTCCCATGCTTTCAGTAACTCACAAGAACCCTTTTTGATGCTGCAAGCCCTGTTTTTGATAGCCATTCATGATTTCAATTACATCTGGACATGCTTTAACATGGTTATATTTAGCAAAAGCCTCTTAAACACAGTCCACTAAATATCTTGTGTGCTTGGGTCTATTCAGTCTCTATTATTTAATAGTTTGGTTTGCTTACTATTCTTATAGATAAGCAGGAAAGATTTGGTGGAATTTAGGTGTGGGCATACACATGGGAAAATATCTGTGAAAGAGATATCACATTGGGAACACAAATTATTTTCAAAACAAACAGTGAAAATTCTGCCCTTGCCTTGTCCATCTTTCCTATTCTTTCAGCATTTTAGTGTCCTCACCTACAAGACACAGGGATTACTCAAAGCCATTACCATAATCAGCATTCATGACCTCTCCATTTAGCACTTCCAGATTAGGAAATTAGAAAAGGAATATGAAATAATTACAGTTGGTTTCCCCACTTCATCCAGTCAGCATGGAGACACTTTGTTGAGGCATCCTGTTGTGATAACATTTGTGCCTAGCAGTTCTGAACCCAAATGGATGTTTCCAGATTCCAGACAAATCCAGAGAGAAGTTTCCACAAGCAGCATTAACTTAATTGGAATGCCTTAATGTTTGTTAAATTCAAGGAAATAAGTTAAACCACACAAACCTGACATCCACCAGGAAAATCATATTCCAAAATGATTAACACATTCAGCTAGCTAGACCTCTTTATGACTTTCTCGCAAATTTAGAATGAAGTGGCACTGAGTGAACTGAATGGTTCCAAGCAGAATGGGAATGATGAAAGCACTTATTCAAAACACTTGGTAGCAAATTTTTCCAATGTTTCAATCCAAATCATCTTTTTGAGTGGATTACTTATAATTTAGCCATTACACACTGTGCTCTGCCTGCAAAAGAAAACAATAATTCCCAGAGAGAAAAAGAGTACTGCATAAATCACTGAATTAAGACAAAGATTGCTAGGGGGGAGTAAAGTGCTTCAGTGATGCGTGCTAGCAGTGTTGTCTCCCTCCCTCCTTCAGATTTCGCAGAAGTCCAAGCACACGGAGTTCCTGGGTTTCTGGAAGCAACAGAGCTCTGGCTCCATGAAAAGGGATCAAAGGTATGAGTTTTCCTCTGCCATGGTTTTCCCTAGACAATGTAGAGATTGGTTTAGATAAATCTCAGATAATCCCAGTGCCTCCAACTAATCTTTTGATTGTAGGAGTTGCTAACTCCCTCCTGCTCCTGCGCAGAGACTGAAATCACTGAATAGAAAGCAATCTCCTGGTTTCTTACTGCTCTCGTATTTACCTCAGAAACTGGCTCCTACTCTGACCTATATAACTTTTTCCACAATTTCTCATTATTCCTTTCAACCTGAAGTTTGAGAATTAAAAAAATAAAATAAAATAAACAACTCAAAACCTTCTCCAAACAGTCTTGCTCCAACAGATGGCATCCATAAGAGAATCCTGGGTAGAAAAATGCATTGGTGTACAGCTTTCAACTAAGAAACTAAGTTTCTAAAGACAAGAAGATTTGGACAAAATCTTATGGTCAGTGTATTCTATTGGCTATTTCTAGGCTGAGCCTGAATGGTCTTCATTGAGCCCACAGGCTGCTTAGTTCTTGTGTCCAGGCTTAACCTGTAAGGACTAAACACAATCCTTACAGGCAGTGCAGTGTCTAAGTGATGTTTTTTACGCAGATAGTTTGCATCTAGAGCACAGGACTTGTATTAAAAGACTTCATATTGTTGACTTCGCTTCCATACATATTCCCAGTAGCATCTCAGAGGAATCTTCCACATCAGTCAGGGATACAAGTGTTCCACCACAGTTCTTGTGCACATTGAGTACAGCCATGTTCTCCCTTTGTCAGTTCAAAGGCAATATCATAGGCATCTATGTATTTCTGTGCAAGAAATAACAAGCTACTATATGAATCTGCTTTATTCAAGAACCTTATATCTTGTGTAAGTCCTGCAAATTCTGCTAATACCATCAGTATGGCTCAAGCAAAAAAAAAAAAAGAAATCACAAAAAAGAAAGCAAATACTGTAAGAGGACCTATTATAGACAAAATAATATTAAAATCTTATTGTTGGTGCACTTAAAGCTTCATTTCTTTAGCATCAGCATGTTACTTGGTTTGCAATGCTATAAAATGAAATGGGATGGCTAGAGCCTACATTTCTCAAGTTAAGGTTTGGCTTGCATTTGCGTTTGAGCAATTAGTGCAGTGGCATCACTCCTTTAATTAAGAAAAGTCTATTACTATTTTCCATATAAACATCTTCCCCTCCCCACCATAAATCTTTCTTTGCCTCATCCCTTCCTATAAATGCAAACAATGGACACATTGCAATGGCTCTATGCTGCTAGGAATAGAAATTGTACTACCATCTTTTGACTGTAAGGAGAATTACATCTTTAGACTGTCTCCCCTTCTGAATGAAATTGCCACAGTAAGTAACCTTTAATGCAGTGACTGAAACAAAAATCCATTCGAATATGGAGACAGGATGACCAGTGTACTTTGTGAGTTAAGTCCCTTGCAAAAAAACAGTTTCAACGTACTCTCAATAAGCTTATAAAAAAGCCTATTAAAAAGAATCACAGTATAAGCATGACAATATCAGTCTTAAATGTGTCAACCACAGTACATCTACATTAGCTTCATGTGCCTTGACAAATTGACTAGAAGCAGCTTCACCATTACAGCTCCATGTTTCCCCTAGAAGTTTAGCAATTCCAGTTTGACTACAGTGATGCTTAGCTCTTAGGTGGATCAGTATAGATCAGAGCTGGTAACCGACTACAGACAGACATTTTCAATAACTGATTTATTGGAGAAGAGCAAACAAGAAGGTTAAAAGTGTTAAAAATAGGGAGATTGTGTTGTTGGCTTTTCTCTTTTTCCCCATTGCATTTTCATTCCATCCTCTGAATAAATGATGAATTACAGGGGAAAACAATGGAAAAATGAACTGAGAGAGAAAGGTAGTGCTTGAATCTGAATGAATTGGCCAGTTTTCAGATGCAGATATCCCCCAGAGTCTTCTTCAGGAACAGCTAAATCCAGAGCAGGGTGTTTTGCCTGAGACTACAACCCCGCCATGAAGATACCAAATTGCCCCAGGTGCTCATTAGCTGCAGCTGAGCTGGAGTACAAGTAGATGGATATAAAGACATGCTTTTACTACCTCTGGCTTGCCCAGCATCTAATTTTGTTGTCTGTATTTGGATTATGTAAATAAAGTATTCTTTCACTTTTATCTTTCAGGGAATTTCAGGTTATTTGGCAAGAAACAAAACATTCCACTTTAGGACAGCTGCATCAGACATTCTCAGGAAGCCAATAACCCATAACAACTACTCAGAAAAATCAAGAGTGTGAAAGATCTCTTTGCTATCCTGTCCTGCCTTGCTAGGAAGTTAGCAGTAGAGTCACTGTGGAAGAAAGTCCTCCCCATTGATTTACATCAGACGGAGCTATCCTGGCATGTGAGACAACTGTGGTAGGAAAGTTAGGACCCCACTTATTCCCAAGACTTTCTCAGTGATCCACACCCTCCTACTCCATTTTGGCCAGGTAGGAGTGGGTGAGAACCTGATATACACATATTTCCAAAACCATGCCAGAAAGATCTTGAACATCCACTAATATTGAATGCTGCTGCTCCTTGCTCACCAATAAGGCTCTGATAAGAGATGCTTCTCCCTTTGAAGATCACAAGCTCACAGTATGACAAGATTGCAACACAGGCAGCAACTTCTACTGCCTCCCCTCTTTAGGGAGGGTTATCAGCTTCATCATCATCATCTTACTTCATCATCATGTTTAAGACTGTCAATATGATTCAAATTGGGGAAAAAAATGGAAAGAAGTTTGAATGGTTATATATCACTGAGTTCCTAAGCTGTGTTAATTTATGTATTGTGTATCTTGCCTGAATAGAGAATTCTTTCCTAATAATTTTGAACTTTCCATTTATTGTACTCAAAAGAAATATCTGTGGTGAAAAACCAGACATTCAAAATGGGGATTCTTGCCTATTTCACTGGGAAACATGAATTAATCCCCTAATGAAAAGGCCAATAAAATAAAATAAGAACATTTTTCACAGAAAAACAATCCACAAAATAGCAGCATTCACTGCATAGGCAATGCACTATCTTATGATTTTCACCAAAACAGTTTCCATGAGTTCAACAAAAAGGTTACAAGTGAATTGTGAGATTTCTCCACATGCTACAGCTTGAAATTGATGAGCTGCGTTTGATCCTAAATGCCTGGTAGGTCCAAGTTTTGATATACCTTTTTCTCTCTCACCAATTCTCTTCAAAAACTTAAGCTTCTTTTTGAAATGGGATAAAAATGACCACTTAATGCATATGCATTTGAACTTCTTCTCTAGAACAAAAATACCTGGAAAACAAGATGACAGCACAAGAAAAAAGTTGAAGAGCTATTAAAAAAAAGAAAAAAACTAAGGGTTGGCAGCACGTTCTGGAAAACGCTGAAGAGTTTGTGGAATAAATCCCATTTGGCAAGTTTAGAGATTAAAGAATCCAGCTGCTTTCAAACACCAAGCACACCACTAAAGTTTCTAAAATTGCAAAAAAAAAAAAACCTTAAATCAACACAACATATCATCCACACACACAAAATAAGAGCAACAAAGAAACCACAAAACATTCCTATGCAGATAGGCTTCGAAGCTAGCTGCAGTATGTCAAAGAATATGCTTATACACAACAAAGAACCCAGGGCTTTTACTATGCTAGGCAAAGAGATGAAAGCCATCGCGCTGCACAAGGGCCTGGAACAAGGAACCCAGCTGAGCCATAGGATCATTGGAATCCTTTGCCAAGGCTTCCCTATCCCCTTGATTAGAGCCTTTCAATGAACATTGCATTAAACATCAATTACTGGTTTAAGCTTTGATTCAATGTTCATTGACGTCCATGGTGGCTTCCTGCTACCTTTAATGTGTCGTTAGGAAGACACTAAAAGAATAAAACCCAATTACTTACCTAACATTTCTTCCCCTAAGCAAAGTATACAAAAATATCAGTTTGCAAATAATCTATTCGACTAAAAGACATCTACAGCATGAAAATACAGGTATGTAAAACACTACCAGCAAAAAATGGAACCTGGAAGCACCCAACAGAGGCCTAACTCATTCCTCATAATAGCAGAAGATACTCAGAGTATTCTGTAGAAACAGCAAGGATATGGCCTCTTTAATCCCAACGAGAATCTGTATTCTCAAGGTGTGATTCACTGTCATGGATCTTTCAACAGGAGATCCAATTTCATGGAATATGAAACTGGAAAAAGTTGGCCTTCCTTAATTGTGAGCATATTTTGTTTTGTTTTTAAGCAGACCATTTTCTGGACCTGGATTTTAATTCAGTCACAGCAGCACAACTGAGGGAAAGATGACTGAAGAAAAACACCACTAGCAGCTGCTGACAATACAAACATGGGGCCAGAGCCCTGACATCCCAAATATCTGGAGAGATTCCTTACGGAAAGAGTCCTCTCCATAGACAACTAAGGCTCAAAGGTAATAATTTCATTGAATAAAATATAGTTGAAATGAACATTTAAATTCCCTTACATCTTTCCTTTCTAGTGCCACACTATAAATTATGAACATTGCTTTGAGAAAAATCACTCTTTAAGCTGAAAATTTCCAAGCAATCTTTAAAAAGGCAAAAAATAAATGTGAACAAAAGCAGTTTAGGAACTTTACAGAATGAGAAATAAACACAAACTTCACCATTTCTAAACACACACACAGAATTGGAAAAAGAATGCTTTGCTGAAATGGTTAGGGGTGCAAACCCAAGAGAAAGAATGGCTAAATAAGAAAACGTTTCAATTTTTCTATTTCAAAAGGAATTTACTTGGACTGATCTGCTGAAAAAAAAAAATCAGTCTTTTTGTCCCTTATTGAGTGTTTTTCCCCCAGCTTGAAAGGAGGCAGCTAAGGAACGTCATGCTGTGCTTGTGTACAATTGATTTAGCCAAGCAATGAAACATTCAGTGAAGAAGCAGAACAGGCATTTAATACCTCACTGAAACAATGTTTAGCCTTTTTTTTTTTTTTTTTCTCTCTCTTTTGAATATTACCTCAACAGTCTGTAAAACACCTGAAGAAATTACAAAAGCAGTAACACTGCAGAAAGGTGTTTTCCATTTGGTCAATACAGCCATTCAGGCTTCAATCCACAAAGGGATGCCTACTTATCTCTGTGGATCTTGGTCTTTATAATACAGGTGAGAGTCATCTTGCTTCAGAAGGTCTCTATAAATTCTTAAGCATTACCTCAGAACTAAGATTTCAGCTCTCTGAAAAGCTCCAAAGTTGGCTAGCAGAGCATCTCTTTCCAATACTGCAGCTGGCCTTTAATTTGTCAGCAGCTGCTTTAGTGGAAAAGCAACTTCCCTTTTAGCAGCTTGTCACATCCCTTTGTCTAAACAACATGTTACACTGATTCAACATTAAACTGACACAAAGCACCTTCCTTAAAGATACTGAAGAATCTTTTTTTTTAAGAAAATAATGAGCTTCACTTTTGATGTTCCAGTCTTTGAAATCCTGGGCATTTATATGCCATGCACTTTGTTTTTAAGCAGCTGACAAAAGAATTAAACACTACAAAGTGAAGCCTTTTTTCCTCAATTTTCTTGAACCTACATGTGCAAAAATTTGCCACTTTGGTTTGCAATTTGCTTCCACTTTGTGCAAATATAAACTATTGGACAAGTTTCTGAAAAAACAGACCTTGGATATTTGATGCTTTGACTGCACCTTCTCAGCACATCTACAGGAAGTCGACTGAACAGAAGCATTCTCTGAAAGATATGTCCTCTAGAACCAAACTATTTTCTACACTTTGGAGAACTTAGCTTCTTTGAGATTTTAAGTGCCAGTGTTGGAATTGGCTGAACACTGTTTGCAAGCTGACACTAATTTTGATCTCCTCTAATCTACAACCATTCACAAACATTTGTTACTGTCCAAGAGCATGTTTTGTTTCTAAACTTTTGCCAGACAGTTGGTGGTCCATTTTGCAGACATTGGTTGTTCATGAACATAATTCATTCAATAGCTGGTATGGGAATGGTTTTCATCCATTGCCTTATTGCTTTGAGTGGATGGTTGTAACTTTCATGGAAATTAATCAACAGCAAACAAAAGAATGTATTTCCATGACGTGTATTTGGGATTTGCAAACGTTTCTATGCTTGTTCCACCACAATATCAGGACTGTCAAGAATCAAAGCCCCTAGCATCTTGAGAATTGTTGAATTAGAATGATTTATTATTATATTTACAAGACCTCCCTTCTTCACAAGTCTGCCAGCCCCAACCACTATTTCCGATTTGTAGTAACAGTGACTAGAATGACAGTAGTGGTTCTGAGCTAGTGGCCATCGGAAAAAAAAAATACTGAGAAATGTGCTTTTCCTTCTCTTTCAGTTAACATGCACTCAGGAGGCTGTACCCACATTCCTGCTGAATGAGGGCATCATAATCTGTCTTTAGGTACCTCCAGCATCAGCTACTGCAAATGACCAAATTCTTGCTTCTTGTTTTCCAAGCACAAAAATTTTAAGAAGACATTAACTATAGCACTCTGGAGCTCCAAATGCCTGCCATGTACTGAAAACTAGAAGCCTTCTGAGCTCTTGTTCCTCACCTAAAAAGACACCTTTAATTACCAGAACCTACTTATATGAAAGTCATTTTTTCTAACAGCACTTCATTGCCATAAGAGCAAGCCTTGAGAACACTGAAACCATCACCAGCTTATAAGGAAAAACCATCAGGAGCTCAGGGCTGAGCATTTTCAGTGAACACTTTGGCTATAAAATATGGTATCAGGAGAGCCTGGCATAAGTTTAAATATACCCAGGAAGAGACATATGATATTGCTTCCTTCATATTGCAAGCTTTTCCATAATGCTGAGTGCAGAAAAGACAACCTCACAGGAGGATGGTGAAAATTAAACAACCCTCTAGGGTAAGTAGTGATGAGTAACCGATGCTCAGAAAGGGGGGCACAAACAGGACTGGAATCCAGAGCACTTCAGGTACCTGATATAACTGAAAAAAAAAAAAAAAAAAAAAAAAAAAAAAAGAATAGCCCAATATAATAAGTGTTTACAAGACTCCAGAACACTGAAGGTCAAATACAACTTATCAGGATTAGAGACTAACAATACAGGGTAGTCAGACACAGAGATCTTCTATGTTTATAGTTTCACTTTTGCTTGCTCTTAGTCATCTCAGACCCTCTCTTCTATATGCACATTTACTATGTGTGACCACATTTTACATTTTTTCTTTCTCATTATGTCTTTTTGTCTCTTCCCCTTAAGAAACATGCCCATTTTGCTTCCTTCTGCCTCTGAGGGCACCTTGTCTATACAAATTCCTAGTCATTCTCTTGCTCTTTTAGTCTTTTTCTTCAGCTTTCTTTCCCCCTCCTGTGCTCCTATACTAATAAAAAAGAAAACAGAGAAACCTCCAGTGTGGAATCCACAGACTGTGGATGGCTGGGCAGTACTCATTTCTCCAGAGTCAGGAAACAGTGTATATCAGAAGAGGCAGCCACAGATGTAAAATGCAGTTGGCCATCCACTTGGCAGAGCAGACCTGCCAGGCGAGTATTCATAATACTATAGTCACATGTGAAACAAAATAGGAAAATCAGTTTCTGTAGATACAGTTACCATATTCTCAGGACAAAAATATTCATTAACCACAGGGCTAGAAAATGCCAAAAATAAAATGCAACTATTCCCAAATGTAATAAGTATTTTATTTCATATGCATACAGATGTTCTCTTCTACCTGTATTTATCTTAACAAGGCTCTGTTCAAGCAAATGTGCTGGAGGGAGCATTCCCACACCAGCACAGGAGGCAGAGACAGGTGTATCTGTTAGTTTGAAGGCTGTCAGTCTCAGCTTGGCTGGGCAGGCAAGGAGGAGCAGATGCTACCAAGCTGTAGTCCAGCTCTCTGGAGAGCAGTTGCCACTTGGAGAGGCAGCTTTAAGAGAACAGCTCAGGAGCCAGTCACAGTCTTAACATTCTCAGGAGCTAGATTGAGCTTTCTCCTTCAGAGTTGTGCTTCAAGGTGTTTTTCTGGACAGAGGCTGTTGTCCTGGTCTTATTACTGTAGAAATTCCACATGCCCCTGCCCCTGTGTAATTAACCTGGGTTTGCAGTTTTGCAGAGACAAACACTATAACAGAATCAAGCTGGTGTTACTGCAGCACCTCCAAAGCCTAGTCGTGGCTCAAGATCATGTGTCCTGAGGCTGAGCCAAAAGGACACAGAGAAGTAATAGAGCATTCACTATTGTGAGGAGGAAGCTCTGCATCTTTCTGACAATATGGTTCAGCATTTCATATTTGGATTTTTTTTTGTGGAGCCATGATCTTTTGCAACAGAATTGCTTGGGGTTTAACCCACATTGATGAAATACTTCTCAGCTTGTACAGACCTTCCTCAGGGCAGACCCTGTTGGAGGGAGGGCTTGACTTACTGTAGGTATTCACATGGCTCCCATCAGATAAACACTGAAGCACCTCACTCATGTAACTCATCATTATGAGACTTCTGCACAGCAGGGAAGCTTAAGTCTTGAGAGACCTGACAAACAAAGCAGCTTTCCCAGGTGATACAGGAAGCCTGTGGCAAGACAGGAACTGAATTCAGGTTTTCCTGGTGGCTCCTCATCACCAAATAACTTTAGTCACATCATGCTAGGTTTTAATGCCACATGCAAAGCTAGGATGCAAATATTCACACAGCATGTCTAATTTTCTAGTCTTTAAAGGGTCCGGTGCAAGGCAGTGGTTTGCTAAAAAACAAGTTTTCTTCTGTTTTAAAACAAGCCAAGAAAGACTTAAGGCTTTTCCATTTTCTTAATAGTGTTTCATCTAAAATAATTCCACCATTTTCCAAGTAGCTGCTATGCAATCATATCTGCACTTGTATTACTGTTCAAGTGCTTTATGAAGTGAGCATAATTTTATTAACCACATTTGAAGAGGTAATGAAATGTCACACAGGGACTGGAGGCTGCAGGAAGCCTCCAGGAAGCTTTTGCAGGAAGGCAAACCAGCATCGCAGAAATGTCATACAGGCCCTATGGCTATACCATGTTTCTTCTTTGGCATAACAGTGACGGAGGCCACCAGCCCAAGCTGGGCAGCAAGTCTGCTAGGAAATGCACTGAGAAACAGGTTCAAGCACCCAGAACTATGTAGTTTGAAAACTAGAAGAGGCAAGTTGAAAGTCACTGAAATATATTCATAATGATGAGGTCATAGCCTGGCTTCTCAAATAATTTAGAAGCATGTGTCCCTTTACATTTAGAAAGAAGTGAGCAGAGACTCCAAACAAGAGCAAGGATTAGAGGAACTTGGATGACTGAAAGTTAGTCCATTTAGATCTTCATTCAGGGAGAAGGGGCAAAACATTTCCCAAACATTTGTTTGGGGCCCTCACAGACTGTTCTTACATTATGCTCTCCCTACAAGTACTTTTTGCATTCAACTCCCTCCAATTTTTTCTCCTACTTTTCAAATTCACCCCACATCTTTAACCTAGTCTTTGTCCAGTTCCAGTGGTCTTTGCTATCTCAGCTTGGCCCCACCACCACTTATGTCCACAGTCTTTAGATAAAAAAAGCATTATAAACTAAAATTCAGCTAAAGATTTCACCCCATGATTACAGGAGCTAGCAGCTTTGAATGAAGCAGTCCAATATCTTACTTCAAGCCAGGCACAGAAAACTTATCTTATGATAACCAATTTACCTATATAAAACCCCAGAAGACAGCCACTGGTTTCCTCAGAAAGTACTTCTTCACGGCCCAATGGTGAGTTTAGATTTTCTGGGGATCTTTTGAAAAAGTCAATTGCACATTCATGTATTACTGCTTGTGTGCTCAGGATTAAGTTTAAACACTGTTTATACTCTTCAGGTTACATCCTGTTATCTTTGTCTGTGCACTAAGAAGTTTTAAAGCCTCTCGACCATCCCTTAAATCTAAAAATAGATTAGAAAAATATTGTAGGGTTATAAAGTGTTTAACAAATAGATTCATGTGGATCCCCCATGCAGCAAAACACTGTAAAATTATAAGAATATAATTTACTTTTCAAAATATTTTATCTTGTAGGTTTCTATCTTAAAATATTTGCTCCTTAAAGCAGCACATGATTATGCAAGTGTGATACTACACTTTTTCTATGTTTTCTGCACATAAACACACATGTTTTTTTTTGCAAATGAATCCCAGTGATAACCAACAAATGCAATGAACATAAATACAAAGTAGTTATAAGGTAATGAGTCTTTGCTGAGCCATCTATTTCAATGGTGTGAGCATTGCAAAACTAAGGAAATTTTTGTAGAAATAGTTTAGTATTTTTAATATGCCCAACATTCCACTTAATGCAGCTCTCCTTTGAAACTGAAGACAAGGAGAGCCCACAGAGAGCAAATTCTCACTAATTTATGACCCGTCTCCAGTGCTGTTTCTCTGCTTTCTGACCAAGGGGAATAGGCATTTTTTACAGATCACATACAGCTGCAGACAAGAGATAAGCAATTTCATCTTCCCTCTTTAATAAGAAAGAACTTGTTAAGGACCTACCTCCTTATCCTCATTTTTCTTGGAATTCAGCTCCTCCACGGTGTTCAGCATCACAAGACTCCCTCAGCCTGTGCGACCTCGTAGTTGAGTATTGAGTGATTCATTGTGGCTAATTTCCTTCTGTTCAGCCTCAGTTTACATTGCCAACTAGCTGGGGAGGGTAAGACAACACACATAAACAAAGCAGAGAAAAGGTGAAGGCATTATCGGAAGAAACTAGAACCATCATAAAAAAGATAGGTCTGGTTAAGGCACACTGTTCTTTCAGCAAGCCAGAGTTTATTTACTGATTATTGGCTTTGGCTGTAGGTCACTAGGGTGCTAGTGCCAGGAAAGGCAAAGGCCTCCTGTCCTTTGATAGGATTTAAAGGTAATCTTAGGAAGAAAGAGTGAGAACAGGTATTAGCATCTGGGTGGGTGATTACTAATCCAGCAATAATGCATCACTGACTTATTAACCCTTTCACTCACAGAAGCAAATGGAAGGTGGTCCTGGTGAGGAGGTCTATCTTTGACAGAGACCACAACATCTGAATCCCATCCCAAGAGCAAAGCCTTGGCAAATGCTAAACCTATGTGTTTCATAATGAGGGATTAATTCTGTCCTTTTGTATAACTCACTGTGCTTACAGAGGACAGTATTGCACAGGATTTAAAACGTATACAGAAACATATCTAGTGCATTCCATATGCATTTATACACAACTAGAGAGAAATATTTCTGATGCATTTTTTCCCCTGCTTATCATCAGCAGTAGCTAAACTAGGTCATATCAAGCAAAGTCAAAAGCAAGCCATTAATCCTTTTCCCACCTCTCCTTCCAAGTCCTAATTCCATACATGGCATTAGAAGAAAAAGCAGCCAAACACCATGTTGTAGGAGGCATTTTAACAGAATTATGAAGCCTTGAGGAACATGTGAGCCTCACATACAAGAAAAACAGCCTCGCCCCAGAGATTTACAAATCAGCCTTTCACCACACCAAACAGCTGCATTAGCAGTTCAGGGAAGGGAAAAAAAAAAAAAAAAAAAATTCATTTATAGCATTCAGAGAATTTGTGCAGAGAAATAGGCGCCTGCTTGCCTGAATATCCAGAAAAACAGAGGTGCTGATCTATGCAGTGGCTCAGGTTCAAGGAGGAGAGGGGCAACTGTGGCACTGATGAGGAAGATATCACTGCTAGAGTCATCTTTATAAAAGATTAGCAGCATCTTCCATAAAAAATCAGCAGAGGGGTTTTCCACATACTAAGAACAGAAAAAGCATCAAAAGCAACATTTAAAGAAAGCACAGCCTCTCTAACTGGGTAAAAAGTTACAAACTGGCCCAACAGCCTCACTGATGGACTTAAAGGTTTCCAAATCTTGTTCTCTGAACAAGTTATGCAACACAGAAACCAGAAATGCTGAAACACATGATGCACACCTATATGGAATTAGTAGCCACAGACATACATGAGGCTTGATTTAATCCTCTGCTGTAACAGCAAGCATTCCTGGCTGCAAAGTTGAGAAAAAAAAAAAAAAAAAGAAAGAAAACAGTTGATTTCCCAGATGGGTTCATGCTCACTCCAAGACTAACATCTGAGTACCTCCTGCTTAGCTCAGCCAAGAACAGCAGCAGAAAGGCCCTGCTCCCCATGGTGTGGCAAAGGATACACACTGAGGTGGCCAGACACACACCTCTGCGCATTGAGCATCCCCTCAGCACAGTGTTCTGTGACTCATCTGAGTCACAGACAGGTCCGCAAGTGTTGAGCTGCAAAGGTTTGGTGCTAAGGCTCCTGTGGCCATGTTCCAGGGTTGCTGGCAGTTCTCTAGCCTGAGGCAGGACTTGCGGGTAATTTAAAACCTCCTTTGCATAGTTAGAGGGAACTGTCTTAACTGTAAAAATGTTCCTCCTTCCACTCTGGAATCTCTAGCAGTTTAACATCCTCCAAGCTTAATCTGCCAGAAATAACATAAAAAGCATCCAAAGAGGCCTCTGATGGCTCCTTTGGATGCATTCTGATTCCCAGCCTTAACCTGGGGATACCAGAATAGGCTCCTTAAAGGACGCTTGCAGGTCTAGGTGTGCAGCTCTCAGCTTTCATGTACTCAAGTTCTTTGCCATTGAGCCTTTTCGGTTGAATTCTTATATCTCACTTTTAGAATCCTTCCCAAGTCTGAGTAACCTACTGGTATCATCCCAAACAAGTTCCACTGCCTATTACTGTCTAAGACAACATTGCTTTTGAATTAAGAGCTATTAACATTTGCATCATGTCTTTATGCCAGGAAGATTTTTCTGGTGGAGATGTCAGTTTAATTGTTCATCATTTCACGTGCCAGGCATCTCAAAAACAAGTCAAGACAGCTTTTTGTTCAAACAATCTGCATTTAGCAAGCAATAAAGCAATATTTTTAAAAAGACTGAAACAAAAAAAGTGGAGGGGAACAATATCCAGAAGAAAATGCTTAAGAGTTATCCAGGCCTGCAGTCCACTCCAAGCAGTCCAAGCTGTTTCTCCATATGAACCCAGCAACAGCAAAGCACTGCTAAGCTATTTTACTGCTTTTTTGTCCCTCTAACTCCTGCCTTTAAATTTAACAGAACTTGTTTTGAACATCAAAATGCAACTCATTCCGGTTTACACAGCACAGGTGCCCCATTCAGTGGCCCATTCCCTGAACAATGAAGACTGGCCTGAAACTGTGTGTAACTGGTGACACCACAGCACTTGCACAAAATAATAAAACACAGGATGCCATTATAAGATAACTGCATAGAAACATCATTTAAAAGCAATGACAAAGGGGTTACAGCTTAAGATCCCCCCAAAGTTGGGTCAAGTTTCTTGTTTAGGCCATTCGATTCCAAAAGAAAAGAAGAGCTTCACTAAAACGTTGCAGACTGCATGCAAAGAAAAAAGCATCAACTCACCACTACTTGCACAGCAAGCCCTCTCATATGCCTTGTGGACAGCGGCACCACTGTCCTAACTCACCTACGTCGCTTTGCCCTGTACTGACTAATAATGTATTTTATCTCAACTAACTTCAGTGACCTTCTCACAGATTTGGAGCTATGTTCTGATAATTCAGGAATCTTGTGAGCCAACTCAGGCTTCCAGTAACTTAAGCCAAAATATTCATGATCTAATGAACTTAAAGGCACACACGTCCCACACTTTCCCCACTTCTTCTCCCTTCTTAGCAGAGGAGGCATCCTTCAGATAGAAAAAGTCAGTCTAGCCAGGAAGCGTGGAGAAATGTGGCCTTCACTCTCCAGTAACAATAGGTCAAGCCAAGAGGAGGAGTCTTGCCTAACTGTGGATTCCCACAGTGTATAATAGGTTTTAGAGGGTTTATTATCACACTATATTTTATTTAGCATAACATTACCTGTCAAAAATTACAGGGCTTTAGCAGATAGGCAAGATACATATTTGTGGGGATTCACTAAAGTTAAATTTTGTTAATTTTTATTATCCAGCACAGATAACTTAAATATCTTCCTTAATATATATTTAGCACTAGGCTGTTTTAAAACACACACCTTGTCAACTGATTATTCTTTTCTTCCCTGCTCCTTTTTCCACCTTCCCAGAAAGTAGAACAGCCTTTCATTCTATGACCTTTTATTTGAAGGCTCCCTGCAAATTGTTCTTCAAAGATTTTATTGCTTTCAGAGGAAACACATAAACATCCCTTAGCTGTAAGCATATAATACCTAAAAGAACATGCTGACTACTCTCATCTTTAGATACCCAACTCTCTGGCAATGTTGCTGAGAAGTATCAAATTATCAGGCTCTAAACACCAAATTAACCAACCCCAACACTGTGATCACTTAACACGAGATCATTAGAATCTTAAATATTTAAATGCCATATCTCAGGATTCATTCATATTTATTGAACAATGATTTTGCATTCCAGTATCAATCTAGTCATAGGCTTAGACATGTTCTTTCTAGCATATATGATGTAGGGGATAAAAAAAAAAGAGGGCCAGGCTATTGCCATGAGGACTGTACCACCCAAAAACTGCAGCTGGCTAATTTGCAGTTTACTTGGGAGTCTGAAAGCAGCTTACACTGACAGGAGGAGAAATTCAGGCAGTTCTCTCCCACTGACTTGTCAGCTTCTTCCTCCCAAAAAGCAGCACAGCTTCAGGGTTGAACAGTCCTCAGACATAAATCTTAACAACTCTGTAAACATCTGCATGATCATTCATCCATTTCCCTTCCTTTCTTTCTGTCACCAGCACAGCATAAGGAAAAATTCTTGAGGAGATGCATTTGTAAGTCCCACTTTGTAGTAGCTTTTTCTGGAATACTTTATATCTTTGCTTTGCTCTAGAATTAGAAAGGGAATGAAGAAAACCAGTCATTTTGTCAGCATATTCCAGCAGATACAGCCCCCACCCTTTTATTTTTTAGTGGGCATTTTTAGTGGGTTTTATTTCACCAGCTCCCCACAAAATTTTCCTGCCTTTTGCTTAGTGTTTTGAAGCTGTGGCACAAAACAGGACAGGGCAGAGATACAGGAATCTCCTTCAACTGAAGCATGTCCATTGCCAGCAGAAGCCAGGCCTCTGGAAAAATCTCTGCTCATGTAAAGGAGGTATTAATTCCACAAGTACTGATGAAAAGCTGAACTGGAGGCTAGATTTCATAAGATTGATACAAATGCTGTCAGCACTTTCAGGCAGCACCCTTGTTTTCCTGATTCTGTACAGCAGGTAGCCTAATACCGTTTTGAATTGGGATGAAGGTTTCTAGGCAAAAGAGAGAGAAAAAAAGAGAAAATAAAATATATAAATATATTTAGGGAGACAAGTCCACCTGCCAGTCAGGAAGGCGAGATAAATTGTATGAAAAGCATCTGTGACCAAGAGCAGGTTCCTGTGTTCTCATTTACAAAATGTTACAGCTTTGATCTATAATCCATGGCCTCTTATTCCTCCTCCTCTTTTTATATCTGTGAAAAACTGTTACCCTTTATCTTACTTGGAGCTAGAGCTTGGGAGACCACATCTTTGTCCCTGAAATGCCCTACTCATGTGTGGCGGCATTGCAATGATCACATTTCACAAATGTACTTTGTGGGAACAGGATTCCTCTTTCCAAGCAAGCAGTTGCCCTCTAACTTACTGTCATGAAGCACATGGAGATCCTGGATTTGAAACAAGCACAAAGTATCATTACATACATTTTTAATGTAAGGGAGCCTCTATGCTTTTTTTTTTTTTTTTTTTTTTTTTTAATGTAACCATCCTGCTTTCATATTTTTTCCAGGCACTTAGGGGATGACCTCTGATCACAGAGCTTTGTTTTCAAGTTACCACAGTGTCCCCAAAAGCAAAACAAAAAGTGGCTATTACTATAATTTCATACAAAAAAAATAACCACTGCTCCTTTAGGTCCTACAGAGCCAAATCCAGCTTTCTGAGGCAATTCAGGCAAGCACTAAGAATCAATGAGTTTGAACCACGGCATTCTTTTTTTCTACAAACCAGATAACAGAGGATGCTCACAAAGTTGTGCCCATTTCATCTGTGACATGAGTCACAAACAAGAACCTGAGTGTAGAATAAAAGAAAGTTTGTGAGAATCTAAGCAAAAATCCAGATAAAATGACAGATAATGGGTTCTTTTGTTAACAAGGTCTGAAGTTCTCATTTCAAAGAAAAAATTGTAAGACGTTTAACTTACCTGCTGATTCATAGTGCCATGACACTAAAAAAGGAACAGAGGGATGAGAAAAAAAGAGGTGCAGAGTTTCCTATCATTACGTGCAAGCTACTCAGGAAAGGAAAGAAAACAAGTTCAAATCTATGCTTAGCAACACACAGCATTTGCTGGCAGGCTAATAGATATTGACCAAGGAATAAGGGTTAGGAATTTAACATCCATTGGCAAGGAGAAAGCTCATCATCTGTTATGCCTTGCAGCTGCTGATTCCCAGCCAACACACTCCCACTCTGATGTCATTGCTCTAAATGAAGGCCCTACTCTAATCCCAGGAAATCTCTGCTGAATTATTAGCAAGGCTCTGACTTCCGCAGCAACTGCCCACTGCTCCTCAAGCGCAGAGAGGATCTCCTAGCTTCCTATTCAGGCAAGGAGGATTTTGAAAATAATAAACCTTGGTCTGAAGTTCAAAAACCTCTTTCCAAGATGCATGTGTTCACACATGTTCACCACAAGCACTCAGTAAAAGTGACAGAATAATCCTATTCAAGAGATCAGGACTGAGTTGTGTCAATAATTATAATCAGCTACAACAAAATGCCATCTTGGTAATGAATGCTGAATACAGGAAAGTACTACAACACTATTGCATCTTTCATTCTCACTGTTAAAAATGGCTGGGAAGCTAAAGCCTGCTCAGCTTTCAGAGCCTCTTGTGGATACGATTGCTATGTATAAATGGAAAGCTCGCTCATGACTCATCGGCCTGTATTACCAAGTGGATTTTTTAGTCCAATAGCCAGACATCCATTACGTGGGTTGCTAAATGATTTACATTGATCGAGGACACACTGTGTGCAGCTCTTGCAAATTTTATGTGCTGCCTGTACAGAGGATGAATGCTTGCTCATTATGCTCCAAATAGCAATGAACCCTCTTACCCAAACCACTCCCTCACAGTAAGAAGCCATAGAGCTGTTGCTTCACTACCTTAAAGGAATATTTGCTCTTTGGATCCTCAACAATTACAAATTGAAGTAAATGTAGATTTGCATCCGTGGAGATCTGGCCCATACACTCAATCTTTTAGTAATTGAACTAATATTCCCTGCACTTCATAGACTCTATTCTAGAAAAAGGCCCAACCCTCCAAGCAGCAGAGGGTAAGAACTCATCTAGTTCTTACAGATCAGCAGATCAGGAAAGAAAGCAAGTTTGGGGAGAGAAACAGACGTTTCTGAATCATCCCATGACCAAAAAAAGAGAATGAACACTGACATACACAGACACATTCAACTTGTGTAAGAGAAAGTGGTGCCGCTGATTGTCAAAGAATCATCTGAAAGAAACTGTCTTGGCTGTCAGGGACCTCTGCAGTTACCTCATCAGCCTCCTCCCCCTTTATGTCCTTTCCCTTGTTGCAACATGCCTCTGGCACCACTTGCTCCCTCATTGACCACCTCTGGGTGTTTCTGAGATTACCATTTTTGTGCTGGTGAATTGCAGACCAGCTGTGTCACCAGAGCTGGGTGACACAGCAGAACCATTACCCCAAGGCCTACATGCCAAGCAGCAATAACAGCCTTGGGCCTCCATGGCCCCGAGGCAGGTGGAGTGCAAGACCTAAGGGACATCACCAGGGGAACCATATGCAGTTCAGCAGACTAAGTGAAGTTGCAAATTTAGCTCAGAGCCTCAATTCTTCACATGGCATTTCAGGATTCTGATGCACACATAATTGTCTGACATGACCAAATGTCTCTTCATCTACAATGCTGCTGAGTCTGTGCTCAAAGGAATTCCAGCTAGGACTGGAATAACTGGAAAAATCAGAGGAGGAGGAAGAAAAGCTTATTCTTTGAAGTCCACAAATCACTTGCCATGCAGAACACTTCTCCCTTTCATGAGTGCCAGAGGAAATCGCACAGTGCATCACACAGTTAAACAGAACAGCCAAAGGTGTGATTGAAATCAGATCCTACTTCCCCCATTTATGGGGCACATCAGAAAGACCAATGACTGAGTGACTTCCCATTCCAGGCATTAACAACATTGCTGACAGCAGGCAGCAAGATTTAAAGCCCTATTTTGGGCTCCAAGTTGCAAGAACATTTGCCACCAAAAACCGGGGCAAGGGGATGCAACCACATATCACACTGGTGCTCACATTAGGAGATCCTGCATCATTAACTTCGCAGGACAATTGATCCAATGAACAAAACCATCACATGTCCATTTTTAAATAGCGCTTTGCATGTGAGAAGCATCTTTCTTTCAAAATTCTCTAGATATTTTAGAAATATTAATGGGTAAGGCCTCAGTCATACCTTAGAAGTCAAGGTACATGTGCAGATACTAACAGGAACAGGAATCTGAGTACACCACAAAACAGGTTTCCCAGTTAGCACAGGCACCATATTTCAGTTTAAAATTAGACAAAACAGAGAGAAGTTAATTATGAATCTCCCCTTAACAAAAGAGATTTGTGGATACAATCCATATTCCCTTCTCTCTGGAAGGAAAGATAAGGTACTTTGCAGGATCATTTTAGAGGTCTGTTTATCTGCCCATTTTCTCCCCTGCTCTGCATCTTTCAGATGATTTTGCAGAGAGGCTAAAAGGGAAAATGGGAGCAGATGGCTGCTGGACTGATAACCAAATCTGCTCCTGCTCAGATTAATTGGTTACAATCCCCTTAAAGATTGCAGCCTGATAAAAGCTTGCCAGTCTATGTGCAGAGATCAAAACACACGGTGGTTTGATACATGTCAGGGGATGTGCAAAACATCTCTGTAAAACAGAATTTGTCCTTCCACTGTCTATTTTTTAAAGTTTTTTTTTAATTGCAGGAACATGCAAGTCAAATAGAAGTTTTAAAATCATGATGCATTTGTGAGGATCAACAAATCCCAGGATGATTCACAGAATAGTATCAGTCCCACAATTATTTTTTATCTATCCAGGCCTCAGCATCAAGCTACTTACAACAGGATTCGGGGGCCGCAGGAGAATCCAATTTCATATATCTTATAAATATGCTGAGAAGAGATTCCCCTTCAGAAAATCTGGGAACATGCCAGAAGAGTAGAGCAGGGTGGGTTGACCTCAGTAATTATAACTCTCAGTGCAAGGCAAGAAAATGGCAAGCCCATGTAATGCAATCAGTAAAGCATGAAAGTACAGGAACATAAGCAGGGCTGCTCTACCTGATTATATGGAAAAGAGACACTGACTCATAAACCTGATTACATTCTTTGAGAGCGCAGCATTGATTGATAAAGATAATTATGAAAACGTAACGACAGAGGTAAAGTATTTGACTCGGCGCTGCAGGGTACTCTGCTTAAAAAGCTAGCTCTATCCCATGTCAATAAAAGCACCTTAAATAGATTATAGACCGGGCAACTGACAGAACTCACAAAGATAGAGGAAAAACATGATTAGTTGTAGAAGTTTCCAGTGGGGTGCTGCAGGGCTTCCCCTTGGGTACACAGCTCACAAATGCTTCCTTCCCACCCTATAATGTATATGACATGTGTTTGCAATACCTATGTTGCACATATCAGTTTATAGTACAAGGACTGCCCCAGGCTGAAACAACCTGATCATGAGGTAAGTTTAGCTGAGCAATATGTCATTCAAGCAAACACAATGCAATAAAAGCCAAAATAGGAAATGCAGATCACAGTTACAGGGCAAAAAGGGGTACTCTAGAAAACAGATTTTGAAAAGGAGTTAAGAGATGACACATGCTTCATGATGAATGCAAAACCAGCAAGTACTAACCATGCAATCAGCAAAAGAAAAAGGCTATTGTGCTACGCTGCCTTACACTGGAAGGGACGTAGGTAGTGAAAGAGGAGATTATTTCTCAGGTCTCCTCTAAGAAAGGGAAGAGAAAGGCAGAAAGAGGCAAGGGATTTAAGAAAATGCTTGCAGGA
The DNA here is from genome assembly GCA_034781795.1 of Crypturellus tataupa. Taxonomy (NCBI): domain Eukaryota; kingdom Metazoa; phylum Chordata; class Aves; order Tinamiformes; family Tinamidae; genus Crypturellus; species Crypturellus tataupa. Next base: position 1,648,002 of record JAWLRI010000576.1, on the reverse strand, counting down.
GAGGCCCAGCGAGACTCAACTGTTTGGATTATTAAAAGGAAGACTAAGAAATGATTTGATCACGGTGTATAAATCTTCACAAGGAGAAAATTGTGATTACCAGCCTGCTGTTTCATTCAACACAAAGACACATGTACACAAATCCCTAATGTTTGAGACCAAGCAAATTTATCCATAAAATCAGAGGTAAAAATCATAATCTGCAAGTGGATTAATCAGGGGAACAATGTAGCTGGGGAAAGATTGTTCACCTTTCCCTGGTGTTTCCAAGCCAAGTCTGGATGTCTTACGCAGAACAGGAGCTTTGGCTTGACTCTTCAGACCACAGGGAAAACAGAGCTGAGGCTCTGCCCAGTGCACCTTTTCTTCAGCCCATGGTGCCAGTCCATAGGTTATCACAAAAATAGTGTTATCTTTTCCACGGTGCTAAGATCAAAGCGTTTTTATCAGCCACCTACACTCAGCTGAGTGTAGCCATCTTCGGCCACCACCAGTCCTCGGGTTTCTATACACATTGACCACATATCCTTAAGAGGGCTGATGAAGAGGTATGATAATTTTTAATGGATGCAATTAAAAATAAATCAGTATTTTCACGTGGGATTTAAAAAAGCATGCAGGCCACACACGTCCTGCACTTTTTTATGTGTGGAATCCTGCACGGATGCAAGATGTGTCAGGAACACACCCTTCACGCCCCATTTCCTTACTTCAAGGCAACTTGAGCGTTTTCAGCCCCGTAAAACGAGACCATCCCTCACAACGTGCTCTTGGCAGAAACGCGCTTCTCCTCTGCACGTACCCGTGAACCAGCTGCACGGGTAGCGCTGCCCCGCTCGGCTGCCACCCCGCACGGAGCAGGGGCTCCCCGCAGCTACAAGCCCTGGGCTGGGCGGCGCTCCCGGGGCCGGCGAAGCCTCCCGCGGCCGTTGCGGCCGTTGCGGCCGTTGCGG
>JAWLRI010000576.1:1586314-1646949 GCA_034781795.1 Crypturellus tataupa | reverse complement strand
GCCGCCGCCTGACCTCGGAGGCGGCTGGAAGGGCAGAAGGCAGCTCCGCTCCCCCACTTCCGCCATTCTGCCCCTAAAAACAGGATTTTCTTTGCTAAATAATGTCTCACAGTTTAAAAGCAACAGATTTCTCTGGGGCTTGTAAGGGACCCCAGTCTGACCACAGCGTGACTCACCTGGGTGGGCTGTGCAGGCTGCCTCTTTGTTCCTGGGGTTGTCTCCATAGGACCATGCAGGAATCTCCGTTTTCGGAGAGTGCTGCTTCCCCGCTGCCCTTAGCCAGCAGCCCGGCTCTGGCGAGGGGGACATGGGGCCTCCACATCCTCCTAGGGGAGACCAGAGCACACAGTGGCACTCAGGAAGACCCAGTGCTGCCCCCCACTTCCTTAATAGAGCCTTCCCCAGGGCCCACAGTCCCACTAGCCAGCAGGAGAGGCGGCAGTCAGGTGTTCCCAAAGACTCAGCCAATGTGACCTGCGGAACAGCTTCCCCGGACAGCGCTCTGTGGAATAGCTTATTCTGCAGGGCAGGCACCGCCTGCCCCTCTGTGCCGGGCAGCAGGTAGCACAGCTGCTTCCCAGTGCTCACCCGGCCTCCTTCCCCCAAAGAGGTTGAAGTAATCCTCCACTCCCTCAACACAGTGCTCTTCTATGCAACAGACAGTCGTGCTGAATCATGGACTCATTTCAGCTGGGAAAGACCTTTAAGACCACCAAGTCCAACCATAAACCCATCACCAGTGTGACTACTAAACCGTGTCCCTAAGTATCTCATCTACACAGCGTTTCTTCAACACTGCCAGGGACAGCGACTTCACCACTTCCTTGGGCAGTCTGTTCCAATGCTTTACCACGCTTTCTGTGTAGAAATTTTTCCTAATATCCAACCTGAACCTCCCCTGGTAGGGGTCGTTGGGGAGGCCCCTGTTTCCTCTTGTTTCCTATTGTAGTGAGCAAGGATGTAATCCGTGAGGTAGCAAAGGACACGGTGCTGCAATACAAGAATGCAATCCATGAGACAGCAGAAGACAGAATGTTGCCATAAATGACAGCTGAAGTAGTAATAGAGAGCTCAAGGTTATGCAAAGCGGTTGAAACAAAGAAGTTTGAAGGGCGCATGCTCGCCAACAGAAAGGTAAAAAGTTCACCAAGGAAGAAGAGGAGCCTTCAACCAAAGAGATCACCAGAGGACTCGGGAGACCCCCTAGCAACAAGGAAGGACATGCGCAAAAGAGGAGGAACTTTCAAGAAACAGAGATAAGAAAGGAATAAAAAGGCGCTTCTGCGGGCTATAAGGCGCGCACCGTTGTTGGAACAGAGACTCCCTGGCCGCCCAGCACTGCTTGCTTGCTATTTACAATAAAGCATGCTGACAAATCAATTGGCTCAGAGGATTTGTCCATTTATAACACTATCAGTAGTTATTTTGTAGAAAAAAAAACAACCTCTGCCTCACTACAGCCTCCTTCCAAGCAGTTGTAGAGACTGGTAAAGTCTCCCTTGAGCATCCTCTGAAGGTAGCTCCTTCAGCTTTTGTGTACCTGTAAGGATAAGGACAAAATAATGATGTAATTTATTAGGCTTTTTCTTCCTCAAGTTTTCTTTTTGCATAATAAAAATTGCCCCCTTTTATGCTGAATTGTATTTATGCAGGGAGACAAGTTCCAAAGTTTTGACCATTGCTGATTATGAAATGGCCGATTTGCACTTTCATGGATTTTTCCATTCTGTAAATCAGAGTGAAAGTTAATTTAGGGCATACCTTTCAAGTTCTAGCATCTAAACCAAAATTGACCAAAAAAAAAAAAAAAAAAAAAAGGCAGCCCCTCCTCTGCCCCCTCCTCTGCCCCCAGCTATGAGATTTAGGCCTGCAAATTTGCTCCATAATTAAATATATGCTTATATATATTCCAAGAATCGCTGCCAAAGCTTAGCGGTAGGACCACACTGAAGTGAGTGCAACAAAGAAATACAGTAATCTCTTCAGATGTCCTTGGATGCATCACCTCCTTCAACCCCTTAACAGATATAATGAGCTAAATGAAAGCATATTTTTTTATATCACAGACCTGCTGTGTATAATAGTTGAATTAACACAACTCTTATGTAAACAATACGTCTTTCAATCCCTCACCTGGACTCACAGCATCTGCAGGAACTAAGCTATAAAATCCAAAGAAGGCCAACGTGCAGATTTGAAATTTGGTGCGAACGGATTCCTCTTTTCTACCTTTTCCACCTCTAAAGTAAAGTTTACACTCCAAAAGAGCCTTCCCCAGGCTCTTCCTGAAGTATCTTAGTGCTTTTTTCCCACCTACACCATCAGCCACCCAGACCTTTCCCCTAGTCCTCAGTTTCTTCCATGTCCCCATGCTCTTCTGTCTTCTTATGCTGCAGGCTCTCTTGGGGACTTTGCTGCAGGCTCGTGTCTTCCTCTGGTGCCAATTATCGATTATTGTATCAATATTGTATCTGCAAGTTGGTTATTACTTTCAGAGAAGACATCAAGGCAATTTTAAGAGAGCATCCAGGCACAGTTCTCACTTGGTCTATCCACCATTGCCTGTACCACTTGGAGTATCTAAAAGCTATTTTTCCATTAGTTTATTTTATCAATGATGCATGGCTAAGGGCAGCTGTCAAAGTAGATGTTTTCAGGTTTGTCCCTTGCAAATTGCTCTCCCTGGGCACATATACCCTATACCCACACAAAACCTTTCTCGGTTGGGCTCAGTGTGGGTGGACTGCATTCCTGCAAATATTTGTGGGCACAACTTAATCAGCCTTAGAGTCAATTTTTTTTTAAGATGCCTTTTGATCCCTTAAGATGATTTTTGCCTCTCTTTTACACTCTTTATGGGTAAGGACCATCTTTCCCTCTCTGCTGGAGAGGAAGGTCTGCTACGTACTCTGCCAATACAAACAACCAATAAGTAGTAAATACTTGCAGGTATGGAAAATCCTTACTTGTAAGAGTTTGCTAAAAGTAGGACACAAAATATCGTATGTGCTACATAAATAAGAGAAAGTTTTGAAGGTTTTCCAATTAATATTGCTCTGGGAAAACACAGGTGGCTCTGGGTTTTACACACATCTGGTTTTCAGAGCTGCTGAGCATGTTTAATCCCCACAATAGCCAGAGGGAGCCCAGTCCCCTCTACACATCTGCAAGCCCATCCACACAAGGATGCACAGTAGCACTTCATGCCAGCACTTAACTTACTGCTGTTAATAGTTTTTCAAAGATGGAAATACATGGCTGACAATGCCATCCTACCAGCAAAACCCTTCATCCTCACATTTAGAGTGAGGAGCCAGAGCCTGTCAGGTGGATTAGCCATATGTCAACTCCCTGGTGCACTACAGCAGAGCCATAGTTATCTGAAACCTTGATCACAAACCAAAGGGAACAATTACATAACTTAGAAATCTGAAAGGTGAACAGAACAAAAACAAACAAGAAAGAACAATTACCGTCACTTACACATGTGCACATTTTACTACAACTCTTAGGCAATCAAGATTGTCATTAATTGGCTTTTTAAAGGTTACAAAAATGATGGAAGGCTTGCCGTAATTAAAAAGTGCAGGCAGGACGTTGAAAGATGATAAATTACATAAAAGCAAAGTTTAAATGAAGCAATATCTTCACAGGTTTGTATTCACTTCCACACAGTATGCAGAGTTTGTGGATTCACTGTTGGTCTGTTCCTGACTGCCTTGGAGAAGCCAGTGTCAAATTGGTCAGAGGACCAGACAGCCACAGAGGGAATCACCCAACTCCTAGACCAGACCAGAAGAGGACTTTTAAAATATGGTATCAAGCCCCAGAAAAGATATCAGCCATTGAAGTGAGGCTTTCTTTTGGCTTTCCACCAAGACAGATTGTACAGGCAAGTTCTCTGGCTCATGCCTGAATTCCCCAACTTTGGAAAGCTGTCAGCATAAGGAGGTCAGCTAGCAGTATTCCTCCCACATGGTTACGGATATGGCCACGCAAATGCATGAATTCATGGTATTTATTAAGACAGGGCCTAGCACCCCTCAAGGTGGGGCCCTATTACATTAGACGTGTGAAAAAAGAGCAAGTCTCTGCCTTCCCAAAACTTACACTCACTGTATGCAAGGTAGGAGAAAGGAAGTAAAATACAAAGTGAATGAACTAGTTATGGAAGTGTTAAGATGCTTCTCTCTCAGTGTTAGAATCCCTGGGAAAGCACAGTGTGTAGCCAACTCCTAGGACCTACCCGGTCCTGAGGGCCGATTTCCTGGAAGCTGATGCCTCCCCTGTGCCAATGGTCCTGGCAGTATATCCCCAAATGAGAGCTTCACTTCAGGCCAAATGTGGCATGCAGTTTAGTTCCAGATTCCATATGCTCTTATACCTATTGTCTGCTGAGTTTCTATTTGCAGCTTGTATTTGCAGATCACCTGGGTTTTCTTTTCTTTTTTTTCCAAGATGCCCCAGGTTGCATAGCCCTCTAGCCCTCCACATACACATCTGTGAAGCTGCTGTGGCTGTGCAGTACTGCTCCTCACTGGCATGGGCAGCAAATTTTGTATACTTAGTCCTGCTCATTGTATCTTGGTCTGTTGTATCTCTGAAGCCCCAACAAACTAACTAAGCTGCTAGAAAAGCAGAATATTCTAGCAGCATTTTGCATGTGACAAAACCATACCTTCATTCTATGCCCAAGCTCTCAAGACCCTTCAAGAGAGCAGGTGCAAGAGTAACCTGCCACTGGGAAATGTCAGACCTGGTATCACCCCCATGTCAGCACACAGCCAACAAGCTGGACGGTAGACACCGTACTTTGTCATACAACGTGTAAGGAATGATTCCAGCAAGAATAACTTCAATTTGGACGCAGGATGCAGGCGAGGAAGCGGCCAAGGCAAACCCACGTGTGCAGTTTTGTCCGAGCTGCAGACAGCATGGCTGGCTGCCCCGCTGCAGCCGCAGCGCTGGCGGAGGCAGCACAGCCCGCACTCCGTGTGCCAGCCGAGCGCAGCCCAGCTCGCTGCAGGCGCCTGCGGAGCGACATGCGGTGTCCTTCGCTCTCCCGGGCCCCTCCTGCCTCTCCCACCCCTTGCTAGCTTGGTAGATGATGAACTCACCCGGATAGAAGCTGGGTTGTGCTTTTTTTTTTTTTTTTTGCCTTTTTTTTTTTAATTTTTACTTTTTATTCCAGCTATGCACAACAGAGCCCTGATCTCAGCTGGGCCTCTAGGCACCAGGTTAATATATATAATAACAGTGTGGTACGAAGAAACAAAGGCATAACTGCTTCATGACGGGACTCATCGCAGATGAGTTAATGTGCGCGAGGCACTTTGAAGTTGAAAGGCACTGCAGCGTGCAAGAAGCTCAGCCTTGCCTTCATATGAATTTGTTGATCTTTGGGACTCAAGAAGCTGCTCAAAACATGCCCCTGCTCAGCATAGCGCAGCATGCAAATCCCCAGTACACGCTCTGATCCCCAACTTGAGTAGTATGTCCAAGAAATTCCTGTTCAAGAACGTCATTAATAAAACCCATGTCATTATAAGCAAATATCCTTACTTTTAGCACCTCTGTATATTAAGAAGGAGTATTCCTGGGGAAAAATGCAAATAGGCTGTTCACAGTGATGATGATTCTGGCATTATCTTCTCCGTGGCTTTGAGTAACTCTCACTTGGTGGTTCTCAAGTGTAAGTCGCTATCTGACATACAAAAATTCAAGGAAAAAGTGTTGCAGCCTGCAGACGGGTTGGCTGACATGATTCTTATCCATTCTGAGCCTTGGAGTTAACACTGACTTTCCAAGGTTCATTTAAAACAAACTGAGTCCTGGCCAGAAATAAACCGCAGATTGTGACTCTATCCAAACTTCCTGGCCGGGTCCTGGCCTGCATTGAAACGCAGCCTGACGCTCCCCAAGCAGACAGTGGGGCCGAGGCGCTGCCGGGGCCTGCTTGCTCCAAGTGCTCTCGCACCTCGTTGCTTCACGGGCCACGGTGCCCCGGCCCGGCACCCGGACCGGCTCTCGTGGAGCACAGCGCACACAGCCGAGGGGCCCGCGCGCACCTGCGCGCTCAGGTGAGACGCGAAAACCTCCGCGGAGGGACAGACAAGGGATCCTGGAGGACAGGGGGTCACGCAGAGCAGCTTTGTGCCCAGTTCAGAGCTTCTGCAGCATTTCAGCGTGGTGTCTCTGTGGTTTTGTGCACATACAGTGCGTAGGTGCACACGTCCACACACATCGATCCAAAAGGGATGATTAAATAAACCATGGTTAAATAGACCTGCTGGACGCCCGCAATCCCAGGCACTGTCCCACAGCCACAGCGTCTCTCCAGACTCGATGCCACTAGATGGAGCTGAGTAACAAAATTAGGCACGGGCCCCGCACCCGGCTGCAGCATCAGCGGCATTACCTAAGCCGCAGGTTTGAACACGTTTCCTGCTTACCAGGCACTCATGTTGTTTCCCCGGCCGGTTGATACAGGGACAAGCCGTGGCGAACTGTCACGGAGGGATTGCAACACGGCGCTGGCCGCGCCGCGCTGACTCACGCGGCGCAGCGTGATGTCAGCCTGGGAGCGCTCGGCGGCGCGCGGGGAGCCAGCAGGAGAGGCCTGCAGCTCGTGCCAGGAGCAGCCTCATCGCCTCCTGGCCCCTGGGAGCGGGCAGCCCGGCGCCTTCGGGCGCATACGTGGAGCACTGTGCTCATGGACACCCTCCGGAGAGGCGCCAGGGGCTCCCTGCGGTGGCTCCTTCTCCCAGCAGGGCTCACTGCGGCCCCGGCACCTGCCACGTTTCCCACACAAACTGAGGGGCCCAGCCGTAGGGAGAGGCACAGCGGGAAGTGGGAGCAAAATAAGAACTCTTGGTCTGGGCAAAGTCAAATGTCCCGGGGGCACAACCCAAGGACGGTGGCAGCCAAATGTCCGTTCATGCTGCAGTCTTGGCGGTGAGGAGAGGCCGCGCACCGGCACCGCGAGCGCCCATCGCACTGCCTGCCTGGCTGCAGCGGCGGGGCCAGCCCCACTTCACACACCAGCACTTGCTCCGGGGTGTCCCCGTCTCTTTGGAGGCATGCGGTGGCGTGGAGCGCACCCAGCTCCCCATGATGGATGGGATTATCCTGCCATAGAGGTGGTTAAAGTCATCCGGTTTATTTTGTAAACTCATTGGCCTATAACCACTTCCATACATAAACACTTTTGTTGGGGGAAAGTCTCTATTTAGCTTCTAAAAGGTATTACAGGGCAGAAGAGATGAACATATGTGCAAGCAAAAGGGGGGAAGGTGAAAGGGAAAAAAAAAAGATATTGGCAAATGAACAAATGACAACATCTAAAAATTGTTTAGGATGCAGGTCACCAGGCTAAATGTGAATTATATCGAGCAATAAATACTGTGGACTGCAGCAAGCAAGGAGCAGACTGCAAATAGAGTCACAGCTTGTAACATTTACAGTTACTCTGATGATGCCTTGTAGTGGGAATAGGGATTAGCCACATTTGCACAACAGTGAGAGCGATGCTATATGAACAGCATGGCCCCAGCACAAACTTCAGAGAAACTCATGTGAGGACAGGATCAGACCTTAAATTTTGCAATGCACTTATACAAACTACATGTTCCACTAAAAAAAAAAAAAATCATCATGAATCATTAGATGAATCTGCAAATAATCATTTTTGTCCAATCATAAATTCATTATCCAAAGCAAGCCTCTTCCTTATGTGTTATTTGCCTCAATAAGCGCATGTATCCACAGAGATGCAGGACCCTATGGCCGCTCGCTTTTAGGCTGCCGCACAATACTCATTGCTGCGTGCAGCTCCTCAAGCAGCCGTTCGCAGGCCAACCCCACCGCATGCGCTGAGGGCACGTTACCCCAGCGGGCTGCACGGTCACAGGTCTGTAAGAGCAGCCACGGGCTAACCCAACGGGGACCCTCCTGCCACACTGGCGGCACGGGGCTGCTTCCCACCAGAGGCCTGTTAAAGGCTGCAGGAGAGGGAGTGGTGCCAGCGCAGCGGCGTGTCTGTGCCAAGGTGTTCCCAGGAATGTGGCTGAGTCACCAATGTCACATTGTCCCGGTACCAGGGACAGGTGACAGCCGGTAGCCGTGTTACAACTAAATAAAAGTATTAGCCGTGTTGCGGGTAGTCCATAAAGGGTGCCAAAAAGCAGGAAGTGGGGCAGAAGGACTGGGACCAGGGGTTTGGGGCACCGGCGCACAGAGTGTTTCCAACCACCACACAGGAACAAAACGCTGTGTTTCAGGTTTCCTCTTTGGTCACCAAACTCTTAGAGTCGATTGTTCAGCCAGCGCTAGTGGAGAACTTGACATCTGGCCAACGACAGTGTAAGGGGAGGTTTGCAGGTCTTCTCTGTGTGAGCACGTGCACATGTGTTTGCCAATACTCTTCACCTTGGCTGGAGAAAGGGCATGATCGTCACAAATCTGGCGGCCGCCTCTCGCTGTCCTGCCTTCACCCACGACAACCACCTTTGCTTCGCCCAGGCAAAGCGGGTGCCTCTTGGCAGTGCCCTGCAAGTGGAATTTCTTGTGCCTCGGACCTGCCCTTCTTGCCTCTCTTGAGGTGTCTGTTGCGGCCACATGGCAAAGACCCCGAATCAAGATTGGAGCGGCGCTGCGGTAGATACTCGGGAGAGACACCCTGCTGCAGCAGTCACGCGTCCTGGCATGAAGGATTTCCCACCTGCTCTGCGACGAGGCAGGTGACCAAACTAGGCCGGGCGTACCGCTGTGCTCTCCCCTCACCTCCACGACAAGAGGACCATGTTGGGCCCAGGCAAGAGCCACAGTCCCTGGTTTTGCCCCTGCCAAAAACCATGCTGGGTGGCAGTCTGATGGTCCCAGGTGCAAGGCAGTTACGATGGGAACACGAATTAAGGCCACCCATTTATGGAAAACTGCCTCCAAGTGCTGCATGTAAAAGCAGATGTTGAGAGACGGAACTGCAATACTAGTTTCAGTCAGGCTGCCCTGGTGTACAAGATTAATTATACATATAGGGAATTTCAAAGGGGATCATTAGGACGGGCTGAGTTCTGCCCACATCTTAATGACCTGAATAGATTATTCTCTGCCTCCTCGTGCTATCTGGCTGGGAATTGCAAATGCCGAGGTTTTGGCTTCGCTTTGTGCCTGGAAGTGCAGCTACGGCTGCAGGGAGCAGACAGGGGTGCTAGAGGTGCTGCGTGGCAAGGAGCACCGGTCGCCCTGCCGGGGCCGGCTGCTTGCCCTAGAGGGAAGGCAGGGCAAAAAGGAGAATAAATGGAGGAGAGAAATAAGGAAGGATGGAGAGTTTAAACCCCTCCAAGAAGCAAGAAATGAATAAGGTGCAAGGAGGATGCCTCTGCCCCTTGCAAATCCTTTCCCTCTTCCCTTGCAATAACTCGTGTCTGTTGTGTGCAACATGCACATGGCCTCGCGGGGGAAAGCAGAGGATAAGCGGGAGGAGCCCCAGCAAACAGCGGGGCTCGCAGGTGTCCTGGGGGCTGCTGGGCCACGGGGAGGGCCCGCTGTCCCCCAGAGCGTTTCCGAGGGCAGCTGCTGGCAGGAGATCCCAGCCTCAGAGCAGCTCTGCCTGGAGTCACGCATGGCCCAGAGCGCCAGGAGAGCCCTGGCAGCGCCAACCCAGGCCAGCGTCGCTGTGACTTCCACCCTGGGGGGGTGCAGAAACGGCACCATCTACATCCTACTCCTCTCTCTCCGGGCAAAGAACGCTGCCACCTGGGTTCCCATGCTCTTTATTTTATCCTCTTTTATCCTGAACTCCAGCTGGGTTCTTTAATATCCTAAACAAATCACAGGCCTTGTTTTGCATATCTCCCCGTGTGAGATCTCTTCCCAGTGCTTTGCCTTTATGCTCGCCCAGAAAATGCCCCGCGTACTGCTGCATTAAACAGAAATGCAGCCGAGCTTGGCGCTCCCTGGCAGAGCCTGCAGGTTTCACAGAGCCTCCCTTGCGCAGCTTCCATTTCTGTCTGATTGAGCTATCTAATTCCCCGAGATTAAGCTATCAAAACCGACCGAGAACGAGAGCACTTAAAATGCAAGCGCGCTGAGCTCCAGTCACTGCCTGCGCACTGCCCCGGCTCCCTGCGGACACACATGACAGGGCACTGTGATACAGCCTGCAGCTCGGGCAGGTCCCCGGGGAAGCGGCCTTGGAGCGGGAGCATCCCCGGAGGGTGGCAGCTCCCCAAGCCGGCGGCGACATCGGCACCGCCGGCGCTGCCAGACCTCCGCGCACCCGCTAGTTCCTCTAATTGCTCCTCGAACTCATTTGCCGCTTTGGCCTCCAGAGCATCTCATGGCGATGAGTTGTGCCAGTTAATTAAGGTCGGGTGAGAAGCGGCTTCCTCCTCTGCGCCTCAGAGATTTCTGCCTGATGATTTCCTTTGACACCCCTTGGCCCACAAGGAGCAGCTCATGTTCCTCCTGCGCTTCGTGATTTGGGGGGCATCTGCTGTCCCCCACATCACCTCCTTTCCGAGCTGAAGCTGATCAGTTCGGTCTCTCCTCACAGGGATGGCCGACGGCTCCAGCCGCACTCAGCTCTGCCCTTTCCCATTAGAGCGTGTTTCTCCGGGGCCCCCCATCGGGGGGCTTGCTCAATAGGAACTGGCCGTGTGGGGTGCCTGGGCCTTCAGCAACCCCAGTTGGCTGCTTAGGGCTGAGCGCCAGGAGTGGCAGTGGGCGCCGGGGCGGCCGTGGGGGACGAGCAGTGCCAGGGCAGGTGCAAGGCGCGTGGGCCCGGTGCAGCAGGGCGCATGGGCCCGGTGCAGCAGGGCTGGCTTTGCTCCTCGCACGCGAGCGCCGCAGCAGTCGCGCGTCGCAGCGCGGCCATGACCGAGGCAGCTGCCGTGTTCGTTGAGCAACCTGAGCTGATCCATGAGGTGATGCATGAATTAAGCAATTACAGGCGTTTGCAACAACAGCGCTATTGCAGATAGGGAAAGAAGTGACCTCAGACAGGATCAAATACATGGAGCTAGCTGCGGCAGCGGGCTCTCCCGCAAGGCAAACACAAGGAACCTGGGAGTGGGGAAGTCCGGCACTGCTGCCTGCCGAGTGCTGGCGCCAAGCCCTGCATACGGCCGCCTGCAAGCCAGGCGGGACCGGGCTGTGGGCACAGGGCTCGGAAGGGCCAGAGCTGGGTGAGCGGGCGGCAGCTTGTGGTGGCTGCCCCCATGCAGGACCGAGGCTTCTCCGGTGCAGATTTCAGCCTGAACCTGCCCTTTCTCCAGCTGAAACACTTGCAGAGATTTCCATTCTCCACATTTCTCTGCAAACCCTGAGCAAATCAAAGCAGCTGGCGGCGGAGCAGGAGTTAGACAGCGCTCCTGCTAACTGGGGGGGTTGATCTCGCCCTGCTATTTCATCTCCTTGGAATATGCACTAGACAAAGTAATTTTCCTGTCTCCAAGCAGCGCTAAGCTGTCAGATGCCTTTTCTCTGAGCAAAAGGAGGTGCAGTATCTTCCCCCCACACAAGTGCTTTTTTGGGAAAAGAAGAAAGGGGAAAAAAAAGAAAAAAGCCCCTACCCCCACTGCAGGCCCCTTAGCGGCATATGGTTTTCCAGAGATAAGGAAGGCAAGAAAACTGCACGCGTGCAGCAAAAACCCCAGCTCCTGGGAGCCGCTCCCGCAGGAGCCCCAGCGTCCAGCGGCTGCATGGAGACAATCCCAGCCCGCCAATACCCGGGTGCGGGCTGAGGCGGCCGCGGGGCCGAGTCCTGGCCCCGGCGGGCGATGGACGGGGCAGGGCAGGCGGCTCTTGCCCCAGCCCCTTGCAGCCCCGGCCCCGGGGAGGCACTTGCTTTGCTGGCGGGAACAATGTGCCCTTTCAGGGGCTGCAGGTGGCCGGGGGCTCCCTCCGCAGAAGGGGACGTTGCGGCTCTCCACGGCCGCCCGCTTGAAAGGTTTGGAGCCGAGCGCACAAGAAAAGGCCTGTGCGGAGGCTACGGCTGCTGCATCGGGGTCAGCGGGAGCTGCAGATCTGCCGCTACGAATCCTGCGGACGCGGAAAATGAATGGGGAGCATTAAGGGCGGCAAACAGTATTTCAGGCTGCAGCGAACAGCACCCAATTCATCAGCGAGCAGCAGGCTCAGGTCACGGGAATAATAGCTCTGTTTGAAAGATATATGGAAGAGCCTTGAGCAATCTGCAGGAGCAGATGTGCAAAAAGAAAAAAAAAAAGAGTCACCAAAAATGCAAGCACTTTAGGAATCTGTGAAACGCCAGTTGTGAGCAAGGCAGCCCAGCTGGCCAGGAGCAGGAGGGATGTACAGTCTGCAGCTCTCTATGTGCATTGCTTATGCACAACACAACACGACTCACGTAGCTTTGGAAATAAGTTTTACTGCAGAAGAAAAGCACCCTACACATGCACGAGGACTGCAGCTCACCTTGATACCTCCAAGTATCAAGGACCAGTCCTGCAGAAATCCAGCTGGCATGAAAAAATATGAATGCCTGGTCTAGTGTTTTTGCAGGTCTCTCCCCTGGAGCCCGCGCTGCATCCGGCTGCACGCTGGGCTTTTGCTCCCTGCCTGAAACTTCAGTGCCAGGTGCCTCCTCATGGGGTGGTGACACCGGAATGGCAAACCAGAACGGATAAGGTCTGATGGCTCTTTACTTAGGGGAAATCCCCGTGGCTATTGCCTGGAGCAAACAAGGCTCAGAGGCCTGAATTCCCAGGGGAGGGATTGAAGTGCCAGATCAAAGGCTGCTCCCGGCCACCACCACAGAGGCATCTCCTCCAGCCAGCTCGGAGGTTATAAAAACACGGTCTCTCCCTGACATATGCCAGAAAGCAAGCTGGCTCCGGAGCGGCAAGGAGAGCGGGCTGCACGGGCGCTGGAGCAGGCTTGGAGCACAGGGCCTGCGCCAAGCGCGACAGGGCGTCAGATGCCGCACCGCTGCCGACACCTCCGTGGCCGCGCATGGCACACGGAGCCAGTACAGGCAGGCACAAGCCACCACCGCTCCTGTGGTGGCCACCACGGGCCCTGCTGGGAGGCAGAGCAGGCGGCTTGTGTCTGGAGAGGCCCGAGAGGGGATCGTGTTCGTTTGTGCCACTTGGTGATGTATATCACGTTTTATAGCTGTTGACGTTACAACTCTTTCAAGGTACTGGGGCATAGAAGATGGCAAGGTCCTGCCTTGCACGGCTTGCAGTCTAGTGCGGGCAGGTAAACACAACAAGTAGAAACATTAAACCTTAGGGAGGGAGTGGAGACAGGTTGAGGGAGGAGGTAGAGAAATTCTCTCTGGCACATCAAAGAGCTGGAAGAGGGCCATCAGAGCAGGCTCGAGGCTATTTATGTATTTCAGGTAGGGAGATAAAATCGTGAATAATGAGCTCCTGCAACCTCTCTGCAGAGCGCGCTGAAGCAATGCTTGCGGGGCGCTGCACTGCTAACCCACATCCCTCATGGGGGGACACAGGGTCCTCCCACGTTTGCATCCCTGACTTCTCATCATGACTGGGCACGAGAAAACAAATATCCCCCCGAATGGAAGCCTGCAGGTGAGCAGCTGGAGCACATCCAGCCTCCTGCCAGGGGCTGGTGCCTCTCCGCGGCACCTGTGCACAGCACAATTCTGCCTAGCACCATTCTCAGCATCTCGCTCTTTGCTTTTCTTCAGTCGCTTTCTTGCCTGCAGCAGCACAGGGCAGCCCAGGGCAGCACGGGGGTGTGAAACATGCAGCCACTGAAACCCACGGCCGCAGTAAGGAGCGAGGGGAGCGCGGTCTCCCGCACCAGCCACCGCACCAGCTACAGTCCCAGAAAGGCAGGGCCTGGGTTTGTTCTTCTCCCTCTAATGCCTGCATGGGGCACCTGTCAGGTGCAACACAAAAATACCTCAGCAAGACCAAGCACACGGGCGCTTCTGATAGCTGCGTCAATACCCCACAGGTCAAAAGTAAATCGATCAAATATCACAAAGATATCCTGTATTTCTGAAGGCTGCAGCCGCTTTACAGCAGGCCGGTGTGGTCCGTCCCTGCAAGTGCGCCCAGCGGTAGCCGCAACGTGGGGCTGAGCAGCACCGCGGCCTGCTCCCACGCGGCACCAGCTCATGCGCTGGGATAAGGCATTGTGCAGGCGAAATGAACCAGGGCAGCAGCAACACGGCCAAAAAGGGCCAGGACACACCGAGAAACAGGGCACCCCCCAGGACAACGGCCGCGCAGGAGGGGCTGGCTGCGGAAGGGGCTGCCAGGCTCCCCCGCTGCGTGTGGCCAGGGGCCGACTTCATGTCGCCACAACCTGCCGCCTTCTGTCCGCCCCGCGGGAGGCACCCGTGGGGCCCAGCTTGCCCGGTGCTGGGCCGTGCTCGCTGCCGCCTCGGCCTCCTTTCGCAAGCAGGGCTGCGCCTGCTCCCCGCACCCGTCCCCCGCCTGCAGCAAACGCCCCGTGTTTACCGGCTGTTTTGACGACCCTATCGGATCGCTATGGAAAACGAGGGACAGATTGGCAATGCTTCCTCCTCGGATGCTGGGCAAACAGGGGCATGGAGGCAGAGAGGAAGCACCACCACATTTAGCCCCAGCGATCAACGACTTGTAGCAGGTGTATGGGTTTGGAGACAGATGGAAAGCACTCCAGGACTTGAGGGTATCAAAGAAAATGTTATAAAGACTCATTACACCACCACGTGTCCCCTTTCCCATCAGTTCAGTGCTGGACACTGTAAATCCACTGTAAGTCACCTGCTTGCCCTACTGGGCACAGAGGCAGCCTGAGGCCTTCGGCGCTCCTCCAAGGCGAATGCAAAATAGGCAAGTGGCAGCAGCGGGCAGAAAAAGCACCACCTGAGTGACCCATTGCTTAAAGGCAAAGTAAACGATGGGGGGAAAAGAAGTGGTGGTAAGTGGGCTGGCCTAACCCATACCAAGAGAAAAGGATGTTTGTTGCACAAATAAAGTGAGTGGGAGCAAGATTTTCCTGCCCGACTGGTGGAAAGGGCCATCAATCAAGACCGGAGCTCCTTGCTGTGGATATGAATCAATTAAAGCACTCGATGAATCATTTATTTTCAACACAGGCAATCAGCAGCGGTGGTTTGATGTTCAATTGATTTCTCATTTGTCTTGCTCTCCTGAGCAATGCCGAGCAGCTCACCGCGTACGCGGTGCATGTCTCAACCCACTGCTCCTGGGGCAGCTGCCTCTGCAAGGAGTCACCCCGGGCACCTGCTCCTACCTGCGCACGTTTTACACCTCTTGGTCACTGCATTCAGCACTTTCAGGTGTGCTCAGCCACCGGTCTCTCACCTCATCATGCTCTCCCTAGATTCATTTTTATTTCTTTCTTTAAAAGGGTGAGGAAAAAAGATTCATTTTCAATACTTGGCAGCAGACCCAGACTCCTCACTAGAAAGCATCAGTGTCCCACTTTGGAAAAGCTCTGAGAACAAAATATCAAAAATGGCCAGAGAAACCAGAAAAGGTCTGGATGCAGTAGATGATATAAAATACTCTAACAAAAGGATAGTCTTTATAGAGTATTTTGTGTTATTATATAGCATAAAATTAAGTTTATTCCTGCAAATAGATTTGTAAAGTGTTTTGTACAAACCTTGAATCCAGTTTTTTTGGATGTCTCATGACATCTTTCACTAGTTGAAATCGGGAGCAAAATTGTGGCCAGAGTGCAGCTGCCCGGCACCGAGGAGGATCCCTGTGATCCTCCCTCAATGGAAAGGGCTGAACTCCGGGGTGGACAACCCACCTCGCCCCAGATCTCTGTCCTGCAGTGTGAACACTTGGCTGGTGCTGTGTGCTGCTCGTAGCTGATATCGGGCACGGGGACCGGGCCAAGATAAGCATTAACATAATCCCACGGTGAAGAATAAATTGCTACAAAGCCCAGAAAAAACGCAGAGTTTTTGCTGTGGACCCAAACCAAGATTTGACAGCACAACAAACCCCCAAGGCCTCGCAATAGCAGGTGGTGCTCAGGTATCAGTGAAAGACTAAGGCAAAGCTCATGAGAGCTGAAAACTGAGGAGAAGGGAGGACAGTGCCGTTGCTGCATGTGGGCCGCCCTGTGCCTGCAGCAGCCGTGACTCAGAGCAGCGTGTGGGAGGCTGAGGAGAGCCTTCTCCGAGGCGGTTAGATTGGCTTCCTGGGAGCTCCAGGTTCTCCTGGGCCAAGCCGAGCCGGGCTGCCTGATGTCATCGTGACGGCCACGTGCTTCCCTAGGGACTTGCGAGCCAGAGCAGAGGCGGCGGCGGCCCCGCTGCGGCAAGGCAGGCAGCGCGCGCCGTGCGCAGCTGTGATGTGCTTGGGCACTCCCAGCCGCCATCACAGCGTCCTCGCCTCTCTGAGAGGCACCAGCGCTCGCTCAGGGCAGCCTCCTTCCCCCTCTTACCAGCCAAAGGACCACAAGTCTGTCACTCGCACCACTGAAACACCCTGCCACTGGGACAGACAAAGGACAAAGCCAGAACTGAAACGAAAACTACAATGGAGCTGTTTCCACAAGACCTTCTTTGACCAGTTCTTCGTGGGCTCGGTACATTTGATGCATCCAAGAGGTGCCGCTCGTCCTCCTTTCAGGTTCCCCAGAGCATTTCAGAGTCTCAGGCTGGCGGCAGTGCTGGCCTGGGCCGGGAATGCCTGGGCCGAAGCAGAGCCAGCACAAGACTGTGGGAAGCCCCTGGGCACTGGGCTCCTCCGTCCCGTCAGCCTTCACCCCATCAATACCACTATCTCGCACGCAGCTTTGGATGTGGTGAGCCACCAACCAGTACCCACCTCGCAGAAGGAGCAGAGAGATAACGCAGCACGCCACACTCCTGCTTGGGAATCTTGCGTGCACAAAAGCAGCCGCTGCCCTTGAGGGGGAGGTGCCCCTCATACCTAGCGCAATAAAAGCAGACATTATCTACGAGAACCCTATGAGAACCCAGTGCGTCCCGCTGCCAAGCTGCTCCGCGGCGCTCCGCCTCCCGGCGCTGCTCGCACCCCAGCGCTTCTTTGCACAGAGGCTTCTTCCTCACTCTGCCGCGGCGGGAGCGTCGCCGCTCGCCTCCACGCGCGAGACGGCGGCAGCTCCGAGCTGCTGCATCGCCCCCAACACAGATTCCTGCTTCCGCCGGAGCCAGCCCTGCCAGCCTTCCGCGGCGAAGCGCTAGCTGCTTTTTTGCAGTAGACTTGCTCCATCTGTGCAATTTTAATTCTGTATTTGTCTTGAAATTAAAAGCCAACACATCTTAAAAAAAAAAAAAAAAAAAGGACATTTCAGGGGATCCACACATAGGTGTGTAGGTGTCGGAGGAACAGGTTATTATTATCTATTATATTTGAAATCAGGAAAGGCCACTTGAAGCAGTGATAAGTCCAATGGAAAGGTGTGACCACCATGACCATCATTGTTCAGATGAGGCAAAAGCACTTGATTCCAGCGGAGAGGAAACCTGAGCTGGGCTGCTCCTGGGCGCAGCACGTCAGCTCGAAGCAGTGTCACCGTAACTCCGATCCCGTAACAGGATACGTGTACAAGCCTTACGCCACCACACCTCAACCTGGCTGATCCACCATTGCCAGGAGAATCATAAACATGAATGAAAATGGGAAAGATGAAAAGAAGTTCTAAAAATCAACTCCTTTATGGACCCTGTGCCATATTATTCCTCCTTTTCTCCCAGGTTTTGTTCTAGAGAAGCACCTAGGATTATTTGCCTGCGGTCTCCTGCTTGCTTTTCCTGAAAGCTCTTTGGTCCCGTAAGGCTGAACCACGTGCCCAGGTAGCTCATCTTCAAGGTCTGTGCCGGGATACCGTTTCCCAGCTCCTGGAGCAACAACACTCCACGTGGGTTCGCCCTCATTACTTGGGCTGGCAATTAGAGCATCCGCTCGGTGGCCCAGGAAATTCCGCAAGGTTCCGGCGCTGGCGGCCGTGTGAGGCGGTGCCGTGACTCACCGCGCGCTGCAGCGACACACGGCCCGCAGCGGCGCAGGCGGCACGCGGGGCCCGGCTGGCCCGCGGTGCCACACGGCAATTCCAGAGTCCCTCCGCCCTGCGCCGACACCTGGCCCCGAGGAGGAGCGCGAGGCTCGTTGCTATAGCACGGCGCTCCACAACAACAGCAACAAGGAAAAGGCCCCGGGATGGGGCCGCCTGTTCAACAGTCCGCTCGGGGCTCGGCAGCAGGGTGTCGCGCTGGACCCAGGCAGGCCGTGCCACCGCGGCACCCAGCGCAGCGAGCGGGGCAGTCGGGGAGCAGCACAGCTCATGTGCGCCCGAAAAATGAGAAAGATGCGGAAAGCGAGTCCAATCCCTCTTCTGGTTTCCGGTTCTCCTTAAACTGGAGAAAACGGTCAACAAATATTGGTTTAGAAGCAGCTGGCCTATCTGCCGTTTTATCTGCCCGTGCATCAGAGTAGCGCCAGGCACCCTGCTAGGCCTAGCGTAAGGCAAGGAGGAAAGGAAACCCGAGAGAGGGCAGAGACTCAGAACTCCCTTTTTAAAGGATGTCAGTAAATTAATCATTAGATGTTATCGCTCTCTCCTTAATTACCCAATGCTCAGCAGGAATCCCAATGGAGAGAGAAAAAGTTTTTTAAAAAAATACATCATTCTGGCTTTGCAGCAGGAAAATGATAGCAAGTTGCAGAGCAGCTGTGAAACACAGCAGAGGATGAAGGTGCAAGTCACTAGGGTTTATCAACACAAACCTTTTCCCCATCAAGGAGAAAAGGACCTAGTTCCCAGAACAGGTCTGACAAAAAGGCAGCTCTGGTGACCTCCAGCAGCACTCAAGTGCCATGAGTGGTCACACAGCGAATGCCTTATTAGAAATAAATGTTTAAACAAAACTATCATTAAATTCTGGAACAAGTCTCTTTTGTTAGTCACATTTTTAATGTGATAGAGACCGAACTGTGTTTACCGAGAGTGGTTTGGGAAACCAGCCCAATAAACACAGGTCAGGCCTTTGAGAGTTTCCACCCTGTGTCAAAATAAACTCTGCTGAACAGGTTTTTAATAGTTACTTGAGTTCTTTCCCGACTTCAGGGCAAAGACAGAAAAGCCTGTGACCACATTTGCTCTGCCCAGGCAACCTCTGGCCCCACAGAGTGAAGAGAAGTTGGGAGCCAGCACAAGCAGTGAGAACCCGTGGATGCCCAAAGGGCCCCAGCTCCTCAGCCCTGCACATGTGGAGCCAGACTCCAAACCCGGAAAGGGTCCTCGCCGCAGGAAATCGCAGCCTCTCTCTTGTCTGAGAAATAGAGCGCCGACAGCGAGAGCCTGCCGGCCTGGCACGCAGCACCGCAGCAGATCTAGTTACCAGCAATTAGACACTCCACCCCCGGTGCATTTGTGTTGGAAACGCTGTGACAGCTCCAAACAGAGAGCCTGATTATCTGTTATAACTATTTACCAAAGGCTGGGGTGGCTCCTCTGTCACTGAAATGTTTTATATTAAGGCTGGACATTTCAATCGGGGATATTTATTGTCGTTTAAATTGGAATTATTCAAAGAAGTGTTTTCATTAAACAAGAAATTACACTTGATCAGTACAATGGGCCTCCGCAATTAATCACGTGCCTGCTTTGCCAATTTGTGCTAAACTTTGAAGTTAGGGGTTCTGGTAAGTCTCTGTGACTTGCAGAACAGCGTGGCTTGCTGCAGCGGGCACAGATCGTCGCCAGCTTCACCCACGGCCCCTCTCCCACCTGGGGCTCCTGCTGCCTTTCACACTCCTGCAAGTGTTACTTGGCACAGGTGGGTGACACTGCAGCCCTTGGGACCCAGTGACATTGGCTCCTTCATGGAGTGGGACCAAGTGCTCCTTCAGAATTGCCTAAGTGCCTCTGCAAGGCACACACGGGCACGGCAGGAGTGGAGATACAGCTTGAGACAAAGTCCTGGCAGCCTGGGGAGGGAGGAGGTTCCCCCACAGCCTGAACCATCTTGGTGCATCTTGGACCATCTCTGCTGCTATATGAGCTGGTCTTGTAGACTGAGCGGTCACTAAAAGCACCAGCAGAAGCTGCAATGGGATCCAGCCCACGCTCCATCTGGATGAGTTACAAGTCCCTGGCAGTAGAGTATTCTCCTAAGGAACAAAGGCAGCATATCAGTTGGCTGCTGCTTTATACCCTGAACATGATCATTACCGTACCTGGGGTGAACACGGCAGTTAGATCACCGATGGCGGTATGCTGGTTTCATTAGGAAAGCCACATTACAAGAAAGGACATGTTGCTATCTGAAGCCTCAAATTTATCAGGAGATTCGTTGCTGAGCTCCATAGGCATAAACATACAACCTATCCTGCAGGACACGGATTTGTCACCGGGAATATTTATTGCAACTTACTGTTCTTCTTTGGCCCTTAGGTCCTTTAAGAACAGGTTAGGCAAACATCTGCCAGGGTTTAGCTGTAGCTGCTGTCGCCCTGGGGCAGAGGGACAGCCTCCCGCAGCTGCCTGGGCTCTTCTGCCTCCGTTTGCTCTGGATCGATCATGGCACTGTCATCACCTGGCTGCGTTAACCCACGCTGAGGTGAGCCGCACCGCTGCCTCCTTTTGGAGCCAGTTCTTAGCTTGGCTACTGGAGACATCTCACTGCTCTCCTGTTTGCCCAAACCGCAAATGTTCACCCTTTCCCACAAGCCTTGGCAACCTCCAGTGCTATTTCTCTTCTAATTTCTTCTCAGTCACAGACTTATTTCTTTTTTTGCATCCAGTAGATTCCCTTCTGCTTCCAGAATTTTCCCATATCTATTTCCTTATTCCTGCTTTTACCTCATGATTCCACGTCACCCTCGGTCACCTGAGCCCGGGCCTAGCGCCACAGCTGCAGTACATTCACTGGACTGGGTGGCAAGCATGTTCCAAGCCTTGCCCCACAAAAGACTAGAGTTTCCCTTTGTGCTTTGCCTCCTTCAGCAGCTGTTTCAGCAGCATTTCTGTCATGACAACCATATGCCTCCCTTTTACACCATCTTGCACCGAGAACAGCACCCTAAGGCCAACTGACCTAACTTTGAAGTGAGCCCTACTCTGAGCAGGAGGTTGGGCAGGATGATGACCCCTGGAGGGGCCTTCTCAGCAAAGTTATTCTATGGCTTAGATTGTAACCTCTTCAGAGGAAAGAGTCTATCTTAAACCAGGTTCAGTTATTTTTAAAAGGAACGCCTATGAGAACCAAGTACTCATAGCAGTAATGGGTACACACACTACATAAATATGCTGTGTATACATCCTAAGTGCTCTCTGCTTTATGCAGTGATTAGTCATTTCCTCAAGAGAAAAAAAAAAAAGAAAGAAAAGAAAAAAGAAAAGATTAGATACTCTCCCAGAGGCATCCTTGGGTTTCTCAGTGCCAGCTCTTGCTTTAGAAAGGTTTTAGTGTTCATCACATAAGAGCAAACCAAGATTAACAGTCTCAGACTCCAATTCAAAAATCTTTCAGAGCCCTAACCCATACCACAAAAAGATTCGTCCTACTTTATTTTCTTTTTTTTCCTGAGGAACACAGGCAAGCAGTACCAAAGCAGCTGTACTGAAGCCATTAGCTCACGCCACCAGAGTTATGCTTGGGGTTGAGTAATCACTCAGCAGAGCTCCGATTTAAGCTCAGTTGTTGGCCTTCTCTCCTGCAGCTTTTTAGACCTGAGCCACAAAGCCAGATGCCCCCTTTGTCTGCAGAGACTCCTCGAGCCCACCCGTGCTTGCAGCTCCTCAGGCTTCCCCTGGCCCCGCTGCCCTCTGTGGGGCTGAGCGGGGTCAACGGGGAGAGGATTTAGAGCTACCTGCAGCTACTCACTCACTCACAGTGACAAAACTACAGAATAGAAACAGGTACCCTTAAAAATACAGTCTATTTTTGTTTTTCTATCCCTACATCCTGCTGGAAGCTGGCAAGGAAAAATCTCAGCTTGCAGATGATCCTGGGAGGTAGGGGAAAGACCTGGCATTGGCAGAAAGAGGAAGGAAGAGGAGGAAGTAAAGCAGATGTTGAAGAGTCAGGAAAGGAGGAGAGAGCAAAATAAGGTGAGCAGGAGGGTACAAAAGAGTGGAATGTGAGAGGAAGATAAACTAAGGACAGGGAGTGAGTTGTTAGTGGAGGATGGAAAATGCAATACAGGAGGATGGAAAAATTAATAATAGAGGAAATAGGAGTGGGAGGAAAGTTGTGAGATGTAAAGAGGGCAAATACAGCTGTAAAAGGGTGGGGGAAAAATAAAAATACAATTGTGCCTATTTTTCATCCTGAAAATGGGATATTAGAGATCTGCATAGGGAATATGTTGGAATCAGTTTTGAATACCACAGGAAAAATACCAGAAACAAAACCTAGGCTAGCAACATATCATATTTTCAGCACCAGAACTCAAGTGACTCAAATAGTGCTCAATCAAATACTTTCTGCAATGATTCAGTGGAGCCAGGTACAAGAGAGTGCCCTTCTCTCCTGAAGACTGTGGTTTATACCTAGATTTGCCTGAAGCAGCAGATCACATAGGAAAACACAAGGATGTTAATGATATAGAGGAAAGGATCCATTACAGCTTGGAAGACTTGACTGCAGCTATGCTCACTCATCTGTCATTACCACATTTTCCCTGTGTACAGATCTATTTCCATAGCTCACACGCCAATTACTGAACTGCAGGAATTGGTAATTACCAGTCACATGTGCCCAGTTTGTAAACAGAAATATCCTGAAGTCTCAGAATTTGGGGTAGTGTCCTCTGAAAATACATCTTTTTTTTTTTTTTTTTTTTTTTTTTTTTTTTTGTTTTTAAAAATTATCAGAAGTGCACCTAGACAATCCATTAATTCCCCTAAACCTACAGAAAAGGAACATCTGGTGTAAGCACCGAACAACTGTTCTGTTTAAATTACAAAATGAAAAAAACCTATGCAGAAAGGGATGGCGACTTTGCAGCCCTGCTATGCTGCTCTCAGTTGCACTTTGGGTACCCTCTCTCTTTCTAGTGACAATGAAATGGGCAAGAAATGTAAAGTAAAATCTCCCATAAACCATTTTTTAGAAGGGGAATCAAAGCATTTCTAGGCAGCTCCCTTTGGCAGCCCAAATGAAGGTTGTCTTTGTTCTGTTGCTAGGATTGATATTTCGGGAAAAAGAGGGAACAGGCACTTGGATGTGCTCTGGGGCTAAACAGAGATTCTGCTTTTATGCCTGTTTGGCTGCTCAGTCACTACATCCATTGAAAATAGCTGGTGCCCCTTTGCAGAAGGGAGCTGTTTGAAGCTCTCTCTAGGTCCATTTAATGGTCAAAGTCTCACTGTTAAAAAATGAAAAAAAAGAAAAAGTAGGTGGAGCTCATATCTTCCCTCCACTTGCCCTAAGATGAGGCCTCCAAGATTTTTTTTAATAAATAAAGATGAAAAAGAAGAGAAGCTATTGTTCAGGCACGATCAAAAGCAGGGAAGACACATCCCTGTTCAAAGGGAATCTTGCCCTCGTCTCTTCTTCGGCTGGGGCAAACTCTCCCCGAACCGCTCATGCCGCTCGCCCTCCTTCCCAGACAAGGCCGCGCGAGCCAGGCATCACTCCGCGCCTGGGCACCTCACCCCAACACGGGTGCCCCGATGGATGCGGCAGCCGGCCCCCGTGCTCCCCGGCAGCTCAGGGCGGAGAGGGGCACACGGGCAGCAGGAGGGAGAGAGCTGTCGTCCCTCTGCAGAGGAGCAAGCTGCTCCCGTGGCAGGTCGCACCTCAGCTCAGGAGCCGCAGCCCCGGCAGGCAATAGCAGCAGCCTGGGCGCAACTTGTCCAAATGCAGCTGGCTGGTGCGGGAGGTCGGGCTCTTGCGCTCGCACGCTGGGAGACGAACGCGCGTCTGTGACTGGGAGGCTTCATGCATGCTTTGCTTCGGCCTCCCTTTCTTTCCCAGTTGCAAAGTTGTTTGCTCGAACGCCAGCTTCAATAGCAGGCAAAATCTACAGCATGTGTCCTGCAGCCAAGAGCACGACACAGATTTTTATATTAGTTTACTGCTAATAAAAAAGCAATGCATTTCTGGCTATTGAGAGGGTGACGTGGCTAAAAGAGACTTCTTTGTTTCAGGCAGCTGTTAACAATACCTGTTAGGAGCTGTTCCCAAGGCAGTTATCTCTGGAGCTGGCGGCAGAAGGATGTAAACAGCGTGTATCAAGTTAATGGCAAACATCGAGCAGCCAAATCTGAAAGGAACGGCGCTCAGCTGGGCCTCTTTTGCAGGGATTGCGCTCCCACGTGGAGCAGCAGCAACGACTTCCAACAGGCAGCCCCTCCTGGGCGCGCGGGGCCACGCAGCAGGACTGGAGCGCAGCGGGAGCCGCAGTGTGGAGCCAGGGCTGGCGCTGGCCAAGGAGGTGGAAACGGGCGCACGACCATCTGTGTCCGCTCCGACATACCCTGCGATTAGAAAGATACCGGGAGGTATTTTGAATGACACAGTCTGGACTTGTAGGCTGTGAAGGTGTGATGAGAACACTCTGCCTTTCCTGATAGTTTAATGAGCTGCTCTAATGAGGGATGCACTGAGCCCCTGCTCTGTATGCAATTCCCACATGAAACGGGAAAATTAAATTCCTCTTGGGATGAATCAGCACCTTTCCCTCCCTCCCACAGCTCGTTCCCCTGCATCTCAATCTCTTCCTGCTCCGGTCCCCCTCGTGCTCCGCCATGTCACTGCCACCTCTTCCCACCCCACAAGCCATCTAGGGGGACAGGTTCAACTCTGACCACCAAGACCAGCAGCCATTTGGCAAAAAAAAGCTGTGAAAAGGCATCCACTGGTTTCTGCACAAGTGACTGCAATCCAGCCAGCCCCGTGGCCTAGTAGCATTTGGGAAAATTTAATGACATGGGAAATTAAACCTACAGGGCATCATTGTCTCTGACAGCTGATAGTTTAAATAATTAATTGGTAATTATAAATCTTTTGAAATAAAAATGAAGTCTAAAAAACCTCTTTTGAGACACACCTTTTGATGGCCAAGGGCTTTCCCACGTAGATCCCACCATCAGTCGTCACGGACAGACGGGTGCTTGTCACCCTGCCGCCCGGGGAGCTCTTGCCAAACGGGAAGAGTCAGGGCCCAAATGAGTCTGCAAATAGCAGCAATTCCAGGCCAAAAATCATTTCCATAGTAGAGGGGAGGAAGTTCTCCCTGAGGACAAGCAAGCTGGCTGGGTTTGGGGTTTTCTGTTGCATAGATGTTTTTCATACAGTTAAAAAAAAAAAAAAAAAAAGATGAAGGATGAAATGTGAAAATTCAGACCTCAGTATAAAAGTCACCACTAGCCCCTGCAAAACAGGCTATTCCTTATTTTCACAGCCCTGGGAGCTGTAAACCAGGATTTCTCAATAAAGTGTAGTAAGCTGAAAGGCATGAAGATAGTGACAGATCCAGACCTGTCAGTGCCATGAACGTTTGTCTTGGCCATAACGTACAGCACGTACAGAGAGTGCTGCCGCTACCATTTAACGCCCTTGCCTTGGACCCAAACCTGCACAGGGAGCCCTGCCTCGCGAGCTGAGCACCTTGTCTTCGGACAACAAGAAACCCAGCATTTTAACTGCCCAAATGGCTACTGCAGAATCTGGGGCTTTTCCCACAGTCACCTACATCTAGACCCCAGCTGCGCACGACCTCCAGGGCCAAAACCAAAACTACAACAAGAAAGAGAAGTATAAACCTCATACCCAGTAAATGGGAAGTTTATTAAACTACCAAGTTACTCCGAAATGTATAAATGCTCCATTAAATACAATGTTTTCTTTTACACAGATTTATAGAAATTTATTTACATATTCCAAACACATTTAAATTATTTTTTCAAGCTTGATACCAATAAAAGTTTTTTATTTTTTAAAAAGGAAAGAAAGACAATCACCTGCTCTCGCAGATGTGCATATACACAGATACAAACAGGGATAAAGGAGACAGTTTTGTATTTAACCCACAAGGGAGGCAGTATCCAAAAGTTTATAAGATGTGCAGCAAAATTCCCACTCGCCTGGCAGTGGCCCACATGAGACAGACTCCCTCAGGAACCCTGTGTAATACTCTGTGGTGTTGGGTATGATGTCCCCATCAAGGTTGACTGCTACGCAGGAGGAGTGAAGGGCCCAGTGCTGATTTCCAGTCATGAGGCTGGACACCCCGGTGAGCAGCCCATGAGAAGCAACGTGGGAGCAGGGAAGGGGCTCGTTCACAGTGAGCTGTACACCCCCCAGCACGGAGGGATAGAGCAGGCAAGCAGCTCTGCTACTAGCAAGCCAATACTGCTCGTCCAGATTTATTTTCCATTTATTTCTCTATTTCATTCTTAAATGAGGCTTAAATGAGTGATTAAAAAGACAAATCTTTAAATAAGATGTTTAGGAGCCCAGTGATCTGTTCCCCCACCTACACACGTTTCTCCTGGGGAGGTGCACAGCATGCTGAACAAGTTTTCCCTCATTCCCTGTACCTTAGTCTGAGAGGATGTTAAAATTTGTATCTGCAGGAAAAAGAAGTGTTCTTATTTCATAAAAAGCTTATCAAATACTCGTTTCATTTATCCTTTAGAGTCTTTAAACATTAAAAACCACATTTGAAGCAACCAAGGAAGTCCACAAAAACATTGCCATGCGTAAGCTGTGTGTGTCATGCTAAATATTCTTGTTGACAAGAGGAGGAGGAGGAGGAGGAAGCAGGGAAACTGATGGCTTGCTCTGAGCCATTGCAACATTCAAGTAATCTGGTAGTAGATAAAACAGTGGAAACGGAATGGTAAGAAAGTGCTCTGCACTATACTGCAGCCTTCAAGAGCTGAACTGCAAACATCCTTGATATGTATCATAAATATATGGCACTTCTGTATGACAAAAAGCTGATAAACCTGCTCGTGACTGAAGCAAGTCAGAGGAGGAGTAGTCATCATCCCAACGGTTACCAGCAGCCCTTCCAGCAGGCATGGGCTCTGGCTGCGCTGCTCGCGGCAGCACCACCCAGACCTACTTGTGCATGCAAGACAGCGCTGCCACGTTCTTGGAAAAGAAGCTTCCTGCCCAGCAGAAAGTTTCCTCCAGACACACGTACATTCATAAAACATGCTGTAAATTCCTCGTTAAAGGCAGAGACAGCCACAAACAGCAAATGTCCCATTTCACTATTTTTTGGCCAGCAGCTCCCACTTTGTCCAATTGCCAGCAATGGACTTTGCAACAGGTAAAACAGTTCCTGAGTCCGAGGAATTAAGAGCAACAAAAAGCACAATCACCTAAGTTCATTTTTGATACTGTTCCACAGGATTCACTTTGACATTAAGAAAGGAACTAACTAGCATAAATGCTTAGGAAGTCTTAGGAAGAATTTTATATACACAAAAACTGGCCTTAACCTACATTTTCTGTCACAACGCCTTTCATCTTGCAGTTGAACTTCTTGAAAGTTTTTTGGCTTTTGGTGACCTACCACATCACAGATGGGCAAAGATGCGTTGCTACACTCGTATTCCATCACAGTAGCTTCAAATACATTCAAATTTACACAAAAGGATTTAGACCAGAACACAGTTAGTTGCCCTTTTCCAATGGTGTGCGGTACTTTGATGAACACATGATGATGCTTATCAGCAATATAACTGTTTTAAGGTATTTCATGATACAGGCATCCAGTGCTTAAACAAGTGTTCACATTCCAAAACACAAGAAAACCCCTCTTCTACGGTCTTATTTCAGTAATGGCTTCAATATTTTACCTATCGCGGTCCGGTTTGCATCCTTCAGTCCAAGAGAAGGCTTCTCCATTGCACCCTGTTCCTTGGATTCGAGCTCCACTGCAGTGCTCATGGTGTCTCCCTGAAGGACGCCTCTTCCAACAACCCTGGCGCTGCTTGCTCTCTTTAATGTACTCCCACCGTTCTCCTTGGGATTCAGATCATCCGGAGTTGTCACTGGCAGCTTCGTTTTCGGCAGCCTCTGGGACACAGACCTGGTGAAGGGGGGAGGTCTGGACGAGCTGGTTAGATCCACTTTTGCACGCTTTGAAGAAGAAGCCACTGTGTTCCTCGCAAAGTTTGGGACAGAGGATGGTGCCTTGGGAATGCTGACTGCGGCAACCTTGGTGTCCTCAGGGAGGGTCTGGGGCTTTACAGTGGAGCGACACATCTTTGTTTCATCTGTCTTTGATTTGACAGTACTCCTAACAGGCTTAGAGCTTGGCTTCTTGAGAGAGACTCTGTCCCTCTCAAAATGGGCACTGCTTGAGGTGAAGGTTCCCCTCTGCAGCTTTGGCTCTTCTACTGATACGCTGTGCCTGTAGGGGCTTCTTGGCAGAGTATCTGTAGTGCCTCGGACAGAGCTGCGCCGCGACAGTCGGCTTTCCACAGCACTGGCTTCGCGAGGGGCCGGCTTGGTTTCCGGCTTTCTCACGCTGCTTGGCGCTTTGTTTGACCGGGAAATAGGCACTACTTTCCTCATGCTTTCGTTCTCAGAGGCATTCAAAGTTCTCACAGGTCTAGAAGGTGCTGTGTGGCTAGGGCGAGTGCCACTAGATTTTGAAGAACTGGGAGATCTGTCTTTTACAGAGTTTCTCTTTGGTCCTACTGCATCTTTGCTTCTTAAGGGCTTTTCTTTAGAGAACACGTGCTTGCTATTCACATCATCCTTATCCTTTGCAGAAGTGTCAAGAGACAGATCCCTCACAGAAGCAGAATTCAACTTTGAGAAGGGTGTTCTAGATCCATACTGAGCATCGTTCATAGAAGAACGTGCTTTGCCAGTCTTGTTCTTTATTTCATTGCCTGTCGATTTAAAATCATTTCCCTCTGAAGAATCAAGAGTCAAAGAACAGTCAGTGGTAGTATCTGACACATAGAGCATGGGCCCATCTTCTCTACTTCCAGAAACACTGGTATCCACAGACATGGGGCTGCTGCTGCTGGGCTCCGAAGCTTCACTCTTGCAGCCATCTGCCTTGTCTTTCTGGTCATGGGCCTCTCTGGAATTTCTGCAAGTTGGAGGCAGGTCCTCATCGGTCGTGCTGAGGGAATGCAAGCTTAGGTCATCTAGGGTCTCCAAATCTGCTCCACCAGCATCCTCTAAATAAATTAAAGGTGTGTCTTCTGCAGGCTTAGTGCCTTGAATGTTGAACTTATGCAATCCTTTAACAAGCTCATGCTCCTCGATCGCAAGGGCCAGAGCATTTATATCTGGGGATTCCTCACAAGAGGCACTGGAAGTACGCACGCCGTAGCTGGGGCTCCTCTGTGAGTATCGGGCACCAGGACCAGCCGAACCACCAAAGTGACTGGACTGAGCTGAAGGCAAATGCAGTAGGTCACTACTTTGCACTTTGGTTTCTGACTGCTGGTTTAAGTGCAAAGTATTTAAATTGAGATCTGTACTTTCTTTGGATTCAGTCCAGGCTACGCTGGGTCTTGGTTGTCGAGTGTTTGCACGGGGAAGGCTGTTAAACTTGTTTGGATCCTCATCCTTTGAGATCTCCAGGAAACTCTGCAGTTCCCTGTCTGCAGTAATCCCTAGAGAAAGTCGAGAGCGTCGGGAATTGGGGTTTCTGTATGAAGGACTTTGAGGTCTCTGCTGCAAGAAAGGAAGAAATTCTTCAAGTCCTTTTTTGGTCAACATCTCAACGTCATTTTCACTGCTGCTTCGCCCAAAGCTCCCAAGCTCTCCAGCTGCCCAGGATCGCCGCTTCTCCTCCAGTTCCTTCCGTCTTTGCAGGTGATGAAGCTCCTGGATCTCTCGTTCCCTATTTTCCTGAGGAGAAAAAGCGCAAATATGTATTTCAGTGAACAGCATCCTATACATGAAAAGAATCTTACATAAATTTTTCTTTTCCATTTTTTTTCCCTCCCAGGCCATCCTGCCATTTCAACATCCCTCCCAAAAATACACACACACACACAAAATCACTTTGGCAACATATATTCTGTAACTATTAACCATATGGAAAGCAGCTCCCTACACAACTACTCCCTAATACAGCAGGGATGTAAATCTGGTTAGCATAAGAAGCACTGAAAAATATATACAAGTTTTTGCAGAGAGCAAGGACATGACCTTTGAAAAACGATTAGATTTCAAGTCCATTCAAAGAGTTCTTGCAGTAAGATGCAGAGTTTCAAGTCACCCTCACCAACAGAAACCTAACGAGCAGTTCTCTCTGGTGAGCAAACTTCCACTGAATATTACATTCAACCTTTAAGGCAAACTTGCTTGATGAGCATACAGCCAATATAGTCATTCTATCCTCCATTACTGCAATAATTGCAACTGCTCCTTAGCAAGCTGAGCTGCTGCAGGGAGATACTTACCTCCAACTCGAACACAGGGGATTGGCAATTTGAGGAAAATACACTACTTAATTGGTTATGAAAGCAAGTAACAGAAGTTTGCACAATGCCTCATGAACATCTCATCATCAATTAATCGATACCTCAATTCAAGTTTTGGATCTTTTATTTGTTGTTGGCTTCAAAAACTGGCAACCACTCCATAAGAGTTGCCCAGGGCAGGCTGAGATTTTGGCAGCTGGGCTGAGAGGTTTTGATTCAGGAAGCCATAGAAGGAGATAGTTTGTGTTTGAAAAACAATGCAATAATACATTTCTATTAAAGCCATTGGCAGTGAATTACTAGGAACATCAACATTTTAACTGTCACCTCTAGGCTTCAGATTTAATCTAGCTGAACCTTCAGTTGAACTTTCCAGGTTATTTTCTGAAATGCAGAACCTGGTTTTCTACAATCAGTACAGCTGCAGAAAAAGGAAGAAGGGGAGGGGTAGTCTTGACAGAGGATTGAGAAATTACATAATATTCCTTCAGCCTTCTTAACTCTGTTCCCAGCAAGCCTATATGACACACACCTAAAAGAAAAAACCCACATTTGTTTCGAGCTTTGTGTAGTTTGAGCTTCCTGTTGTTGTGACAACAGAAGAGCTGCACAACTAGAAGGGTCTCCTGAAAGCTTTCAGTAAGCAAAACAGCCTAATCCACTGCTCCCTTTGAAGAAAAAGTTAATCTATACCTCTGAGAGGGATTTTCAGACTATACCGGGCTGTGAAATTTAAGAAGTGTTAGACACCTCTAGACCTGAACAGATAGGAGAAAAAAAAAGAAGAAAAAAAAGTTCAATGGAACACAGAGTTTTTTTGTCTTTTTTGTTTGTTTGTTTTTCCCAACCAGAATGGAACTACAAAATCTATTTTCGCCAAATGCCAAAGCTCAACTTTAAATATTCCTCTGTAAAAAGACTCAGTTAAAAATAGCTGTAGATATTACTAATTACTGTATTAGAGATCGAATATTCTAACTTTACCCGAACATTTTTCTAGAGATTTCAGTTGAAGGAAAAATCTATTTTATACAGAGACATGCTAAAAATTGCAAAAAAAAAGGTTAAATATTTGAATTATATAAACATCACCATTGTGGTATAGGTATCTTTTCTGACTGCTGACTGTTAATATGTTACCTTTGTCACAATCTTTATTCTGAGTTGTTCTGTTAATGTTATGGGGACAGAGGTAAGCCCATAAAAAGTATAAAATAAGAAGGTGTTAATATGAGAGCAAATGAGAGCCTAATTTATGATTGTTAGAGTGAGAAAGGTAGGAAGATATCTACTGTACTTCAGAGTAATCACAGAACATAAACAAATAACATATACTTCATATACGCACTAAGTCACCTTCATTATAGTATTTGCAATAGTTCTCACCAGGTGGTTGCATGTATTTACTAACATTGACATACATGCTTACCTACATGATGCCTTGGGTGCAAAGTTTAGGCAAGCCAGGGGCACCACAGCGTGCCAGCTGAATAGCCTGTAGCCTGCTGCCCAGCAACACTGTTCTTCTGTCTTTTCCTAGCTAAGGCTTTTACATAACAGTGCTGCCAAACACAGAAGGCAGAAAGAAATTTGTGGGTCCACGTAATTCATTGATAAAGGCCTTAAAATTACATAAACATAGGCAAACTTTCCTGAAACCAGTCTCCTACTGATGCCGAAAGTGCTCCTGGCCCACAATCATCTATGACACGACATTTTCAGAATGATTTGGGTCACATCAGGGTACTCAGTAACAGAGTGGTCACACTAGTGATCTCTGTGCTATAGCCTGTTACGTCTTGTGAGTTTTTAGCTCGCAAAAAAGGGATTTGAAAGAGCAAAGTGAAAACCACAATTATTCCTTAACTTCTCAAAAGGATCTAGTCACAGGACACAAGGGCGTTAGGGAGCCCCAGCTGCTGCGGCCCAGCCTGGCATGTCCCTCCAGCGTGTAGGCCTGCAGCCCCAACCCAGGGCTGCAGGGAGAGTTCACGACTGGCCAGGGTAACTGCACACGGCACTGGATGGAAAGACCATTTCTCAGCTGGCTGGTGGCAAGAAGTGCCTGTAGGTAGGCACCTTGTCCATTTCGGCAAATATCACAACAGGTAAAATGTCCCATGAATAGGAAACAATAACTTAATTACAAGCTGAGTCAGTATTTATTTCAAACAGACAGAATCTTATTTGCTGCTCTTACCTTAACAGCCTTGTCGAACCTTATGCAGAAGTCCCTAAATATTTGAAAACATTCATCCAACTTCATCGTTTCTTTGTCTTCACAGAAAAAGTCAATAAGAGCATTGCCCTCCTTCTGTAATTCTCGTTTCTGGTGTTCAAGCTCCTTTAGATGTCTTAGAGCAAACTGCAGGAAAACATATATGCCATGAATCAGACATACAAATTAAAGATCTGGTAAATATTACATATTTTAGGAACCAATGAAATCCACGTTCCTGCCTAGGAGCTGTTACAGAACAGGGACCTCAGGACTTCAAAGGTAGAAGGAAGCTCTTGTCATTTCAGAAAGCGAGTGAGAAAGGAAGGTCACAGGAAATGGATGAATCTATATTTAAATTCTAGTGACTGGGATGCATACTGGGAAAACAAAGCCAACCAAGCAACACCAAACTTGATCAGACTTAAAATTTTAATCTTTAGATAAATAAAATGAGAGAAAAAAAAATGTGGAAAAAAAATCATGGATATACATGACACAATCAACTCATTCCTCAGTTCATCCTAGACCATGACAAAAAAGGCTTTCATGTCAGACAAGGAAATGCTGGAAATATATTCTTTTTAAAATGTCCAGAAAATGTCTCCATAAAAATAGTACTTTGACCCCTAAGTGCAGCCCAAAGAGGACTGGAGCAGGTTTGTGGAAAAGATTCAAGAGGAAGAGAGTAAGGCTGTGGTTAGACTTTCAGAAACACAACTGCTTAAAACAGTTTCAACCAAAAAAAAAAAAAAAAAAAAAAAAAAAAAAAATCTGCATCCCCAGCCATTCACTCCCACTCTAGCACTAGTCCACACCTCAGAACACAGCTGGATGAAACTCAACTGGAGAGAAGAGTTACTTCCAAACAAATCTGTTCCCTGATGCTCTCTGTCCAACAGACACCTAAATACTTTTGCTACCACAGCGCAAGGGTGGGAAATGCAGTTTGAGGCACTGACGATTATTTAAGCCAACCTTGCTGCAATTAAGTTACTTGTTAAGTTATGCCAGTAGAGTAGGCACAAATCTTTTACCTGTTAGCCATAAAAAAAAAAAGGATAGGTTAAAGATGAACTGAGATAAACTGGACAATTGACAAAACACATGGAAAATTAGTTCCTCCCACATATTTCAGTAATTTATTCCTGAGGATGAGATAATGAAAGCTGACTTTTAATCAGCTTGACTATCACTTGTAATTTAAAAACAAAAACCGGAAGTGTTTATGTAAGGTATGTATTTGTAAAATGATTTTTTTCCAACATTTCCTTTGGAATGTGGCCTAAACAAGGTTGTAAAGTTACATAAAACCATCTATTAAATAAAAGAAAAAAGAATGCCAAACATGTTCAAACATGACACTAAGGAGTCTGGATGCAAAGGATAAAAGCCAATAATTCAGAGTGAATGAGGACAGCTATTTCAACCTTAGCCTGCCCCTTTCTTCATCAGCTTCACATCTTCTGAAAAGCTGCAGGGACTATTAACTATGCAATTTGAAAATCAGGGCAGGTGAAGTTTCAGATAAACATCTGCTTTTTTACTTTTGATAATTATCTATAGTGTGAACCAGAAAAATCATTTAATAATTGGAGTATGACACTAATTTCTCCAGGTATCACTGCATACTCAGAGAACACTAAGAACTCTGCTTCAAAGCTAAGCATTCACATCACATCCATATCTATAAAAGCTGCTGAAATACAACAAAGGAAAAGGAGAATCCACCTAGAATATCCACCAGGGTACAACAAAGGAAAAGGAGAACCCACCTAGAATACCCACCAGGGGAACCCACCCACCAGTAATAATACAAAATAACACACTCTCAAAATAATATACTCTGTGCTAAGGGTAAATTAGTACGAAAGCCATCCCTTAATGCATAACCCTCTAACAATACATCTCCAGTCATCCAACAATCAGGATTTATATGCATAGCATAGTCACAGCTAAAGCTGACATGCTCCACTGTAATAGCACAGCTGCCCAAAATGTGTTATCTGCATGTTAACTACAAAGTTAAGACCAGTCCAAATAACCTTGTATTTTAACTGCTAATCTTCATCAGTCATTTCGCAGACATTAAGCATGCCTGCCTAACAACCCTCAGGCAATGTACAGTCAATATCCCTCCCTGTAAAAACACAGTCCTTCCAACACTCTTACTTGACAAACAGCATGTAGCTGAAATGTCTTGTACAATGGATAGCGTAGACACATTAACACAATGCCTCTGCTTAGTAACGTGTCCACACATATTGCATCCAGTTGAGGAATGCTCCTGGATTCAGGTGACAGGAGCCCCATAGCTCGGATACTGTACGGACCTGG
The DNA here is from genome assembly GCA_034781795.1 of Crypturellus tataupa. Taxonomy (NCBI): domain Eukaryota; kingdom Metazoa; phylum Chordata; class Aves; order Tinamiformes; family Tinamidae; genus Crypturellus; species Crypturellus tataupa. The sequence continues at coordinate 1,612,037 of JAWLRI010000576.1, read as the reverse complement.
AGAAAGCTTTCCATCTGGTGAAAGAGCCTGGTGTCTCGACGAATACTGTCCTTAACAGATCTTGCCTTGAAAGTGAGTGAGTGGAGTTCTGCTTCGATATTATCGATGGACAACCTAAAAGACAGCATATACAGAGAACGTTTGTTGAGGAGAAGTTGCCTACAGGTTAGCCGCAATATCCTTCAGAAATGTAGGTTTAACGTGAGGTGCAAGCTGGCTATCAAACAAGACCTGCCTGTTGAGGAAATCTTTCCAGAATAGAAACTGGAAGCGAGCAGAGAGATAAGCACATTTCTCCTTATTTGCAGCCTGAAAAGATTCCCATGGGGTGTGGTTTCACAATTACCTCAAGCCAACCCTACTCAGCCTTACCAGCAAAAAGGGCGATGCCATCTTGTCTCTGACCACGTGCTCCCTTTCTTCCCTCGGTGCCTGTGCTCGCATACATGTTCTAAATGTGAGCCACATTTGGGAACTGAACAAAAATCCAGCAAAAGAGGAAAAAACAACACCAAAATTTGCTGCCAGATGGATAGTTTGCTTGGTCCAGCTCAGGTACAAGAGCTAGCACAAAACAGAGCCCCCTAGGAGTGCCCATTTCAGCAGTACCATTCGGCACTGCGAAACTGCTTCTGAGTAGTCTAAGCAGGTAACAACTGCAGAATTTGCAGGAGACCAACTCAGGTGCACATGGCCAAAGATGGGGTCTGTGTGTGTGTGTGTGCGTGTCAGTGAATGCACAAGTGAATAAAATGTACCTTGTGCTTTGTCTGCTTACTTCACCTCCGAAGTCAATTCCCTATTCTGGGCAGATCATAAATGTTTTCGCAAATGAGGAAAGCAGCAGATGCTACAGACTATATTTTCCTGCCCACTAAGCGGAAGGAGGATAGACTACAAGAAAAGACAGCAAGGTGATAAAAAAAAAAAGAGAGAGAACATAACAGTAGTTGTTCTAACATGCTCTAATTGGAAAAAAATATGAGCAACTTGTACATGACAGTTTTCTCTAATAAAGATCTTCCTCACGCCCCAAAGTAATACAGGTACGTGGTTGTGTTTCATTTTCCTCTTCAACCATGCTGGAAAGGTTATGCTGTGAATTCAGCAGATGTAGAAAATTGTCTCTTTCCTACGAAATTTCAGAGTACACTGTCTGTATAGATTTCAGTCTGAATTACAAGAGATTTTTTCTGTGTTAACAAATGAGATCAAAGAACAAAGTGGCTAGAAAAAAAATCTTCACAAGACTAGAGATTGTGCCTGCTTCCCTGCTATTTGCCAGGGGGCTTGGATGCCAAAGGAAGCTGTGTAGGCAGACAGCCAGGGAGCTGTGTGGGTTGCGTGGCAGAAAGCCACACAGGTGGTCCATCAAAAATGTTCTGATTAACTGCATGGCCACTCCTTCCCTCAGAAGATTTCAGAGCCCTCTGTAGACATTACTTAATCCTGCACCAGATCTAAGAGATTAGATCCATTTTACGGCATGGAAAATAATGTAAATCGGTTGCCCAAAGCTCAAGAACAAGGAAGTAGCAGAACTGGCATTAGAACTGCAGGATCACCAGCTTCCAGTTCCATGCTTCAGACTGCTCCATCTCATAGGAACAAGCAAAGTTATCAAGGTATGAACCAGGTTCTGTTTAAAATTATGTAGCTGGAGACCTTAAGATAAAAACATCAGAGAACCCCAAACCCCTCAGGCTTTCCTTTTAGATGAATAAACATGCCAGAGACAGAACATTCATTCGCTGGATACAGAAATGCTCACTAAGTTCTGTGATAAGTTCACCTGACACAGAATGCTGAAGTCCACTCTTTTGAATGGCTCATAACATAATATCCAGGAAAGAGAAGTGCTACAAGTGAGGTGCTCTCCAGGACAGAAACAGAGAGACAAACCAAATGTCAAGAAGAATCTAACAGAGCCCAGGTCAGCACCTGTATCTGTATCCACACATGGAAAAAGTACTGCCGCCAGCTCAGATAAAGCTGAAATTTGTTTCAAGGGAAACTAGTAACATGCTTTTCATTTGACCTCTTAAAAGTAACATATATAGTTGGCAGAAGTAAAATTAAGAAAAAAAAAGAAAAACAAACAAAAAAGAAAAACAAAAGAAAAACACTATGGAGATCATATCATAAAAACTCTCATACCCAAAGGCACATTGCAGGCATACTTCTGCTTGCAAATTGAAATGAGGCCCTCAAAGTTACAGTAAACATTTGTAATGATCTCAGTTTTCGTGCCAAGACTTCTGTGAATGAACTACAAAACTTCACAAATAAAAAATTACCAAATCATAGTCCAACTGTAAGATCTGTTTTCCTGGCTTACCTGGCAGCATCATGAACATCTTTAATTTTCTCTGAAAAGTTGAGAAGAGCAGCATCTTTCTTGTGGGCTTCCTGAAACAAACAGAAAAAAACAAACAAAAATCAAACACAACCCATTAACATTCCATTACCTCTGTTAAAACACCTAGGTCAAGCAGCTCTAAAGCTTTTGAGAGGGCATGTAAAATTTTCCTCTCTCGCACTGTTTTTCTTTCAGTTCAATCCTGACACCTCCCCTTAAAGAAAGATGGATCAAAAGTAGCAACTTGAAGCAACAGCTTCAACTTTACAATGCACAATAGCAGCCAGTGAACAAAAGCCACATGTATTAATGGTCTGGTTTGGAACAATTTACTGATGGCTGTTGTTTGGGCAGATCCAGGCTTTCCCACCCAACCCCATTGTTCGCTGACTGGAAATCTCTTAAGCCAGTTTGTACACAGATAACCCAAGTCACATACGGAAATATTTAAATCCTCTCCCTCCTTATATCCAGAAGTTTGAAAGGAGGGAAAAATTAACTCAAAAATCTGCATGCGTTTTTATAAACAGTTCTTATATACCAGAGCGACAAAATGCAGCAGACTCATCCCAGGTTTGTTTGCTTTTGTGTCCGCCAGCTTGAGCAGTGATGACAGTTTAAATCCGACAGCATTGCCAGCGTAACCTCCCTAAAAAGGAACAAGCAAACAACTAAGGCAACTAAGGCAACACGAGCGCACCTCTGTGCTAAGAACGAAATTTGGTCAATTGGCCACCTCCGCTTTGAGTGGCACTTACCGCATTCATAATATTCCCAGCCTGGAGGACCAAGTGTAATATGGAATGCAGCTCCTCACAAGTCATTAACTCTGTAAGGAACAGAAAATTGCTGGTTGGTTTAGAAATAAACAAAGAGCCAGTTACCAAATTCTCATTTCACCTCAAGCTTTTAAAGGTGAGGATTTTTATTTTAACAGGAAAATACAATAAACTGAAAGGTCATGGGAAAAAAATAGTGCTACATAATTCAAAGTCACAAACACAGCTAGCAAACCTAAGGTATATATTCAGACTTGCGCATAGCAAGCAAAGTGTTTCCAAAGCAGCCCCAATAGCTCATGAAACACTTGGGGCCTAATCCTGCAATGCTGAAAATGTCTCAGGTCAATGTCTCACTACCTACGAAATGCCATGAGAAGCAAGTGTTCTGCACTTGGCAGGATCCATTTCTCATCTTTCACAATTGCACTTTTTAACAACAACTTTTATAGGGAGACTTATCCATCAGGTCTGAAAAGATAACAGGCAATGTTTAAATTTTCCTTGATTATCCCATTTCCTCTATAAATCAACATTTTATTTCTATATAGTCATCACCTCAGAGTGGCTTTTACCTCAGTCACATCTTGGATGACTTAGCACAAAATTGTATTTGGTGTGCTGCAAAGAGTTAAATGGAATAAAGTTGCCTTAAAGCTTTTCCACTTGCAGAAGTCTCTTTTCTATGTATTCTGTTTTTGCAAAATACCCAACAATACTTTATGTGAATCCATACACCTTTTCAGTTATTCATTCATGAGTACAAAACAATACATGTGCTCAAAAGTTACCAGGACAAGTACCTTAGAAATAAGATACAGAAAGCTGTAACTGTAAGCAGTTAATAAATTAGCATTAATACAAATGCTAAGTTTAGCACAAATGGCATTGTCTAATAAACGGCAAATTTGCAAGAGCCTATACGGTAAGAAAAATAACACAAATTGCTTTTAGTGTAAGGTACTGTATTTTGCACTAATGAAAATAAAAGGTGGATTCCTTAATTATTTATTTCAATATAAATACTTCTAAAATTATTTTGCTTCAAATTCCACATTCTGTAATTTATCTAGCATTTAACTGTTAGTACAATTCAATAATCTATCATCTTAGAAGCAGTTGTTGTGCCTTGGGGTTTTAGTACGACTGGTCCAAAAACTTTTATCTAATTAAATAGTCTTTCATCTAATAAGCTACAGATGAGGAAGCAAGGAGGAAGAAAGAGAATACAAAAGAAAGTACCTAATTTTACAAAGCCAAGAAGAGAAGGCAACATCTAAGGGCTTTGTGTAGTAAGAACCTGATCAGCATCACTGTGAGATACATCCATTTGCAGGCTAGATGAGGATCCATCGTGGTATTTAAACTGTCCTAACCCTTAGTGATTATCAGGGTTAGGATTTAAGTAAATATTCTCTTAGCCTAATTACAAGGAAAGAAACCTTGGAGAATGGAAAAGAAAAGTAGACATAATTCCTAAACAACTTGAGGCGATCAACAAGCCCTGAAGTGAAGAGACCAAATGGAGACCAGCACATGACACAAGTGGACTGAAAACAGGGAGGTTCAGTCAGTCTGATTTGCATGACTGGCCTGATGCAGGACCTGGAGACAAAAGCATCTCCTCTGGAAGCAACCAGCTCACCAGGTCACCAGTGCTGGGTGAAGGGCATGGAGGACAACTGTACATGGCTGCTTCTACACACAACCCATTCACTCACTACATCCATTGCCTGAAACACAAAGGACAGTGATTTGGAAGAGCTCCAATAAAAGGCCAAACTCAAACCTTAAGCAGACGGACATTTTTGCGAGTCAGGGAGAGCCAGTTCAAAACTTACTGTTGGGAATAACACATCAAGCTTTATTCCCTTTTTTCGTTCACCAAAATGACTATCCTAAGCATTAGTGCTCATAACTGAATATTCTTAGTACTGTGCCCTTTTATCCCATTGGAAGCAGTCTAGACAGTGCCCCAGTAGCTGTTCATAAAATTTACTGGTATGAAATGGGAGTTTTCATACTGAGAAACAATACAAATAGTCAGGGATTTGAAATGGTCAGCATTAATATTTAAATGAAATGAGGAAATTATTTTTCTGCAGAGCAGAAGACACCAGATAACTTTAGGAATAGCCAGCTGCAACATTTCAAATCTTGGGCAATGTAGAAAAGAGATGTTCAAGAAAAACAGAAGGCAAAAGAATGGTAATAGAACTAGTCTCTACAATAAAGATTTTAGCTCACTAATACTACAGCCTCAAAAGGTAGCCATGTAGAAATTCAGAAAGTATACCGGGATTTTCTCCATGGATATTTGAAAGGGTGAGCAAAATGGCATAACAGAGTAAGACTCGCACTGATGCATGAATGAGCAAACTGCTCTCAAAAGACAAAGATTTGTCCACATTTGGCCATGGACACTTTGCTTTTGTCAGATTGATCTGTGCAGCTTGTAGACTTTGGTCACGAACCCACTGCCAGTGCATCCAAAGCCTCTAGGTTTTTGATTGTGGAAGCAAAGCAAAGATTCACTAGGCACACCCTGATGGCATTTGTCAGAGGGGAGTTAGCTTCCTTTTAATAGATACTAGGTACCTGAAATTCAAGCTCTAGTCTTCATAATGTAGACTAATTAACATGCTAACAAAAACAAAGAGTATTATGCATGTCCCAACATGTTTAATTACCTTTTGTTGCCCGTCTTATAATTTTCATGTCATCTTGTAGCGAAGCACAGGAGGGTGAGAACTCCCTCTCTAGCACCATGGCTTCGATCCTAAGAGTATAACTGGAGCACACAAACAAACAGGCTTAGAACCGAGAGCCAAAACAGAATGTTTTTCATGAACAGAATAAACCTATTATCTCTTACTTTGGCACCTGGATGAGTAAATACATGAAGGAATCTGCTTGAGACAGTTTTGATACATCTCCATCAAAGGCTTTAAATTTCTTTACCTAGAAAAAAGAAAAAGACATTAGCAAAGAACTTTATCAAAGATCAGGATTAATCTGACTTTGGAAGGAAATACCATCCAAAGCAGTCAATTTAACAGGAGGAATTAGACAAGTTGTTCAGTGACTGATTGAATGGCTTTGCTGCCCAAGCTTCTGTAAGCTGCATACAACCCCCCTCAAAAGAAAATAAAACTGGTAACATCACCATTTCTCCCAAAAAGCTAGTGAGGCACCCCAGCATAAAAATATGGTGGTATCATCACCCTGTACCCTCCTCCACTTCCCCAACTAGGCCCTCATGCTCACTCTTCCTCAGTGGAAAAAAAAAACACCCTCACCACTACTCCACTTTCCCTGGAAGAATTAGTTCTTCTGATTGCTCCACTTGATATTCTCCAGACATTTTTGTCCAATACACAATGGCTGCTTATGTGATGATGAGAAAAATGATACTTGATTTTTCAACAAGTGCCTTATACTGAGGGTACAACTGTGTTCAGCATTTCACAGGACTCCTATGCTTCTTTGGCACAATGTCACTAAAGTTTAATTTACATTTTTTTCAGAAACTTGTTTCAACCGTCCTTCTAAATGACTTGTAAGGGGTAAAACTTGATATGAGTGAAAATTTTAAACTCAAGATCAAATACACTAAAGAAAAAAAGCAAGGTGGCATTTTCAAGTTATTTGTGGCCAGCACTGTGAGAATGCCATTTACATGAAAAGGAAATATCACTGCATTCGTTTTGTCTATCTGCCTTCCCAGCTCCACCAAAATCCATATATTTGCATGGCCTTGAAGCCACTGATCTGCCCACATACTTGCTATTTATTTATATGGAAAAAATGGAAAATATATGCACACATGTTTAAGCATAACTGGAATTTCTTCCACATTTTCCAATACAGCAATTGCGTCCAAAAGTAGAGCCTGCTCCCAATTATACAATTTCTTCATTCTACCACCAATTTCACAGACAACATCACTTGTACATTTCCCCAAACATGGATTTACACATTTGCTCATCACCATCCCCTTCTACAATGTTACACTTAGAGCCCATTCATAAGCACATTTACACAGCTGGTCTTCAGCCTTAGAAAGCACACGAAGCTGTCCTGGAAAGAGATCTCATATTGTAGTGTCAGCGATTTTCAGGCCACCCTGACTAACCAAGATATCCACAAGCTTTTTAAAACATCAGGTTCCAAATTCATCACTTAAGTCACTTTTCTGTATTTGCAGTTAAAAAAAAAGTAACATTGATTTATAGTGGAAGACAATACAGGCTTTGTTAAGTTGGGAACTGAAAAAATTCTGATCTAGCAGAAAAAAGGGAGTCTTAACAGATTTATTCTGCTTTATTCCCATTCTTTTCCCACACTATAAAAAATGGAAGTGTTGAGAGCACATTTTAAGAAAGAAAGAAGAATCTAAAGTTCAGACTAAACCCAGAAAATCAAAACTTTCCATTTTTAAAAATAAAACTTTTTTAAATCAAAGAAAATTAAAAATTAAAGATTTTTATTTGAAGATAAAAGTATTATGGCATATAAAGTTAATTCTAATTAATAGAACAATTTTCATTTAGACTGTCTAACTCCATTTCTTAACCCTCCCATTTAACTCCAGATATTTGGAGGACAGCTTCATCTAAAGACAAACTGCATGCTCACTTTTTATGGCCTGAGAAAACTCCTAATTTACAGAGTCATCCAAGAAGTCTGCCAGCAAAGAACCGGAAAGACCAGACTTGACATTCCTGATACTTCTCAGGTGCTAAACAAGCAAGAAACAAACCAAATAAACACTTTTTTCCCATATGATGAACTGGGGGGTGGGAGATATCCACTGTCTCAGCCAGTCTTTGCAGGTAGTTTCTTTAACCTAACTTCCAAAAAATGGTGGTCTACAACCAAAAAAAACCAAATACTGCAAATTCTTCCATCTTATTCTAGTATGTTGCAGATCTCAAAGCTTGCTTGAAAAGGAGACAGGCGCTCAGATTTTAAGAAAAAAAAAATTAAAAAGACAACAAAAAAGTCAAGATCCCCAAACCATAGAAAAGTGCAATTTTAAGATTAAATGCACAAAGGCTAAATGGCAAGAAGTGAGAAGCTCACAGAAATATTAATATATTCATACCACGTGTCCTCAACTACTCAGCTGTGACACTAGGCAGTAATCACTGCTATCTAGGTGGAATGTTAGCACTGCAAAGTGATCTTTGTTTGCAGACACTGTATGAAATCCTTTTTCTTCTACCATACTATATCAGGAAACACGTCCTGAGGAGTACAAGGCAGTGCTAAATCCCAAAATTCATCCAGGGAAGGAGTTTCCCTATGCAAACACTATCAAGACACCCACCAAGCTGCCTTCTGGCAGGTAAGATGGCGTAGGATGACACAGTGCACTATGTGGGACAGTAAAATATGCCCAAAAGACAGACTGTGTAGTCAGTCACAACATCCTGGTACATCTTTCCCAGCCCATGTCACCCACCTTAGACTCAACATCCTTGCCCCTAGATGTCTGAAAGTGCACCTCTACAAGGAGCAGCAAAAGCCTCATGCCCAAAAAACATCCAAGAAAGGCAAATCAGTGTGACCCATGCCACATATACACATATCAAACAGAGAAGAGTTGTAAGGTCCTTCAGTATGGCACTGCATAGACTGACTCTCCATACATGTCTTAATATTCCAGGTCAGAGACTGAATCTCCTATTAACTTCATCTTAAAGCTGTAAATAGTCCAGGGAACAGCTTAGGCAGAGTTAGGGTGTCAGTTTTATGTATATTCTCTCCTTATTACAAATTTCATGATTCAAAGAGAACAGTCATCTTACCATGAACAGAAAAGGAAAAATTATATGACAATTCATACTACCTGTAATCTGAAATAATGTCTTCTGAATGCCAAAGCTAAAACTCCTCATCTCCTCCTGGACAGCCACCCCTCATCTCCAAGTGAGGTTAACTCAAATATCACGAGGCCACCTCTTCTCCCTGCAGCCACGTTGGCTAACGCTCCCAAGGAGGACCAAGATGCCCCCGCAGCTCCTAGATGTGAGAATCTGACTAAAACACCAAACACAGATGTACTAAGGACTGCAAAAAAATAAACAGACTGCAAAGGTTCACTATTATTCATGACAACAGATATAGTAGACAGGTTTATAATTAGTTTGAGAACACAAAAGAGCTAAAAATGGAGATTATTTTTAAATCACAATGAGTAACTGGCCTTGACTGCCTCTCTCCAAGCATAACAAAATAATTTTCCACAACAGTATACAACCATGCAACAAGATACAGATGAGTAACGTATACATGCAAAGAAGTGTAATTACACTGTAGGCTTAGTTCGTATTACTCAAATTAGTCACAGAGCTACTAATATAATTTTTCATTATATTTGTACATAGAATATATATTTGCAACATCCATGCACACCCATGAGCACAAAGTCAGATTTTAGATACAAGAGGTTCTTACATCTGTAAGTTGGTTTCATTTTAAAAGCAGTTTTGAAACAGCATCCGAAAATCAGAAGCCTGATCTTTAATTTGATTTGTGAACAACTGGAGTAGATGCGCCTGTTGTAAACACAGTATTATTTCTCACAGACAGGAAAGCTCCTGCATTCCAGCCACCCAATTTCTCAGATATTTTTGAGTTATCAGTAGCATTTTTTTTTACAAGTAGTTTGATTTTACTTTATGACATAAATGAAATATGTTGCACTCTTAAATGAAAATCCAGGATCTTTGAAGGAGACTGTAAATCAGTGTACCTCTTATCCTCATATGTGAATCAAATAATTCCTGCATTACAAATAAATAAATATAGCCAAGTACAGCAGTTCAGAAAAATAAACTTTTTTTTTCCAGATGATTGCAAACATTCAGGTTACTAAGGAAAAACCCCAAACTATCAACCCTCTCCAAAATCATCACAGTGCCATTCCAAAACAAGAGCTCATGGTCAAACAGTTATCACATTAGTACGGAGACACCACAAAGGACAGGCCTGGGTACTGGCAAACCTCTATCACCAGAGCATGAGGAGAAAAGGAGGAAAAAAAAAACATAGCTAACATAAGGATTGAGAAAGGAAACAGGAGCTGAAAGCTCTGGAGGATGGTCAGCCAGATTTAGCACTGGAGGAAGAGAGCAGCAGAGTAATCCGTGAAAGAGGTTTGAAAAGAGTAAAGCTGACAGAAACATCCCAGCAAAGCAAAGACAACCGGGTTTTAAAACGCTACACGAGCAAAGGACGGGCTTCAGACACTATAAAGGAGGTAAGACAAGATGTTGATAACCCGAGTGAGCTTGTGTGTAGGTGAGCTGATTAGCAGCATGACATGTTTTCCTCGGTATATATTCAAAGTACAGATTCTGGCTGTTCTAGATTGTTAAATACTGGAGTCTCTCAACCTTTACCAGTCTGGGCCTGCTAAACAGTGCAATGATGTGTACATAAAAGCAGCTAAAAAGATTCTCCTTGTTTTGGTCAGGATGCCAGGAATCATAGCTGTCAGAAATGTTAATAGGGAATGATTAGGAATCTCAGCTAGGAATCTTCTCAGAAGTGATATAAGTAGAAAAGGCCATGGCAGTAGTCAAGATAGAAGTCTCCTGGAGAAGCAACGGGCTGTAACAGGAAAAGGCACCTGAGATTCCAAATAGCCATCTTACCCACTTACAAACTGCCATTCTCATTAAGGCACAAAGAGCAATACTGCTAAATATGACTTACACAAAATTACTCATCTTACTTTTTGGAAGTATCAAGAAACGTTTCTACTTTTTCTAGGATCTTTTTACAATCATAGTTACCCGGGTATCGGGTACTGCACCCAGAATCGTGAACAAAACACCACATGGTACCTTGCAGCGTCAGGTTTGCCAGCTTCAGGAATTTACCCATTTTCAAATTAAATGTTTGAAAACACTCAAATATTTGAAGTCTGACAAAAAGACAAACAAACAAAAACTTTGCAACAATGCAAGGTTTCAAACAAGGTTTCCAATTTACAACTTGACAAAATCTTCCAGCAAGGCGCTAGTACTTACTCCTTAGGCACAAAGATCCCTACAGCTTTCAGTTACCAGCTAGAAAATTATTTGTGCCGTCACCTATTTCTGTCTGTGAATGAAGTTGCCTCAATATAATTTTGCAACAAGAAGGAACAATTTTAGAAGATGCTCAATTTATTCGTCAGCCCAAGCATTTTACATCCTTTATCAAAACACTTCCATATCAAAGACTATCCATTTTGAGACAAAGAATATCAATTTTGAGATAATATTCATCTGAGATAATGTGGCATGAAATGATGCAAAATGTGTCCCATACATCAAAGTGGTGAGGGGGGGAACAGTGAGGCAACGCGGCTATATATCACCACACTTCTAGAACATGATAAGATTAGAGTATAAAGCCAGTGTTTATTCACACTAGATAAACTGTAAAGGTTTTTGGTCAAAATGCGGAAACGTGACAGTCCGTAGTCACCCTGTCCACAGCTATGAGCAGCAGTGGTGCTCCTCCCTCCCTCTTTTTTCTTTTCCAGACTGCTGGGTAAGGAAAAGTGCAGAAGACATCTCTGGAGACACAGCTACTGGAGCACACACCTCATGGGTGGCCCTTTGCTCCAACTTGCAAGACAACAGGGCAATGTGATTGTAAATAACTGGGCTGCTGAAATGCAGAGCACACAAAGGGGAGCTGCAGAAGGCCACCCACAGCTTCGGCAGGACAAACACAACTGAGTAACTGAGGAACAACCAGCTTCTTAGGATCTGGCTGCTTAAGTCTCTACCTAGGGTTTTTCTAAATGCCTACAGCAACCAAGCAGCAACCATGCATCTACAGAAGGCAGCTCTGGATAGAGAGTCCATACTGAGAACAAGGGACAGGCCAGCAGCAGGATGACAAAACACCTCTCTAAAAGCGGTGTCACACAATAGGACCACCAAAAGGAAATTTGGAGCTGGTAAGCAGAATAGGGCACACCGGGACAAGCAACCTTGCTTCATCTGGTGATCCTGGATTATTTCTTTAGGAAGAGGAAACACACTGCTTAAACGTCATCTCCTTAGCAAAACACAGTTTAGTATTCTGGGAGATGGGTACTAGGAAGCAGCTACTTCGCAAGGAGTAAAATAGTTATGGAGAAAAAAATGGAGGGGAAAGGGAATCTTTCCTTTTCCTGAAGGTGAGTAATGAGATGTCAGAAGCATGAGACTAATTAAATACAGTACAAATATTTGCACAAAGGGAAAAAGCCTCTTTCCAGCCCTCACTTGGGAATAGCAACAAATCTAATGATTAAAGCCCCACATCACAAGCTTTAAGGTCTAACACTCCTCTCCACCATAAAATCCCTCAGATTAATTTCTCTACTGACTCTAAAGCACTTCTTAAGTGCTTTGCCCCCCCTTTTTCAGGGGATAGGGCTGTTGTCAAATCAGCTACTTTCAGTCTGATACAAATCAGGCTGATACTTCAGAGCTAGTAGAAATCAGTAAGATTCCCTGCAAATAAAAACACTTCTTCACACGTAAGCATCACAAGCAGGACATATAAAGTGCTCAGCCAAGTACTCCAGGCAATCTCTTGTGGATTCAGAGACTATGCTCTACCTACAAATACCTAGCAGAAAGGTATGTTTTCACTACTGTCATATTCCTAAAGATAAAATTCAGCAGCTTATGTCACAATTCTATCTGATTTACAAGTTTTACATTGTGCAGGGGAGTACTATACTTCAAATTTCTTCTACTTGTGTTAAAATAACACCAAAAAGCTAAACTAGAAAGAGTAAAAGAAGAAAAAATACCCTTTTCTTTTTTTTCAGCATACTGTGAATGCTCAATATTCACAAAACTAACCAGCAATCAGCTTCGCTTAAGCTAGTACTTCTGCTGTTTTCCTCTATCTAATTCTTTCAGAGGGAGAAGATAAGTTCTATTTAAATATAGGAATATGTATCAAAGGTTAAAGAAAAAAAAAAAGGACAGGGAATAGATTGAGCACCCAAAACTCTGTCTTTTTTTTTTTTTTAGATTAATTACAGTTGCTGATATTCTCTAAAAACCCTATTAACACAGCATAGTAACATACAATAATTCTTACAAGATTCCCTGCAAGAGCAACCCTGTTTAGGGTTACATGTTTCATAGCAAAATAATAGAACACGTGTTTTGCTGTTGGCTGCACACTGCATCTAAGATTTGCTGCTGCAGAGGAAACAGGGTGCTTGGATAGCACGACCTTGAAGTAGTAAAGCATGTGAGCTAAGGTTAATCTATATGCGTACGTTAACTAGCAATTTCCCAGGTTTCAGCCACTACTTTGATCTGAGGTACTCAACCAATTCTGATGCTAATTACACTGAGCGTGTGGCATAAGGTTCTTTCAAGTACATACAAATGGGTCAGCCGGAATAGGGCAGCAGACCTGGAACTGTGCACCATTAAGCAGGACTCCCAAGCCAAACTTTGAAGTTTCACCCACTTAATCATGTGTATGGGCTTGGAGGTAGGCTGGGGGCCAGTGCTTGCATGCTGAACACGTGATGGGCACAGGGACAAGGGACAAAGTGCTGCTGGTGACTGCACCTTCTAACAGGTCTCTCTAGGAGCACCAATCACATTAACAAAATCTGTGCATGCTGCACTGTGGTCCAGTTCTTCTGTCCTGTTCGAACCCAACAAGCTGGGGCCAGGGGTGGGCAAATCCTAGATGAGCTGAGCAGGCAGCTAGCCAGAAGCTGGGAGGTGGCAGAAGCTTACGGCTGACAACGCTCAGCTTGCAGACACTGCAGTGGGGAAGCACGAGGCATTTGCCAAAGCAGTGAAACATGATCTGACTGCAGTAGGATGTGCTTGGGCTCCGAGTTTTCTGACCTCTAGTGCAGAGTTATCTGTGTAGCACCCAGAAGGGTTCTAATTCCTATCAAAAAAGTTATAGCACAAAAGCTCACAAAGGTCATCAAATAAACAGAAAAACCTCATCAGTGCTTTCATTAAGAAGCTGCTTAAAAATAAGGAAAGTTACTTGCTGTGAAGAAATAATTGCACTGCAGCCTCAGTACCACATGTAAAATGAATGTTACACCTTTCACTCTGTGGTTTCCTATCCTCTGACCTCAGGAAGGCTTTGGGATTCCTTGCTTGCACACCTTCACCTTGGAATCCCAGGCAGTAGAACTGCACAAAAATAAGCTCCATGTAAAACCATTATTTACCTCCTCTGCTTCTGGTAATAATTTAAGAAATTCATGCAGCAATTCAGAACCATAGGGCTCACTTCTTCCATGATAAATATCTTCAATGATGGATTCAGCAGACCTTGAAAAAACAATTGAGCATACACATTTCTAACACTTGCAGGGTGAATAGATGCAGTTGCATAAATTGAGGAAAAAAAAAAAAAGAGTTTGTGCTGCTTAAAGGAATTATAATGAGGTTATCTGTATCAGTGTCCACAGCAGCATTATTCTGACACCACTTTCAGGGATGTCTTTATTAGAAGGTAACACTATCAGTGAATGAAAATAGTACTGAAACAACTTGCTCTTAAAAAAAAATCCACACTTCGCCCCCTACTATTCATTCTTTATACAGAGAGAAAGCCAGTGAAAAGCAACTCTCATGCATTATTACATGAGATATAAGAGCTTTCTTTAACCAGCAAGTGAAAGCTTACTTGAAATAGTCACCAGTAGCAAACTGAACATATGCTGCTAAAGCATAATAGCATTCTAAACTAAATGCATTAGAAAATAAATTACAACAAACTTGTACAGAATTGTAAAATCTGTAAGGAACACTGCACAATATACAACACATTTGATGAGAAGTAAAAAGAATTTTACACAGCTGTATGGAAAAATCAAATCTTACTTTTTGAATTGTTTGAGAAATATCCCAATATTCATACTTCTTTTTGCATCCAGAATGGAAATCTAAGAAGAAAAGCAAGAAAGACTGATTTATTAATACATAAAAGAAAAGCATACAGACATCTTTCCTTCAATTATTACAGAAAATTATTTGCAAATAAATCACGAATCAAGTGAAATCATAGTCACATTTTTTTAATCAAAAAAGATAATATATTACAGAATTAATTTTTACCAGGGAACTATATAATCCAACCATCCAACCACAATACCTTTTTTCAAGCAAAGTAAAGCAAAAAAAAAAAAAAAAAAAAGTAAGAACATTTTTATTGCTTAATTCATAATTATGTACATGCAAAATCTTGCTTTACCAAGTATTATCTTGTACTGCATTTAGAGGCTAGTGAGTATCACACTTCAAATTCCATGTATGCCAGTGGTTGTGTAACAAATTTCAGGATGGTTTTCTATAAACAAGAGGCCAACCTGTGCTGCAGATTTCACTCCCATAAGCTTCATGCTGACCAAACAGAATGATAAGTACATCCTTCTCCAGCCAGAACTTGAAAGAGATAAAGCTCAGATCTCTTTGCTTTATCTAGAAGCAAAAGGAAATCCCTAATAAAATAATAATCTCACTTCACATTATAATTGAAAGATTTGCTATAGTACTTTGTAGGTGCAGTTTTGGAGATTAAGCAGAGAAAATAATTTATTTTCTTCCTTCACACAAAATAAATAAATAGAAGGGTTAATTCTTTCTATGCTAAATAGCTTTCCTTATTGTAACCATATAAAACTGCAAACCTGAGACATTGGCCACTGCTTTAGTGAATCATGTCTCTTAATTTCCTTAAGGTTAAAATGTCACCACAAGCTATTTTGGTGATAACAGCTACAAAAGTCATGAGATTTACTAGCCTAAGAGAACTGTTTCATGGTAACAGAGTCACACAGTAGTATAATAAAAGAAGTCAGTACACACAGATGTTCAAGACTGCTGCTGGACTCGCATGATGTTTGCGGTTTTGGTAACTGGAAAGGTATCTTAACCTCTGTGACAGTGTAAGAATTAGAAATATAAATAAAATGTTGGCACTGACAAGAAATTGAATTAGCCTGGAGCAAGCCGGTGAGAGTGAAAATAAAGACGTGATTAATACGCTATCCTCAGCATACTTTTGCACATATCAGGAGACAGGCTCATTCCCAGATGGAAAAAAAAAATAATTAAACAATAAAGTTTACCAAACTTTGAAACTGCCTCTCTCCTGAAACTACCAAAGATCAGAGAACACGTGAGATATCAGAGTATTATTTCTAATCAGATGATTTCTAGCTTGAAGTCCTTCAGTCTCAGCCAAAGATGAGTGTAAGAATATCCTCTAATGTCAGGAGCTGAGAGGCCTCCCCACAATTAAGTGCAAATCCCTTAACATAGGACAGGTTAAAGTATCTACCCCCCTGCACTATATCTAATCTATTTTCAAACATTTCACTACAGGGACCTCTCCATGACCTCTCAAACTGCAGCTCCATTCTCCAATTGCCCCGCTAACTGCTTATCTAGGTGTGCTACAAGGAAGGATGCTGCATCTTCTAACCCATTCTTGGTCAAGCTTTATAGCTTGTTCAGGTATTTTTTGGATCAACCATTTCTCTGTATGGGTTCAAGCCTGTAAGTTTTGTCTTTTTTTTTTTTTCATTAAAAACATGCTCATACTTAACCTCTATACACCATTTTCAGCCATAATCCAAAATTCTTACAATAAGACCAACAATAAGGTCATTGGGTAAACCCTGGTTTCCATAGCATAACTCAGATTTATTCCACCATCTGAATTGTTTTTTTAAAAATTTATTTCTTCTCTTGGAAAAACAAAACAAAAATAAAAAAAAACCCCACTAGATAGTGGCAGATGATGTACAGTGCTGCATTCACCTCACCAGTACAGCAAAATTCAAATGCTCAAGGTTTTTATTCTTTCAAATACAAGCACCTTACACTCTTCCTGCCCTGCATATGATTCTACATTATATTTTCCTACTTTCCCATGCAAATACATAATCACAACGCATAGCTCAGGTTTTGGACATTCTTTGCTTGGGAGTTCTCTTTAAGATTATCAAATGTGTTTAAAAAATCTGTCATTAAACTACCTTGGAGGAGCTTCCAGAAGGAAGAGTAAGAAGAAAGGGGAACTAGTAGACGCTACAAAAATACAAGGTATCTTCTGTGTTACATTGAATACACACGTTCCATACAAAATTTAAAAACTGAGTCTTAACATCTATTTCTAACATCTATTCCTCCTCCCCAGTTGAGCTTTCTTTTGATTTTTCTCATTACCCAAAGCTGTCTGGATATGATTTCCTATCAACTTTTCTCTTTTTACCTTTTTAATCTTTCTCTTTTTACCTTTTAAACACTATTCCAGATTGAATAAAGCTGATTCCTATCTTATATTCATATACACATGCAATACTGGTGCCAACACAGTAGATACCAAATCTCTCTTTAGAATCATAGAATGCTTAAGGTTGCAAGGGACCTCTAGAGGTCATCTAGTCCAACCCCCCTGCACACGCAGGGTCACCTAGAGCACGTGGCACAGGGTTGCGTCCAAGCGGGTCTTGAAGATCTCCGGAGGAGACTCCACAACGTCTCAAGTGCTGTCCATCAACAGTGGCCTCTGTCTTCTCAACTTGTCTTGAGAAGCTACACTGGACTATCACTAAGAACTGAGACTAGAACATCCTAGTTTCACAGGGATCCTCCATAGCAAAGAAAATCTCCCACGGTTCCTTGTGATTTATTTTAGGTAAGTTCAGCAGGATTTTCTCCATTCACAACTTCCTTGACCCTCCTGCCAGAGGAAACTCAAAACTTCTGCTTACACTGCAACCCCCCCAAACACCTACTACCACCTCAGCACATGCATTTCGCCACACGCTTGCCAGCAAATGCCAGCGCTAGTGCTCCACAGGCTTGCCACCTCTCTTCCATAAACACTACAATCCTTAAAGTAAGGACAGTTGGTCCACTCATGAATGGGTTTCTTACCAGCATAGCACATTCAGCCCAGCTGATACCAACCTTTTTCAATATACTGAGTCCTGAAATTGGGAGCAGGAGCAGACAAAGCACAGTGAAAACACATCATCTGAGAGATTTTAATCTACCAGTGCAACATGCACTGTTTTAGATGCAGCTATAGGAAAGAAAAGGAAGGGAAAAATCAGCTTGGGTACCACGGTGAAGGTGTGATGATTTTTAGAGATCTGCTCCAGAACTTTGACATAAATTTGCAATCATTAGGAAAGACTCTGGGAGCTCCAGAAAACTTCGTTTCAGAACTGACTTTTGTACCAATTGTCTGATGAAATGCAAAAAGAGTTTCTTGTCATGAGATGGTTAGTAATTCATGGGGACATTAGAACATAGTTTTACGACAGCTAAGTGAAAACCAACCATTAGACGGATTCGCTGGGTAAGAGCAACAGGGTTTCACATGGTGGGACTGAGTTGACAAAATCTAGAAAGCATGGAACTATCTGGAGGTGCAAGTTCAATGCTGGACACGAGGAAGGATGCAGATAACTTCTTGCTTCAGTTTGCAATTCACTTTATAATGCTACCCATCGCTGCTGAGTTGAATAGTTTGGGCTCTCTTGTCCAAATCTCCCCTGCTGTGGCTGAGGAAAGGCACACTTGCGCAGCGCGGCTGAGCAAGCCTAGAAGCTCACTGTCACCCCAGAGGGTTGGCCCGCTCCTCTCCTCCCCGGCACACTCCTGGCCTGCTCTCTCCCTTAGGCTGCCGCTGGTGCTCAGCTCATTAGCTGGTTCTCTGCTGGATTTACAGGTTGAGTCTGCTCTCAAGAAGGTAGAATGAGCATCAGAGCCAGCAAAGAGAAAACAGAGAGAAGGTATATCAGGAAAGAGAGAGGAGAGCTTGTTTACCCCTCATGTCTTCCTTCTTGTTCTTCCTCTCCTACTCTGTGCACAGCCTCCAGAATTCATAGGACCCTATGTGAGCCATTTCAACTCACTAAAATAACAGGAACTAGCCCAGCTGAAAAAAAAAAAAAAAAACCCTTCCCAGGTATTCTACTGAGTTACTGATTTTAATGTGTTTACAGAGGATCCAACGAGTGTCAGCAGCAGCACACAGATGGATGAGAGTGGGAGGCAGAAATAGGCAAGCTCATAGAAGACAGCAAGATCAGTTTCCTTGGCTGGTGACAAGCTGCTTCTGCCTACACCACTGCCAGGGCAGCTACAGCCTAGAGAGCATATACTGTGCCACACTGTGCCACCACCTAGGGACACTCAGTGAAAACTGGAGCTGCTGTGGAAACTAAACTCTTCATCTCCGATTTTTTAGAGGCTCAAACTACAAGAAACCACAGAGCAAATTAGGCTCTTCATTAAGAAAACATGTTAATTAAGCTCCTAAGGGTTTGGTGAGGGATTGTTTTTGAAAAGGAAAGCATTTGCTCAAATGTCCAAAGGGACTTCTGTTACGATGCTGAAGTTCCAGTATTAGGACTCCAGAACTGGTTTTCAGTAAGCTGGGGACCTGCCTTCTCCATTCAGAGCACCAGAAAGTGAGGAATAAAAAGACATGGGATTCTCTAAGTTCCTGCCAGAACAAAGACTTCTTTTCCAGAACAGCTCATGTATTTTATCCAGCAATAAATGGATAGTCAACAGGAATGTGTGGAGCAGGAACGAGCCCATTAAACTCCTCCACACTCCCCGGGGAGCTCGTCAGGTAACACTTCACCACTCCCACTAAGGCTGCACCTCCGTATGGAGGGGTGCACAGTTCTCACAGCAAACACAGCACTTGCCACTAGCCATGAACGAGTGCAGCACTTTGGACACATCCTGATTGTTTTCAGGTTTGAACCTAAGTGATACTTGAAATTAGGCACCTCATCACAAAAAATGCTGTTGACATCCTAAAGCAACCAGCTCAATTCCGTTATTTAAACTTGAAAGAGCATTTTCGCTGACAGATAATAAAGCACTTTCTAACACAGTGGAAGGAAGCGGGATACTGAAAGCCAAGTGTTTGGTACACCTTCCCCATGAGGCCAGCAGAAGCATCAGCCCAGCCTCCCCAGCTATAGGCTGATGCTCCCTCCACAAAGTCACATGATGCTGCCTATTCCTCAGTCTGCCTTGGGTTCCTCTCAACTTCCAGTCATTTAATTACAGTGAACCAGGGATAACCATCATGCTTTAAAACATTCAAGTGAGTGAGTGGTGGCTTACAGCACCCGCCACAGAAATCACAGATCCTGCCTGTGCCTCAAATCTCAACACGTTTGCTGAATGATGCCTACACTAACTTTAAAAATGCAAGCTCTAGCATGCCTGTGCTGCATACCCATTAAGACACAGCATTTTAGGTCTATCTCTTTCCTTCCTCGCTAAGCAACCAGCACAGCAGACTGCATCAGCACCCAGGAATTGCTCATTGCCGCCTGACACACAGTTGCAGCACGCTTGGCATGGCTCAGCAGTCAGCTACATCTTTCTGGCACTCGAGCCGCTCACCGAGCAAGCCATGTAGCCCTGCTCCCTGCTGTTGCAGAAGCCCCAGGGCAGCGGGGACAGGCAGCAACAGCAGAGATGCTCTGGAGCACCTTACCAGCTCCAGCATGTGCACAGGCACCTTAACTTGTAGCAAGGCAGAATTTTGTTTCCAAGAGACTGTATCTTGGAGACTGCTTGTTTTGCAAACTTCTTATTTGAATCTCTAGCATTACCCTGCATCTCCCCAAGGTGCACCAGGTTTCAGCCAGTGCACAGAAATACATGAACTTTAGAGAACACTGGGGTTTTCTGTATCCTAACTGCCCTACACTAGCGGCTACACTGTGCTATCCTGGAGAATTTGTCATAATTTTTGCTACATCTAATTTTTTAATACATGACAGTCCCAGAAGCAGATTTCTTTGAAAACATACTCAAAAGGCTCCATGCACATCTCCATGCAGGACGGGAAAGATACTTGCTGCAATGAGATATCCCAATCCAAGACAAGTATAGACTGAAAATAATTTAGAAATGAATGACCAAATGTGAAGCTGGTCCCAACTGCTTCTTCTCAATGAGGGAAGCAGGTTTGAGTCTGTTAATACTCACGTCTGTTTCAAAGCCCTTATTTTGGTCTACATATAGTACAGTTAGTGAACACCACCAGTATGTGAGTTTCTCAGATTTTCTTTGCTTTTCATGTTATTTTAACATCTCTTGAATTCTCCAAGATATCTCAGCTTTAATTCCCCATTTTCTCACTAAAACCTGATGCCCAGTTATATCTCTTAACTCTACGCACTCTGCATTTTGTTTACAAGCCAGCAGGTACATAGAGACATGGGTGGTCAAATATGCATTCTACATAGACAGATGACTGTGACAATGCAGTTTAGATCTCAAAGAGTCTGCCCATAAATCATGATTTAAGAACAAGAAGCATTACTTATCACTTCACTGGAGAAAGCCTGAACTGAAAAGTGCTTGGAATATATCTTCTCCCCACTAGCAAAGGAATCAATAACAATCTTCACATTACACCAGAAAGTCAAATAGGCTATTGTAACGGCCAGAAAAGACAAGGCAGACGCACATAAAAAACTGCAGTTTAAGTGCATTTGTGTTCCACACGGAAAACTCAAGATTAGTCAGTGAAAGTAAGTACAGATGCCTCCAGCTCCCTCCCCTTATTTATATATCAATTTTATCAGGTGATCAAATCACAGCACTTATCAAGTTAAAACAATAAAGCACTGCTAGTTCTTCAAAAAAACAAAATTGTACCAGTAAGAAGAGTTTGTCCTCTGTTGTTCCCCTGCTCCAAAGTTAAGACAAATTTGTAGCAATAATGGACCATGGAGGAGAGAGGGACAAGCTAATGCCAGTCAGAATTTACACCAGTTCCTGCCACACTATGCCAGAGACAGATTCTTACCTCTTCTTTAGGCTCTTTAAGTGAAGACTTTAAAGACCGACTTCTGGGATCCTGGGGCTTGGTTTCTTCCTGCTGCCCAAAGAGTTCCTCAATCGTCTTCGTATCAATCTGATACTGTGGCCTTGCAGCAATCGTCCAGATGTTGGTCTTGCCCCGGACTTGCTCTTCGGGGATGGTTTTCCAAAAGAAACTGCGCATCCGTTTCTTTCTGCCGTGGCTGTCGTGCCCGTTGAGCAGCGGGGGTGGCGGCGGCAAGCTGGGCGCAGGCAGGGGGGGCGGTGGGGGCGGCCCACCCGGGGGCAGCGGCGGGGGACATGGTGGTGGTGGTGGCTGCGTCGTCGTCGTTGTGCCCTCACTCATCAATCCTGACGCAAGCGAAAGAGCCCCATTCTCCTTGTCGTTGACGAAGGAGAGACAATTCATAACATGCATCTTACGGCCTCTCCCCAGAGGAGAGCGGGATGAAACATGGGATAGGGCAGGAGCAATTGCTGGCGCACTCCCTCACACGCTAGTGCGCACGCAGCGGCAGCATGAGGCGGCACCGGGCCATGTGTGCGACCTGCAACGAAGCACAGGAACAGAACTCAGGCCGCGCACGCTGACTGTTGTCCCTTGTGTGGAAAACATACTGAAAGTAATATAAAAGGGCTACCTTTTTTTTAAATCCACAGGAAAAAGAGTGAGTTCTTCCAAATACAGATTTCAATAATATACATACAAATAGGAACCTCTCTTAAATGGCCCACAGGAGCTACTGAATCCATCTATTAGTCTCTGTTCAGTATAATTTTATAAGAGAATGTACTTATTCCAAGTTATTAAAACAAATATTCTTCAAATGTTTTTTTAGGATTTAAATTTTTGTAAATGTTAGGTTTTTGAAAGACATTGACACAAACAGTGAGAAAAGACAACTATTAATTACAGGACTGGATTAACTGGATCAAAAAGATCCTGTGTGAATCCTTTAAACTCACAGTTTAAAGCCAAGTTGCATTAGAATAATGAACCATGCATGCAATAATTTAACAGTCCAGTCTAATGCACTGCTTTTTTTCCCTAACATTTTTCAGATGATTCTTGGTAAGGGAAACACAGTATGTGGTCCCCAGACTCCGTGTGTTCACCAAGCATGAATGTTCAGCATTTACATTTTGCCATCCCTAGCCTGGTTACGCTCCAGCCCAAACACACTACTGGAAAACAGACTGCAGGCTGATTAAGACGCCTCTTATAATATACTCCAGTATCCAGGTTACCAGAGCCCGTTCGATAAGCACAGGAGGAGACAGGAACAAATAGGAACATTAACCTACAAATCCTAACCACTGAGCATACGCAGAGCTTTAAATACTTAGGAAAGCTTTTATATCTAGATTACCTCATGAAGTTGCTTAACAGGAATTACAATGGTTTTGAGCAGTGCTTCTTGTAATGTCACCTGCTAAAAGAAGATATTGTTACTGGCTGTAATGCCATTTCTGTAAAAAGTACCATCTTGGCAAAGAAGAGTCTGTCTTTATATTTATCAGAGAAAACACATTGATTTTTTTTTCAATTATAGCCAAATTAAGAGTTCCATGTTTCAAGTTACCTCAAAAGGACTTGGGAAATTTATTGAAAAAATCAATGATAGTGCACTTTAAAATTTAGATGGAATTGAGGAAAAACAACCACTGAGCAAGATCCACAGAAAAAGCTGAAGCAATGCCCTGGCACCAGAATAGCACCAAACCAAATATCTGGCACCACTTTAGCTGTACGCCTGTTCAGCAGAGCTTACACAGACCTGATACCAACCCAGCTCTGTCTGACGCTAGGTAATAATGATGAAACAGCTCCTTATTTTTTGCCAGGGATCCATCATTACAGAGTTGGTGAAAAAACAGCCCCAAGTGGAAGCAAGAAGCCTTAGGGCAAATTCTCTGCTGGTCTGTAAGGGCTCCCATTCTCAAAGCGTCACTGAAGCCAACAGAAAGTGACACAAAACAACCCACTTCACCTCCCTCTCTCTCTCTCTCTCTCAATAAACCTGCACAAACAGCAATGAACTTGTTTTCTTCTAACCTTACGTCTTACGTTCTCAAGGTACTTATGAGAATGGAAAACATACAAAACTTGTGGGAGATTCAAGACATAGGATGGAAAATATTTTAATGGGAGGATAAAAAGGGGAAGAGCTCCAAAGAAAGTAGATCAGAACAGAGAGTTTCAAAATTAAATTAACAATAATACCCAGTTGCTATTACAGAGTTCTGTATGTTCAGTCCTCTCCTCCAAGCTCATAATCGTTAAAGGCAAAGGCATTAAAAAAGCAGGTGCAAGGTGGTGGGAAGAGATTAACCATTCAAAACAAATAAGCATTGCATTAATTTAAAAAGATACTGTACGTGGAAAAAAAAGTCTTTTCTTCCCTCTCATTTATTAAAAAAAAATGAAAAATGCATTAGCTTGTCTTTCACCATCACAAAGCAGTCTTTATCAGCTACAGTTTCCTAACTCTTGCTCCCACAAATTAAAAATAAAAAAATAAATAGATAAATGGAGCAGTAACAAGAGTGTCTATACCCCTGGGCACCTCATTTAGCAACTTCCAACAAATCTAGGTGCGTTAAGAGGGCAGGATCAATGAAACAAAGTTGTAGGCGATGAATCATTGGAGTCTCAGCACCAACACCAGAACAGAAAATGATTGATCTTAGACCCGAAGTGCTTTAGAGTTAGGCAGGGGACATTCCTAGTGAAAGCAGTGGAGAATGCAAGAGGAATTCCTGCCCCTAACCACCATACACATACAGACAGGGTAGGAAAAACTTTTCAAGCCATCCTGGGAACTCTGTAGTGCGTCAGATGAGGTAACCACCATCCAAGACCAGGAAGGACGATGACACAACCTGCACAACGGAGGCATGGGAGGAAAAGCGCTGCGTAAACGCTTTGTCTCGCGGCTGCGATGAGCAGGACAGGTGACAGAGGTCACCTGCTCGTAGCAGAAACACTGCGTTCTCAGGTTACCAGATGGCTGGAGATGGGTCAAATCTGCCCTCGCTGCACACGCCCCAGGGGCGGCCCGGGGAAGCCTCTGCTGGGAGGCGAGAGGCTGGGCGGGCGGCTGCGGGGGCCTCGCTGCACGGGCAGGCAGCTCCCAGCGGGGAGCAGCGGCCACCCGGCTGCAGGTCACCCGGACACCGGCAGCACCGGGATGCACACAAACTCAAGCGGGATTTAATTCTCAGGGCCCCTCACTGCAGCTTTCAAAACAGCGGGAGGTTGTACCTCGGCACTGCACGGTTGTTACAGGATCAGCGTACGGGGCAAACGGACTCCGGAGTAACATCCTCAGCCCACGTTTCAGTTAACCATATCGGGCATAAAAGCAGCACTTCATTCCTTTGTCTTGCGCATTGTCTTAGTCAACTTAATCTACCTTGCCAAAGCATTTCCAAGACTTGGGGTGGGAAAAACTTTCTCCCCGGGGTCAGAAGACAAACAGGGAGAATAAAAAAAAAAAAAAAAAGCTGCTGCCCCCAGGACGGACGCACATCATATTTGCACACGCAAATTCCCGGCGAGAGGCCCGGCGCGCTGAAGGGCACCTCGCAAGCAGCTGGTGCCGGTGGCTCCTGTCCGCACCGCGCGGCCTTTCCCCGGCGCCGTGAGCGGCGCCCGCGCCCGCCGCTGCTCGCCGCAGATAAAGGCGCCGGCACCGGCTCCGGCGCAC
>JAWLRI010000576.1:1542594-1585098 GCA_034781795.1 Crypturellus tataupa | reverse complement strand
AGGAAGCGGCTGGGCGGGGGGAAAGTCTCACGCGGGGAATTACAGAGAAATATATAAATTACGTATTATACATCTGTACACCCCCTTATACATATAACGTGTGTGGAACCCAGGCCAGAGGTGAAGCTAAGCTCAACTCTTTCCTTACCTTGCGTTATTTTTCTTCCCCCCCCCCCTCCCCGAGCCTTTCCACAACTACTTTAGCAAATGAGGTTTCCCCCCTTACCCAGCACTGCTTGCCACCACTTAGGGTAGTTGTCACCCGGTTCTTCAAAGCCTCTTCTGTGGTGAAAATGGAGAAGTAAAACAGATTCCAAACCACAAAGTGGTAGTTCAGGATGCAAAAGATGTATTAAGCCAAGTCTTTTTTTTTCCCTTTTTTTTTTAAAAGGTTTTGTTCAAAGTAAATCTCAAATTACGTTCTGGAGGCATTTCACTCCAATTCAAAAAGCAATGTAGTTCCAGGCACCTATTTTGCTTTATGTATAGCATCTTCCCACCTATGAATAGTTAGCATATATGTTAATTAGGCATAAAGTTACTGTAAGCTATTCCTTTATTTGCAGTTCTGAAACCAAGAGGAATTTGATTCAAATTTGGTCAGAGCATCATAACGCAAGATTAAACCTTCCACGCACAGGCTTTTATGCAGCAGCATTACAAAACCCAGGTGAAACATACAGATTCTTGCACCCTATTGCAACACCTCCCAGCATACCTTGTCTGCGAGTGCTCCCTGTTTCCCAGGGGACCTCTTGAGATACAAATTCATGTAACACACACATATCACTGCATCTTTCACCCCGCATCCTCCTTCAGGAACGAGGACAATTCGGGGCGATTTCTACCTAAAAAAAATCTGATCGCCCAGCAAGCAAAGAGTTTGCCCACATGGTTAAAATTCAGAGTTGCAAGCAACTGAAAACAGGTCTTTGCAGTAGGAAGTATTAAGCAACTTTAATAATAGGTAGGTCTAGCAGCCCCACCTATAATAGGCAACAAATGCACCTCCCTGGAACAGATAGTATTTAGATGGGCTGGTAGAGCAGCAAAACAGTATCTGGCAATATTTTAAGATTTCTAGTTAGTGGAACACGTAGGACAGTTTCCTGTATAAATATTTAACTTAATATCTTTCCCCCCTCCATTAGTGAAAAAAAAGTCTTCTCTAAACTTATTTTTTTGAGAACATAAAGGGCTCCTAATGCTTTAGGCTGAACACATTTCATTATTAAATTGCTGAAACTCAGATGAATTTCTCCATGTGGAACAAAGCAATTTATACCATCTGAACAAAAGGTGCAGTCATCTTTATTATTAGCCCTTTTTTTTCCTACACTGTTTGGACAAAGGCAGGAAAGAACGTTAATTGCAACACTTCAGAAACATTAAAACTAAGTGTCATTTTATTCCAAAATTAAATACCATAGTAGTTAACCTCTTGAAATAAAACCCTGCAGTCAATTACCACTTTCACACAAAACTACAATGCATACACATGTAAGAAAAGCAAATCAAGAGCAAACAGGCAACACCAGTCTTCAGCATTATTTATCTCTAAGGAGCTAGAACTCACAGCCTTCAATGTGCTTTAAGGTATACCTTTTTTCTCTTTTTTAAATTATCACAGCAGGACATAGCACTAAGTAGCATTTACAAGAAACACATATTGCTGATATTTAAATTGTTCCCAATTGACTCAATAGATTTATGCTAGCATAAATAGTAATAACAGGGCAAAACTAAACTAAAAAACTGCTTCACGTTAATTTTGTGCTGTTCCTGACCTCTGCACTTGAGCTAAGGAGTGTGATGTGGCCATCGCGCTGCCTGGAGAGCTCTCAGCAAGCAACAATGCAGAAGGATTGGAAAGGTGCTTTTGACCTCTGTTTCTCCTTCTAGAAGATCAAGTATTTCCACTGCTCAATAACCTTCGAAATAGGTTCTCATGAAGACATTAGAGAGAAAGCGTTTGATCAGAAAGTGAAGTTTTTCCTCACCCACACAGACCAATTAGAAGTTGGTTGTACATTTGCATTTTAATAAAAAATATACTACCAATAGCAGAGCGTAGAATTAATGCTTTTCCTGACCCTTTCTTAAAAAAAAAAAAAAGTTTTTGAAAGGCACCCCAAGTGTATAAAATGATGCTTTTATGCCACCCCTATGAATCACAGGAAACACAAGAGCTGCAAACCATACAATGAGCGTTTACGTTCTGGCCTATTGCTGCGCTCTGCGAGGCACATCCAGACGCTCCTCAGACCGCTATTCCCAACAGCGACGAATCGGTCTGCCTTTGCCTTGCCTTGCTCCACTTGGAGCCTGCATTTCCAAGGTGGGCACAAGCCATCTAGTTTCTAAAGTTACAGGGTACAGTACTTCAAACTATCACTGTGATGAAATACACACCTCAAAAAAAGAATGCATCCCATGTACCTGACAACTCGGTTCTTCGTAGGATCGATACCAGCAAAAGCACTTGGCTAAAAACCAGTGCTGTGAGCATGGCTGCTGCCAAAGCACAGGAGTGTGCTCCACCTCCATCACTAGCTTTTACCCCCAAACTATCAAAAAAAAAAAAAAAAAAAAAAGGAGCAACTACCCCAGCCTCCTCATCCAGCAAGCAGGAAACACAGAAAAGACTACTGAACAAAGAAGGAATAGATGTGGATGAAGACTTAAAGTATTAAATATGTCAAATACCATTTTACTCACAAACTGACCAGAAGAACCTTCTGCACGATCTGTATCAACAGGAACTTCAAAGCTACCAGCCTGAAACACGGCTGGAGCGCAGGTAGCTTGCATCAAGGCTGTGTGACAAAGCTGCTGCAGGCGCACATCTGAAACGGCACTGATGTTTCCACTCCTCTTCTTGAGGAGTAGCCCCCAGCGCTAGAAGCACTAATGCTGCAACTTGTAACAGAGAGGAAGGCTTTCAGATGAGATGCTCAGAGGTGGGGAGGGAGCTTCTCAAACAAACAAACAAAACTAACGACTATCTAGATAAATGTCAGCATTGCAACCCTCCTTTTTTTCCCCCCCTTATTGTCAGAAAGCCTGACAACCACAGCTGCTTCCAAGTGAAAGCTGTGGAAACTTAGTCTCATCTCCAAAGGCAGAAACTCAGGAGCTGACTTTGGGCATCAAACATGAGTTTAAATAACTTTGTAAGCACATAGGCTTTACCAAGGGACTAAACAAGGAAGTTCAAGTGTTATAAAGGCACTTGCTTTAATATTCTATTGATAACTGAGCACCAAATTCTCCCTGAAATGGTCAATTAGAACAATTGCTTCCTTGACCAAAATAGAAACAATTCTTCCTTCTCACTGCTATTGAGCACTGCATACCAGCCCCAGAGATTCTGGCAAGTTACCTCTTCTGTCCAACCTCCCCTTCCAGGTGAGGAGAAGCTGGGAGTTTTAAGTCACCACAAGAGTTTGAGGGTTACACAAGTCACACGGGTCTTTCTGCAGGAGAGCTTCAGGTGCAAGTTAAGTCATCCCACTTCCAACATACCGTTTCCTTCTGTACTGGAAAATCCTTGGTAGAAAAAGGACCAGAACCTCGGACAGGAACCAAGAGTGCCTATTCCCCTGGCATCATTTTCCTGTGCTCTGAGCATTGTACTCCTTAGCCCTGCTGTGACACGGCCTTGCCCGTGTCAAGTCATGTGTACAGCTATGTAGTTCTGCTTTTAACCATCAAAAGTCAAGAAAGGATGACTGCAGCAAACACCTTTAATATGAATACAAAATTCACAAAGGATATACATTCAGGGGAATGTAAATGAACTCTTACAAGATATTCTGACAGATCAAGAAAAATAAAGATGGCTCTGTCAGACCATGAATTTAATGAGGAATGATTAAAAACGTTTGATTTACAGTTACATTATAGTTGTGTTAAGCACTGGAAAGTTGAAGAATGTCAGCTGAAAGGCATTTGAACATATAGTACATAAATCATACAATCCACACAGTTGTAAATAACATGTTTGAAGTATTTCATTTTACTTAACAGAACACAAAGCAATTTAACATGTGCAAATGAGGACTCCAATATACTGAATTTAAAATGTCTATGATAAAATTGACATATAGAACTTTACATTTAATAAGGACTACACTACTGATGGAGAAATTAAAAAAATATATATTTGCTCCATGTTACCCCTGCCATTGAAGTATGCTTTCCAATCAAAAAGAAAAAATCATACTGGCCCTTTTTCCGCTCTCAAAATTTTATCTGTCCACAAAAATTAACTAAAGCTTTAACTTGCTCTAAGTGTACAAAGAAACACAGCATATACAGCCTCCTTTCCCTTGCTGGGAACTGGCAAACTATCATGTTGAAAGGGTTCTTGGATTATGTACACTGGTTGAAAACATTATCTTATAAAAAGGCACATACTTGTGATTTAAGGCTAGTACGGTATTTGTTTCATACAGAAAGTAAAGTTTAAAATGAAATTAGTAAATCATATGGTTGGCCTCACTCAGCAAACCGTTTGGTGCAAAGCTAAAATGTATGCTTAGAAGATTCAGACTGACAGTGATTCTTGCTTTAGTGTTTTCTTTTTTAATCTATAATGGAAAGGGAAACCTTTTTAAAAAGCATTTGCTGCAATTCCACTAGTCAATGCGCCATCTGCCACAGCTGTTGCCTTTATGCAGGTACTACACATAGGCATTATATTATTAATCTGCAAAATAGTCTTTTAACTCTTTCCTTTTAAAAAGTCACATGAAAATTATTAAAGATGTTTTCTATATTCATATATAAAATATCAGATGTTGGTACAAATCATGTAAACCTCCATTTGGAAATATTTTGACTAGCCACCATAATGACCAGTAATCACAAACATAATTTGTCAGTGCAAATCTATAATAGTTTTCTTTCCCGTGCCTTCCTCCCTCATCCCGACTACAGAAACAACCACCAACCTTTACATACAAAAGGAGTGCTCTACATTTGAAATGACAGAAATCATGTTTGGTTAAATCCACCCACTTTCCCACCAAATTCAGTTTTACAGTATTATAAAAGGGGGCAAGGGGAAATTAAAGCTGTCTGTGCAAGAATCACTACAACAGTCCTTCAACCCCAAACCTTAATTCTTATTAGATTTACTGATTTTTCGGTTAACATTGGGTCCTCTTCTCTGATCTGATTACTGTTCTTCAAGCCAAGATGGAGCATCTGCTCCAGGGGTTTTCAATTTGATGTGGAACTGTTTAAGTGTCTGTTCGAGCTGCTTCTGATTCCCAGCAAAGTAGGCTGCGATGGCATTGTGGAACAGAACGAGCTGATTGTGCAACACCTTGACCTGCAGGCAAGGACAAAAAAAAAGGTGAAGTACAAGCAGCAGACACTGGTAGTGTCGCATGTCAGCTACAACAGAACTCAAGCAGTATTGGTTTGAGACACTCAGACTTCACACAGTTCGTTTATAACTGTTTGGAAACTTCAGGCAAATACAAAATTCTGTAAATGAAAATGATCCCTAATTGTTAGTGTTAAATATTAAATAATGTTAAATATTAAGCGTCATCCTCATTCCTTGCAGGTGGCCACCAACCCTCCATATGTACTGGCAGGTCAAATCAGCTTCCCCAAGCCAGTACGTATGGCAAGTGCATTATCCAAGCATGTAGGTCACTGACTTGTCCCCTGCAGAGAGCTGCGATTTTCCAGCTTCTGCTCACGTCAGAAGAAGGGGGGTTGAGCCCAGGCGACCCCAGCCCTGCCGGCAGCGAGCACAGGAGGCCTTGTGGGGAGGGAGCAGCCACTTTGGGCGAGAGCAATTTCTTAAGTGGATTTCTGAAAGCACGTGTCCCGTGCTCAACTTCAGAAGCATTTGTCTTCAATTATGAGACTTAAATAAGAACAGAATCCCACATTATGATGAATGGGGAACTCCAAATCATAGAAATACATACAGGTTCCCATGTGTAGCACAGGTGTGTGTGTGTGTGTGCGCATGTACACTTACAGATATGGTTGTACATAAAGAAGCTTTAGCACTAAAAACTTCAATTTGTTTTTATGAGTAGTCAATAGCTTGTTCACTGAATCCTCATCTTATGAATTAAGTTTCGCTGTAGAATGATAACTTCACAGACAGTGGCATCCTGCTGAAGTGATGAGCTCTCTTTGGCAACTCACTTCCAGCCCAAGTTGCTTTGACAATTTGAAAACCAGGTACTACTGTGTTTTTCTCCTCTAGTATTTCAGGCTAATTTAACATGTACCAAAGAATAAGCCTCCTACCACTCACCCCCAACTGAAGCCTGAATAATGACAAGTTCCTCAACTAGAAGACAAGAATCCTCATGAAGGTGAGGAGGGCTAGAAAGGAGTCTAGAGTGCACATCATATCTTGGGAAAATATTTTCATTTACAAATAAAAGACTTGACAGAAATCATCACGTGCAGCCATTTGAACATTTATTTGTACATTAGTTTAAAATGTAACTAAATATGCTAATTCAACACAGGTCACCTTACATTCTCAGTCATGAAAGATGCCTTAATCTCACTTTGTGTGAATGCATGTGAACACGTATTTAAACTTTAAATAACTTTAAATATATATATATTATATATATGTTATATTATATATATATAGTTAACTTTAAATAAAGTTAACTATATATAAATATGTTATCATTCCAAAGGCTGTACCAGGTCATTCAAGTAAAAGTGACAGTGCAAGAGGAAGAGCTTGCTTTTAAAAACGTAAAAGCACAAAAAAAAAAGCAGAACTACACTGCTTTTCAGGTAACTCCTTTCATCATAGATCAGCAATATTTCAGATAGCTCAAGATAGGACTTTCACACATCCTATTCTAGTACATTTTAAAAACAGTAAAAATTATTCATATTGTTTATAGGAAAATATAGCCAGATTAATTACCCTCACAACTTCAGTTCATCAATTTGCAAACACATTTGCTATTAGGGCAGCTTTTAAAAGTAAAGTTTTGTGAATTTCTCAGGAGTCAGAAGTCTTCTGTCAATTTTATAAATTCACCCAGTTACATATGCATATTCTTTGAATAAAAGTCATATGATCTGCTCTCAAAACTACTGTTTTGGTTTTGTTTTTAGCTACTACATTTCATGAAAATCTATCCTCAAGCAAGCGTGTTGCATAGATTCTTCTGTCCTCCTCCTTCAGAGGCCACTTTCTTAGTGAATCTCAGAAGCGAATGAATTCTTATTGTGAGCTTCAGACAATTTTAAGATTAAACTTCCCATTAAGACCACTTAATCTGTTTGGCACTGTACTAAGAAAAATGAGAAATCCTACTTAAGCTTCTCTTGTGAGCTCTACTCTGAGAAGTAGACAGCTCAGGGATGAGAAAGGAGAAGCAGCAACCACTCAAAACACCTGCCATCTGAAAACAGTGATTGCAGCTAAAGATAGCACTACAAATATTCACTAAAAGCTAACTTCAAAGCTAACCTGTTTTCCTGTAAAAAACAAAACAAACCAAAAAAAAAAACACTCAGTCTTGCCTGTTTCCACATCCAGTCATCAATTCCTACTTCCATACTACATTTCATCTTAGACTTGTGTTGGCAAAACAGAGTTATGCAGTCAGTTGGATCAGGGAACAGATCTAGATCAAAACTGACCTGACAACAACATATTTGCTTTAACTTGGATCAGTTCCCTCATCTGATTCTCTGCACAGCTGCAAAAACACTTCTGCAAACACAGAGGTGGCAATGCAAGGGAAGGCACACTGAAGAGAAAGAGACCCCCCCACACACACAGCTTTTTCCCTTAGTAAACTAGGTCTTAAAATCACTGTCAGACTGGCACTAGAAGACAGAACTGTAGCTGAGCTGTCACACCTGCTCTAGTACATGAGTATGTGAAGATACACCTTGCACCAGAAGAATGCTCAGGCTACACTGCTAGAATGCATGTTCCAATGGATGAGTAACATGCATGTTCCAATGCATAAGTAACATGTTTGTCAAAAGAAGTCCCCACATTTCTTGTAACTGATCATCATTCAAAAATACTGGACCTTGTTGATAGGCCTAATGTACCTATTTGCTCCCACCAATGAACAGAGGAGGCATTCTGTAATAGTCTTGGCAAACTTGGTCTAATAAAAAAACCAAACTCTGTAAATAAACAAGAGAAATAGACATGCCCCAAAGAGTTAAATTTCATATACAGAAGATACTGTAGGTTGGCTCTAAGCTTTCATGTTTCCTCTGGATACTCTGAGATTCCATCTCTATATACACTGCCTTCCCCATCCCCACACACTGTATGTTCTGAGAGACATCAGGTACAGAATTTAACTGCCTGCTTCCTTGCATTCTTAAAATTCAGTCTAGACTGTTTCTGTTTCAGTTGTCACTCAAAAGATTGCTCCCATCTTCTTCTTTCTGGCAGTCTGTACCCTCCTCCCAAATACCACAGAGATCTCTTTCCCAGTAATTTTTATTTGAAGTTAGTAGTTGCCCTATCTGGGTTTCCATTAGATTTACAAGGGTAGATAATGCACAAAGCAAGCATTTCAAGAAGCTCTTGAGGTACAACTCATAAGTATATGGAATAATATAGATTATCTGACATTTCTCAGGAGCATAAATGAATGTCTTTTGCATTTTTTTTTTTTGTGTGATGCATTATAAGGCATTTTCTTTTTTTTTTTTTTCTTTTTTTTTTTTTTTTCCTCTAATGGTAGAAATCTTGAAGCTAAGAGCAGGCCACTGCCTTTGTAGAGGGAAGAAAAAAAATAAACAACTTATGACTATTTATAAACTACAGCTTTTGATTATAGCACTCCAGGCTTGCTGTCTAACACCACAACCATCCTCTGCAGAACTCTGCCAGCTGGGGACAGCACCAACACAGCCCTACAGCACCAAACAAGCCCGCACAACAGAGGCAACAGGAACCCAAACCAAGTTAAAAACTTAGAATTAGCCAGTTTCTAAGGATATCCCATTTCCCTGCACCTTCACTCCTACTACAACTCAAGCAACACCATGGCTTTGGATGTCAGGTTCGGAGTTCTTCTATAATAAACATAATTCAACATTTACTTCAAGATTAAACTTTATAAAAGAAGGAAGTGGGGATCCTAGGTACCCTGGTTTTACAGGCAAGCTTTCAACTGCAGCTCCACTGTAACAATTCTCTGATTTTCCCCAGAGAATTATTCAGTTGTTAACATGTGAACCCAGCACAACAGACACAGACACTGCAACCCCACGACCTTCCCCCCTCTCAGCCTGGGCCTGGATAGCTTGTGGCACTGTATGATGTATAAAGCAAGACAGACAAAGCACACAAGCCAGTTAAACTGGATGGATTCTCTGTTCCTTTGCACTGACAGACAGAACGTACTTCCCAGTCTTCCCCGCTCTCCTCACCTGCCATAGTCCACCAAACACAGGAACACGCTTTAGCAGACCAAGGGGAGCTAAATTTACTGAAAACATGTAGCATTGCTGATCCTGTTGTGACATTAATTCAACAGATTAGAAAAAAAAAAAAAAAAAACACAGATTTTTTTCCTGTTTTTTAATATTGGTCAGCCTTGAATTATGTATTTAGAAACACTCATGAACCAGATAATTCAAAAGTATATCCTAAAGTGTTATAAGGCATTGTTATGACAAGGTTTCATTATACAATTATGTTTTCAACTACGGAAATGTCTAAGAACAGCTAAACTTGAGAGTACGCTGTACTATATTCTGTACCAATATATAAAAGTCTAAACCCAAAG
Organism: Crypturellus tataupa; assembly: GCA_034781795.1. Taxonomy (NCBI): domain Eukaryota; kingdom Metazoa; phylum Chordata; class Aves; order Tinamiformes; family Tinamidae; genus Crypturellus; species Crypturellus tataupa. Next base: position 1,575,322 of record JAWLRI010000576.1, on the reverse strand, counting down.
GGCTTACTGGTAGTCATAATTTTCTATCACAAATTGTAACATTTTCTTACTTAAAAAGACTCTGCTCCAGAGATTCAGAACAAATATTAATCCCCATCTGGACTCTGCACCATGACAACATGCATCAGTACTGCTGGTGATCAGAGATTGGTAAACCAGAGTATAGACTAATTTGAGTAGTTAAGGCCCAGCTTTGTTTGACACAGCTACCCCCATACTGTCATTTGCATTGCACATAAGCCTGCAACAACATGGGCTTTCCAAGACAGCAACCTACAAAGAAGGTCTTGGTGAGTCACTCAGTAAAACAGTGTTTTGTCAATGCAATCTTTACTTTCATCTCCCAGTCCTTAAAATGGGCACCGCCACACATTTGTTCCTGGGGACGGCCACACACACACTCACACACTAGTTCCTGTTACCATGCAGCATATCTAAGTGAGACGCCCTCCTTGGGATTACTGCAGTATCTTGTTAGGGATCCCAAAATGGCCCTTCCTCCAGGAGGGCAGCGCATGCACTCCCACAGTTAAGCACCTCCTGAACAGTGCCCTGCCCCAAGGACTGAAGTGTCTGGGACCCACTAGTCTCCCTGCCTTACCCACTGTGCTTTCTCTCCTCCTCCAAGTTACACACACGCTGCATTTACCAAGCTTTAATTATGATGGGTCACTGCACTTGCTATGATATACCTTTGATAAAAAGTAGAATGACTAAGAATATCAAATCTAACTGAAATGAAAATTTAACTCCTATACTTATTGATCACACAGGCAATAATCCTCTAAAATATATATATAAAAATCTACCTTAAGGCCATTGCATACTTTTTGTATGCATCTAAAATTCAAGATTGTAAATTTAGTAAAAAAAATTAGAAAACGGTTTTGTGAATTAAGATGCAAATAAAATGCTTTCACTTCAAGGCCTTTGCATTTGTATAGCTGACCTGTTTGCAATACAAGAAGCAGAGCAAGTACTCTCGCTGACTAGTTTAAATTTAAGGATCAGAGTTCCAGCACAGATATAAACTGGAATATAAACCCAGCATCTTCTTTCAACATAGGAAAGATAGTAACAATATTAGTAGGAGAGAGAGTTTTTAAAAAAAAAAAAAAAAAAGCCCAAAAGCAAAGATTGTCACCATACCCGTTTCTCTTCAACCTAACATGTTTTAAAACTCAGTTCTTATGATTCATCAGTTTAAAAATAGGTGTTGATATTTAGATCGCATTTCACTTTTTCAAGACTATGACTTAAGATGTATTTTTTCATTTGCAAGCTAATAGGCTAAAATTTTACCAAGAACAATAAATGAAAAATGAAATTCAGGGAATAACAGTTTATAAATTATCTGAATCATCAGTTCGCTGTGCTAAATGCTATGTGGTCATGTGGTCTCAGAGCCCTAATCTCAGTGCAAATGTCTATATTAAGTAGCAGTGCTCAGCAGCTACATTTTTAGTGCTTATTATTTGGGAAACTCAAGCACATTGAAAGTATTTTTTTTCTCTCTACTTCTCCCCACTGCCTCTTCTCACTGGTGGATTTCTTTCCTCTATCCATCTTTACTGTAAGTTGTTGATGCAACTGACTGATTGCATTATGAATACAGAATATTCACTTTTAATTAATTTACTTCATCCCTATGCTTTTCCCTTAAAGTAGGAAAGGCTTTCAAGGAAGCACGGTCTGCTACTGCTGCCGTTTGGGGGCCAAGATCCTATTCTCTAACAAGCAATGTTACCTACTCACAGGTCTTACAATATGTCAATAAACTCATGATCAAATTGTTAATCCACTAGACATACACAAACCAATAAACTACCCTCTGTAGGAAGTTAACAATATCTTCCGAACATAAAGCAGATAGTCAGCAGCATTATAACCATTTCACATACTAAGAACCTGACTCACATTCATGCCTTGATCACAATTTTTGTACTTAAGGAAAAACAATATAGAGAGACTTATTTAGCAACAAGAGTGCAGCTTAAACATGCACTCTATAGGATAATTCTATTTTCTTTCTAACAGACAAAGTAAGAAAAGGGAATTGGTGATAAAGGAAATAGAGGGAAAGGTCTAGTTGGGAGGGAAGTGTTTAGAAAACAAACTCTCCCCATTCAAAAACTAACTATAAAAAAGACAGCTCATACAATTATCAATTACACAACTGCAGTGTTGACTACAGAAAGCTGTATCTCTCAGTGAAGGTTATTTTTATTATTTTGGAGATTTCATTTTGAAGAAGCATCTTAGCTTTTCTTCTCAGTCACTTCCTTTGTGCCTATTATCCATGGCAATGCTGCCAAATATGCCAATGTTACTCAGTATTGAATCAGCAATTATGACTCAATTAATTGATGATTAAGTGTGATAAACTGCTGCGGTGATGCTTTTCCACACTTGAACCCTCCCGTATTACCAAGAAACTTACCTCCATTATATGTTTGTCATTTGCTGCAGCTTGATGGGTGACTTTTGAAATTTCCTGTTTTAAAAGTTTCTCCTCCAGTGACACATCAAGAACTCAGAAGAGTTATTTTCTTTGATTTCTCTACTTTAAAATATATTTTAAGATCCAATACATAAACGACTCCTATCAAGGCAGGAACTAACAACACAAAATTCCTTAGCACAACATCAGAAGTTGTAGCTTACCTTATTTTCCTCCAAAAACTTCAATTTGATAGATACGTCATTACGCATTTTGTCATATTTCTCTTTATGCACTTGAAACAGCTGTTGTGATTGCTCAATCTTTGGCAGAGTGTTTGCATCACGAGGGCCAAGATTCAGCTCTTCCAGGTCTGTCCGATAAGCATCGTATTCAATCCTGAGAAGGAGGGGGGGAGAGGGAAAAAAAAAAAAAAAAAAACTAAAGAGAGTGTCTCAAAACAGACTACAGACTTCATGTGCAGGGCCAATAACAACTGAAGATGAACAAAATAGTAACATGTGTGGAGCAAAAATATAAAACCTTTCTCCTTCCATTCACCAGGAAAAATATCCTTACATAAATTGTATAAAGTTGCCTGAACAATTACCCTCCCCTTCTAATCCCATCTCAGCCGTGGACTCCCAATCCTGCTTTAGCCTGTCTTCAGAGAAGAAAAGCCTTTCTTTCACCATCTGCGTTTATTAAGTGAGAAAAAGCTGTTTCTTTTTATGCTTGCTGAATCAGCTCAATAACGAGATAATGGCAGAGCAAGGCAAGCTCCAACAGAAGTGCATCCCCTCGCTGCAGCAGCGCACAACTGCTCACCCACCAGATCCGACCCCAAGGCTCCCGTCGCACGTCCTAGGCTTCTTCACGCACATCCACAGCAACTGCTCTACAGCTGCTCCACAAATAGTTGTCGGATGACTTGGCTAAGTGGTAGAAAGATGTTGTGCTTACACTTGATGGCAAGCCTAGCTTATGCAGGGAGGGAAGCCAGATACTCTAGATCGACACCACGACTGAAGATAAGGGAAGAGACGGACACAGGGCTAAGTGTACCAGCCTGGTAAGCACTAAGGTAGCACTGCCACAAAGACATGTACTCTGCCTTGAGGTAAGACCAGGCAAAAAGTATTTGTTAATTTACTCTTGTTCTCTCTGCCACCAAAATAGCAGAAAATTAGAAATCAAAGAAAAGCAAACACTAAAATACCATGACATAAATAATTCTGTCCTTAGACACTGCCAGCAAAACATGAAATTGAAATTGAGCTTTCACATCCTACCATTAAGGGAAAATACAATAGGCTTCATTGATAAAATAGTACAATCTAATACAGAAGGTTATTTCAAGATGAACCAGTCACATCTGCTGTTTCGAGAAGGAGCAGAAAGAGAAATCAAATTTTCCCCCATTACAAGGAAATAAATCCTCATTTTTATACTTTCTAAAATATTTAAGTCACTTCCAGTCTTACTCTCAAAAAGACTTTAAATGAAAAAGATTATAGTTTCCATTAAAAAACATAGGTAGCACGTGAAAGGGGGAGAAGTGCCTATGTATGCTGGTAACGTAAAGATGATATTGCTGAATTTAGCACTTGCACCTTCCACTTCCCAGTATTACATACAACCCTAATGAATTCTGGCTCCTTGCCAGATATTAAGCTATTTTTATATTTAAGAAAAAGAGGCAAGGGGATGAGACAGTGAGACAGAAATGCTGCGTTTCCACACAGCAGCTCATGCTCCTTTGCACTCGGCCAAACCAAGCACCACACAACAGGCAGGGATCACTGTAGGGCTGTGGGTAGCCCTGGCCAAAACCTCACTCTTCCTCTTGTCCATCTCTGTAGTTTGAAAGCAACGGAGGATGCCCTTTCAGCATATAATAGAAACCAAGTTAAAAAATGAAAAGTAATAAGAGGATTGTACAGTGGAACAAGCAAAATGACTGCACAAGTGAAGACCCTTTATATTCTATTTGCCATATCAAAGTGACAAGGTACTTGTTTCTCTTACTGAGAAAAAAAAAAAAAAAAAAAAAACTAATGAATGTATTTCAAAAGGGAAGAATGGTGTACTTGGAAGGAATGGCAAGAATTTTTCAGAGATGCACACTGCATGCGTTCCCAAAGGACTAGGTGGAACGCGTGTATGAATTTGGCATTAGAGAAGTATTTTGACATTAAAGCAACACTTTACTGCCAGGTTATTTTTTCCTTTCTATAATATATCAAACTATGAAGACAATAGCTTAAGAGTCACTTGCTTACAAATGAAGCTTTAGAATAAAAACAGAACAAAAAACATGGGGAAGAACTTCAACACAAGTCACTTGCATCTTTTGGTCTTAAAGAATAAGGCAACATTTAGAAACCATCCTTTGGGAAAATTATAATGAAATTTCTATCCATTTAAGAGGGACTGAATGTCAGAACATAAGCAGTATCAGAAAGGATCCTAAGTCTAAACATCAGCAGGGGCGAACCTGGTTCTGGAACAGTTTGCAATATCGCGACTAAAATAATCTTTTCCAGGACACTCACCCTATACAAGATACTATTCAGTCACTAAAGAGTTTATTTTTGGTTCTCCTTGGCACAAACTGGACCAGCAACTTCTACATAAAAAAACGAAGTGCAAGGAGAGATGAGAGATTACTTCACTTATTACAATATTGCTAGGTAAAAGGCTTATCTTTGCACTGCTATTCTAGCAGGCAGGAGCAAGAAAAAAAAAAGAAAAAAAAAGAAAAATCTAAAAAGCTAACAAATAAGAACAAGTCTACAATACAAAATTTACAAAACATTTTTAAAACACATGGAATGAGACAACTGTAAATCATGATTATGTGAAGTCCGCATTATATTCATACAGATTTTATTAATCTCTTAGTTTTTCAAAAACAAGGACAAAACTGGAAAACTGGTAACTTTTCATTTCTTGAAGATTAAGACATAGAATAGCTACCTGGCACTTTCATATTGTTTCACAGTCAATAACGTGTCCTCAATTGTTTTATTCACCAGTGTATTCACACTGGCAATAAAAAAGTTAATAGCCCCAAGAAGAGTTTCTCCGTTTTTAGCTAGAAGTTTCTGAGTATCTGCATTGTAGCCAAACTCCTCCTATAAACAAAAAAGCAAAGAAAAAAGAAAACAGAACAAAAACTGTTGATGATTTCAAACCATAACATTCATTAGAAACTCTATAAAAGCACATGACAACACAGATGTATTTTTGTCACTTCTGTATAAGCATAATTATGATTCAATAGTTAAAACTTCTATATAATATTCAGGTCACAGTTTGTGAAGGCCCCTTAGTATCACTAAAAGATGGTTTCCAATTTTTACACTACTGTACTGTTAAATCCTATTTTATAAGGTGTTTTAGACTGAACTGAAAAACCATTAATTTCACTATAAAGCAAGTGCTAATCAAATCTTTACATTGCGATTCAACATGGTTTTTACTCAGCATCTCACATGTGGTTGTCTAGGTAATGCTCCAATCCCAACAGAGACACTGTCACATTAAACACAGTAGTAAAACTAAACTCACAAGGGCAAATAATATTAATTAGTTAGCACATTCTACTCTTGCTTTCCGCATAATGTCCCCCTTCCTGACTCCCCCTCCAAAAAATACACAGCACACACAGGAACCATAACATTTTAAAAGGTTTCAAATAACTGAAAAGTAGAGTACTGTAGTGGAAAACAAGTAAAACTGGTAAGACAGATCAGCCATAAATTTGCAAAAGCAAAATGATTCCCACTTTTCCAAGGCACTTCAATCACATTTGGGTATTTGTCCATACTTTTTTCTTCTTTAAAAAAAATTGTAAGCACTAACCAAGGCTGCAGAGATTTTTCTTAATGCATAGATGCTAAATGAGCATTATTATTTTATATCATCCATATGATATATTCACATTCCACAGATGGAGTTTTTATTAAAAAAGTTGCAATTTGTGGTTGTAAAACACACAAGTCATATCTGGAACTTTGTCTTTTTAGGCTTGCACACTGCCAACTGACTCAGAAGTACCATATTCTCCCAGCTTCCTTTAATCTATTGAGAATACAAACACCAAAGCCGAATTATGTTTTTTGTTAACATTAATTATTTCATGAGGTTAAGGTTAGTGGGCAATAGTAAGGGCTGAAGCCTCCAGAAAAAAAAAAAAAGAAGAGGTGCAGAGGAAACAGAAGCAGTTTGAGGGAGAGGAAAAGAGGAAGAGAACCTGTGGCAACTTTTCACGGGCAAGGCGCTGCTAAAGACATTCCCACAGCCTTCTTGGTGCTAAACAGCTGCTTGTGTGACAAAAAAGCCACATCACTATGGATCCTGCTAAAATCCCCACAGTTACACTGCAGCTGAGTTGGCTCTCTGGGATAGCCTACTTACTCTACAGTAACTCTATCCTCACCATGCAACCCAAGCACTAGCGCAGGAAGAAGTAGGAGCACAGAGGAAAAGGCAACAGTAGAAGCAGCAATATCCTTTTCAGCAGCATTTAGCCACATGTTTCCCAGCTCCTCTCCCTCCTGCAAGGAAGACTATGTTAATTTTCTAGCTGGTCCGCTGACCAAGATCACTGCAGCCCCAAGGAAGCACCAGGACTGCAGCAGCCTTCACCCAGCGCTCCCAGTCCGTGAGCAGAGTTAAGGCACAGGAGGCACCAAAACTCTCAATTGTTTTATACCACGCCTCAAAAACCCATGGATATCAAATTCTGCCCACATCCTCTGTGTATGCCTCTTCTGAAAAAGACAGCACGTTCTGTCTGAATTGAGAGCTTACACTGTAAAATAGGAATTCATATGTATATGATTAGAGGCACATGAGCCTGGAACCAGGAGCTATCTTCATATCTAGAAGAGAAACAGCAAGACATTCACCTAACCCTTTAAGATCTCATTTTGTTAACATACCTAAAATAAGGAATATTATCTTTAAATTTTTATTTTTTTGGCTTTTTTTTTTTTTTTTTTTTTTTTTTGGTGCTTATGTACATATCAAACTCAATAAGATGACAAGCTTTCCAGGCATTTTTCTTCTGCACAAGTTTTAGAGGCAACAATGCTATCCAAACATTCAAGAACAGCCTAAGCGAAAGCCAGTAACAGTACAGATTAAACAAAGGGAAAATAGAGAGGAAAGAGACAAACACCAGGCAAGTCTCCAAGAGGCAAAGGTTAGATAACTTTTATTACAGCAGCAGAAACCTTTATTTGATTTTCATGAACAGCCCCATTCAATAATCTACACAAGAGATGAATGGCTGAAACAGATTCCAAGGTGCTGATAGAACCTGGAAAAACAGTATTCCCACTAGCAGTTACAAGCTATTCATGGAAAAGCATTCCTTAAAATAGGAGAAAGATGCCAGATTTAATCCTAATATCAGAAAAAAAAATCCATCTTCAGCACATACTTCACAACAGTCAGTAAATCTCATCACAAACTACATGCCCTGCATTTGTGCCAAGAGTATGCTGATTACTAAAAAAAACTTCTAGCCCTGTTAGCTGACAATTTAATTGCTCAGCTGCTAGAAGTGTTACATTTTCCACCGATTTCCATCTGTCAGACTGCAATATTAAAGATTTCCATATTTCACTGCAGGAGCTGGAAATCATTCCAACTAGCTAACAGTTAAAATCAGCCTGTGCAAACATTAGCCCCAGTCCCTCCCAAAACCTCACTGGGAATAAGCAACCAGAGAGATATGAAGAGACAGAAATTTTAAATTTAATAACCACAAAAGTGATTTGGATTGTTTCTGTAACTATGATTTTGCAAATCTTTGCCTTCGGTTTTTCCTAGCATCCAGTAGCATCAAGCTACTTTATCTCTTGAAGTACCCTATGAACCACGCAGTGGTTGCATACAATATCTAACTTTCATTTTTTACAGCAGATTTTTATCATCATTAACAGCACAAAGTGCAAATGTTTAAAGCAAGAACTCCTAACAACCCAAATGCAGGCATCTAAAGATCGTCTCTCCCGATCAGAGCCTCCAAGCAGCATAAAAATACTGATTAGTTCTACCAGTTGCAAAAGTCTGATCTATAAAGAGGACTTGGATATCGAAGATCAATGTTTAAACCTACTATAGAGAAACCTTTTACTCACATTCAGTATGCAGAAATGAAGTAATGGGCCCTACTCTACTTACTCCCAGGCATATCCCCCACAGGCATCCTGTAATTGTCATGAAGTAATATTCTGGCATGCTCCTGATGGCATTTCATTAGATGCAAAAGGAATAGCAAAAAATGCGTTCACATACAAGTGAAAGCTGTATGTCACTTCTTGAGTCCAATCTTCAATTAAAGACAGACATTTGGAAACAGCTTACAACTATAATAATTCCAACCAATTTCCTATAGTCTGAAGTGAATTACATAAATTTAATACAAAGATCATGTAATATTCTTAACTACAATGTCCAGAAAAATTAGTGGTTAACTAATATATACCCTGAAAAGGTCATTTAGACTTATCTTCATCTCTGCCATCTTATTTATTTCTTTAACACTATAAAAGTCTTACATGAAGTTCCAATGATTTCAAACTCAGGTCAGCAAATGCATCTCCTAGTTGCCTTTGGGTATGTACCATCTGGAAGAGTTGTGTGGACAGCGTCTGTGCCAGCTTCAAGATATTTTCGTATTTTTTTTTGTTATCTCTCAATATGTCTATTTGAGCCTCTAGTTCCAGATCAACTGTTCTTGAGCCACGACCCAGTTTTTCAGAGATGATCTGTCGTGTACACTTAAAAAAAAAAAAAAAAAAATTAACTCTAAAGATTCAAATACATCCAAGACAGCACAGCATACACCCATTTTCAGCTTCAAGGGACATATAATTACACACAATTCTTTCACAATCGCCCCTCCCAATATACGTTTGCACAACAAACTGCAAAAACATCACACTCTTTAGAAGTTTATCAGGACTCAGCAAGAACAGTTGGACAAGTCTCAACTCCTGCTAATATGAATATTCAAGTTAGTAAATCAAGAGCATAACTAATTGTTTCTCAAGTGAAAGAACGCTTACCTGTTTTAAGGGCTGGTGGATCTTACCAAGTCTGAAGAAGCAATTATTTACCCCACTACTTTAAAGTGAGTTGCTGGGAGTATTACAAGTTCTGCACAAAATTATCTACTCTGTGATCTTTAGGGCTTTGTCTACTAACCATCCAGTTCCAGAGCTATAACCTATGTTATTTTCTGGAGTTTCCAAAAAGAGATCCTAAATACGTCTAAAGTTTGTTAGTTTTTGGTTGGGGGGTGGGTGGGAAGGAAGTGCAGAAGGGGGTATGGGCAGTATGGGGAGTGCGTTCAGGATGGCTAAAGCCTATTAATGAGTCTTATGGATAAGTACATAAAGCTGCCTTGCATTTCTCATTGTCTATTCATCCTTGTATAAAATGGAGCCGATTGCTGCAGAAAGGTTTTGTTTCTTCTGTCACAACTTGACTTCTTAACTGATTCATAGTTCATTAATGTGGTGAACAGCAAAACCTGCTCTTAGGTGTAGGCTGTGGGTACTTTCATCCGGCCAATGGCTCTGATGGCGACTCAAGATGCTTGCACATTCTGGGTATCTGTGACTGCCTCTCTGCCAGAGACTGAAGCCCAACTTAGCTCCCCAGAGGGGCACCCGGGTCACCCTCCACTGACGCACAGGAGAAACCTTCTGCACAGCAGACGCAGGGCAAAGCCTGACAGTTTCTCACTACAGGAATCATTTACTGATGTATTAAGTTACTCAAAGTCAATTTGTGGTCCCACAGAGTAAAAGACAAATAAGTTAAAGACAAAGATGCAGTGGTGAAAACCGATTTTACAAGAATATTAATTTAACTGTCAACATAGAAACTGCTCTGAAGAGACTGAACCTAGGTACAAATTTTCAATTTTAACGGATGAAATCAAACCCCATTTTAAAAGTCACATCCCCAACACACATTACAGCAGCAGTAGATTCTTCCAGAGTCATACTGAATAATTCAAGGAATTTGACTTGATTCAGTCTTGACTTATATCCAAAGGAGATATACTTCTTTTAACCTGTTAAGAGTTTTGTGTCTTTTCTAAATCTAAACTGACAAAAAAAAGCAACCCTGATAAGTGAGAAAAAAGTTACTAGAAAGAACACTTAAGCTTTGCTAAATTATACCCAAATACAAGATGTACCAAAATACAAAGTTGAACACACTGTGTTTGAATGAGAACAATTGAGAAAGAAGACGCATTTGTCTATTTTCATTCTTTCTGGTTCTAAGTCTACTAGTACAGATGCATAAGTTGCTGTACAAAGACAAAGCAAAGACTCTTGCCACTGGATTACAGAAAACTAGAGGAAGGGCAATTCCTTTTGGGGAAAACTTACGGTTACTAGGAGAAGACACAGGAGAAAGTAAAGAGGGACAACAGTTGCAAAAGCAACAAAATAAGATCATCAAGATATGACTTCAGGGAGGAAGTTAAAAACAGTCCATTAAAATTCATGGTTTGGCTACAGGGAAAACCAGATTTAATTCCCTGTAATTTTCAACTGGACCCAGCAGCTTGAAAGAGTAATATGAAGGAAAAGAGGGAGAAAAAAAAACAGTGGTGTCTCACAGAAACAGATACAGGACAAGAGGACAGGCACTCACAAAGTATCCCAACACTTACTCAATCACCTGCTCATAGATGGGTATAATTTCTGAATGCAAAAATCAAAATATTAAGTGATGCCTCCAAAAGGTGGGGAAAAAAAAAAAATAGTTGACAGGGATACTCAAATCCCTAGAACTTCAGCCTGACAAAACTCAAGAGACATAGGTCATCTCACCTTCAGACAATTTCAGGCCGCATGCCAATGAGAAAAAGGTTCACAGACAAGAATCAGCTCTTTTGATGAGCCCCATTTAAGAACAGCCATTTCACAGGGCAAGCAGTGATTCTAAATAGTTTCCAGTGAGTAGCCTGGAAAAAAGGAATAGGCAGAGACACATCTGTCCTACTCACTGTTTGAGGACATATATTCAATGGCACTGCAGACATGTAATGGTGCAAGACTCACTCTTCACTTGTATGTCCCCTATAGAGCCAGCACCTAAGAACAAAATGGCACTTTTCCTCTCACATCAGCTGAGGAAGATGCACACCCCTCAAGCTCTTACTAGCCACAAGATGAGGCTGCAGATGAGTCACAGTAACAAACAATACTTCCATCATTACCAAAACACAGAGGCAACAGGAACTTAAGGAGCAAAAATTACCTTGAACAATAATTTTGTTTAGTCAGCATCATGAATTTGCACACTGACTGGACCGTAGTCCAGAAGAACTTGGAAGCACAGCTGACAAACTTTTGCAGCTGCTACAATATTTAAATCACATGAAAAGAAGATATTCTACAAGCAATTCACTTCGAATCAGAAGAAGCATGCATCTTTATGTCTATCACAAAGGGCAGCATGAACATTTACTAGCGTGCAAAACATCCCTGTCCCCATTTCCCATCCTTACTGGGCAAAAGCCCACACCTGGATTTAAGAACTGGAGCTCTAGGGATTCAGAGTTCTGTTTTGCAAGAGACAATTTTTTCCAGATTCTTCATTTCTTTAGGGGCTGATGTATATCCCATTGACACACACCTCCCTGTCCACACCTCTGTAAGTTTCAGACACAACAAAAAGCTACTTTTCAAAACTGGCCTTTGTTTAGAACTCCTGATAGTGATCTATTCCCTGACAACTGCTCCTCAGCTTCCTTATGATTTTGAGAGTCACTTCTGGCAAATTGGTGTGGTTTAAACACCTTTTATTTGTTTATCGTCTTCTCCATTTCACCAAATTCAAATGGATTAACCTCAATGACAAAGAGGTGCCACAAAAAAGCAACACACACACACACATAAAGCAACAACTGTACCATAAAGTAAATGATTCAGCCCACAATAGAAGTAAAACAGTGATTAACAAGTTTGAGAACTTGTGGGTCTCTTGCTATTTACTAAAAATCTACAAGCTACCAACTAAGAAAGATAGAAAGAGAGATTTAATAAAAAAGCATTACTGTTGAAATCTCTACTTCCTGTAGGTTGCAGTGGACATAAAAACAACATTCCTTACTTTGATAAATGAATAATACTAAAACCTCTCATCAGGCATTTAAAAAGGCTTACAAAAGTCATTATACTTGATCAGAAAAGAAAGCTTTCTGTATACATATTTGCTTGCTGCAATAACAGCTTATTTTCTTTCACATGTATGCCGTACTATACTTTAAAAGCTTTAATCTGAATCAGTAGCAAACATTTCTAGATACACAGACACACATATATAAATATATACATATATCTGCAAACCTTGTAAGTGTTTAGGCTCCACTTTCTCACTAATTCCAACTTCTCCATTGCTGGATTCTTTACTTCATCTGCTAATACAACAGGTCCACTCTTCTGGTGAGTTCTGCCCCCTGTGTCAGACACAAAGCAGGTCTTCAAGACTTTTGTGTGTGTGTGTGTGTGTGTGTGTGTATGTTTAAGTTTGTGTGGAAGATTTGTGCAATTGTACATGCAAAAAGCAGAAAAGAGTCCTAAGTAGCAATTAATATGAATGTGCAAATTTTCAAAAATCAACTTAAGAAATAGACAACAGTTATTTTGCAGTTGATACCAAGTGCACTGACATATTGATACTTTCACATAGTGATAAGCTAAATAACAAGGCTTACCTGAATGTGTGGAGTTTTTACTAATGACCTTAAAAAAGCTTTTGAGATGTTTATTACTTAATCTGTGTTTTAAGAGTCTGACAGTCAAACATCCTCTTTGATTTAGTCAATTTAAAAGTCTTTTTACATCCTGTATACCATTAAATGTAGCATTATCAACATCTACAAGTTATTAAAGCTCATACAAAATTTCCAGAAAATTCTTATCCTGTCCCATGAATGTTATGCTTTCTAGAAAAACATATTCAGCCATCATTACCAAAAGTTTGGATAATTTATGCATTTCAACTTTATTGGCTCATTATATTAGGGATAATTTATTCTATAAACCACCAGTGTAAAAAGGGCAATAAAGAAACTATTGCAAGGAACAACTTGAAATATCTAGAGTCACTCAGCGCTTACTCACTGCCAATACAGAGCAGGTATTCCAGCTAGCAGGCTATGCTGCACAGATTTTAACTTGTCATTTTGAAAAATAATTTCTAGTGTTCCAAACACCAAGACTGGCAAATCATTACACTTTTTTTTTAAAGCAATATTTTAATGCGCACAATTTCAACTCCTCCTGCTTCTCATATTTTGAATAATCCAGCCTGTTAAAGTCACCTTAGCCTTTCCAGACTATTTATGGAAATAAGGGCTTGGAGGAGAAAAAAAAAGGGGAGAAAAGTCTGTTCAGATGCCTCAAGATACCCCTTTATGATGGAGCTCTACTAAGTGCTTTACTTCTTCAAAATGCTGCGCCAACATTAAGTAATTAATCCTCTCAACACCTTTATGAGGTAACTGAATAACTTTTCTCCTTTTACATAGGAGGAAACAAAGATGTTAAGTAATTTGCCCATGGGCGCAGAATGAGTCAGTGGCAAGGCCTAGTTTGGGTGTTGTGAATTCCTAATTGCTAACCTCATACTCTGTTCTGTTGGAATATGTGACCACTTTGGCAAAAAGAATGCCAAAAGTTTTGGCTTTAACCTAAATCAGGCATTTCCTCTTACTTCCTTATTTTGGCTACTGTTTATTAGTATTAAGATTTGGTAGATTAGTTTTAATGCTGTAGAACAAGCAGCAGCAGATAGAAAGGAAAGCAACCATTACTTTGTGAACTGTGAAAACTCAGAAGAGAGAACCACCATAAAAATCCAGAAAATATATTTCCAAATAAGTATAAATCAAAGTAGAAGAAGTGTGGAGGAAGGAGTTAGTACATTGTCAGCAGAGACAAGGGCGTTATCCATTCAGTGCTGCGATACCTGTGGGAATAATTAAATCACAACCTTGTCCAGCCAGTCTGCTAGCTGCTGCATTGCTAGGAGATATAACTGATGATTTGGGTGATGCTGAGGAACCTGAAACAGGGACACATGGAACCATGAAAATTTGTTACCTTCCATTAAAAGGCAAAGTGCACTTTTACATAGTTTTTCAAAAATTTTCTTCACCAACAAACAAAAGCATTTATGAAAAAGTCACTGGAATTTCTGAGGGAAACACTTTTAAAAAGGTACAGCTGTTCATGTGAACCATTCCAAGTCCTCTTGACTTAATCTTTTCCTTTAAGTCATGCTGCCAGACTTTTCATTACTCTTACAACAAGCAAGCAAAAAAATCTGGCAGCTTCATCAGAAAAGCATGAGCTGAAGAAAATTCCATATAAATATTCCATATAGCTGCTTCAACTGGAACCTGATTTTTCAGTCATAGTTAAATTTCATTCTGCACTGTCACTGAATGTCATCTACAACATTAAGTAATAAATTAAGATCTGAAATCCATGTTCAGAGCTATTTGATTAATATCTACTCCTAAATATGTGTACAAAAAACACAGCAACAGCCTATATAGAAAATCTTGAGACCCTTTAGATGTTAAGATTTGTTATTTTCTCTCTCTCAAAAAAAAAAAAAAAAACATTAAATGCAAAGCAATAATCTTAGGAAATTTTATTTCAATTCAGGTTAAAAAATAAACTTTCCCCTTGCGATAAGTAGTCATCTTACTCAAATGCTTTTATTTTTTTCCCCTTGCTGAGAAATTCTGCAATGCATCAAGGCTGACGGTGTGCCATTAAGAAACAAACAGAACACTATTCATCAGCCACTTCCACAAAACTTTGTTATCAGTAACACTAAGAACGTTCCTTGAAGCGACTAAAGCAACCACCACGTTCTGCCTTTAAAACATCTTGCAGAGTACTAGCAACATGGGGCACATGAATGCAGCGCACAACAAAAAACCATTTGAACATTATGCAGAAAGAAGAGGCAGAAGACAATTAACTTGCTCTGTCCTGTCATACATACATAGTTATTACATAGTTATGTAAGAGCTGCAACTGGATTCATCCTGGCACAAAAGTTTAGCAGGAGGTTACTAAAGGCCTAAAAGGCTGAACAGTGAGCTAACAAGTGAGCTAAGATAAGCAGTTAAAAAGAAAATTAAAAAAAAAAACAAAAAACCCTTATCGCTTGAAACAGTATTAACGCAGCCTTATGCACACTTCATTATTCAACACTCCCAAGCTGAGGAAACCCTTCCGTTCCAATTTTCTGTGTGCTCTGCATTGAGAAATTAAGATTTAATGAGGAAACCCAAACAGAAATTAGAGGTTTATTATTATTATCATTTATTATTAATAGAACTCTTATTCTCTTTTTGTCTGCGGTTTTATAAAAAGTTGAAGTTTCTACAGCTTCTCTCCATTTTGGCTATAAGATTAGAAATAATTCAAAAGTAAATAAAACAAGAACAAGAAAGTATCGTTGTAAGGAAACCAGCAGAGTGGAAGTGTTAAGGGCGTACCTTCAATTTCTGCCCCCCACCCTCCTCCTTTTTCTCCTTACAGACTAAATGCACACAACACAGCAGCAGAGCCACACTGCAAATCAAATACAGAAAGGCTGGCATGGTGACCAGTCTTCCATCTGTCCATTTTTTTTAGCTAGCTATACTTCAAGGACTTATGGTAGAAGACATGGTATTAGCTTTGCAATATATGTAAAGTACAGCATGTAAACCATTGTTTTCATAGGCACGACACTTTACAAAACAGGAAATGAAGCAAAACGTGAATTAAATCTCTGACCACAAAGACACTCATTTTCACAGCAGCTCATTTGAGATCATTGCAAACCTTCCAAATACACAATTTTGTCTAGAAGAAATAATCAACATAATGGCTTATGAAAACCTCACTTCCACATCCTATATTGTGACACTCCATCATTTTAAGAGAGATGGAATACACTGATACTACTGACTTGTTTATTGCTTTGTATTTCTCAATGTTTAAATCAGCTTGTAGTCTTTAAAAAAGATATTCTGAAGAGTTGCATTGTATATTAAATATTGACTAAAGTCCTCCTGCTAAAAGCAACTGAAACTCTGTGCTCATAAAGATGTGAGAACAGACCTATTTTCGTTATACAGTACCCAAAGCATTATCATGCCCAACAAAATACAGCACAACAAAAAAGGAGGAACAAGTTTAAGGGGCAAAGGGTGAAAGGTAAATTTCACCAATTTATCTGTTTCAGCTAGGCAGAATTCCAGTTATACTTTCCAGTTTATACTTCAGCTAAGCAGATTCCAGTTATACTTTTTAGAATAATAGCTGCAATGTATATATATTAAAAATTGTTTCTATGTGGATAAGTGACCATGAAATCTTTCATTATGGTATGATTTCAAGAGGTTCAAGGTAAAGAGTTTCCTTCCTGCAAGTGAATGCCAATTTAATATTGTTAACATTAATATTTTCCACTAATCTCAACAGTTACAAATGCATTATCTACTTTTTTAATGTTAACAGCCCAGTTATCAGAGGATGAATACATCGGTAAACACACATCTTTTTCTGCATTAACACCAAAATACTCAAAGCAGCTACCCTGCTTTATTCTTCACTATGTAAAAATGTCTACAGAGATTATTTTAAGAAATAAAGATAAAGAAGCAATTACCTTTACCTGGAAATGGTCCTGCCTCAACAACTCCCTCTTTGGTGCCATCAAAGCCATGAGATGTTATTTTGGTTTCAGAGAGTCCAAGTCCAGCTGGTAATGAGCGCTTCAAGTCCTTAGTAATAGTTGAAAAAAAGGGAAGATTCATGTTAAAACACACACAAAAAAAAAAAAAAAAAAAAAAAAAAAAAAAAAACACAAGATAAAAGTGACTCTCGGGTATTACAGTGTAATTTCAGCAGTTCTCAGAAAGGTAGTTCAGCCTTTAGCCTGGAATGTTTCTTATGGTGTCATAGGATTCTATTGCGATGCACGAATAACAAACATTTACCAATGTGAAACATTAAGTTGACTTCTGTGTTTTCTGTCTGAATGTCTAACTGATGTGTTAATTAAATATGCTTTTCTTCCCCCCAATTTACTTACACTGCTTACCAGCAAAGCGGTCAACAACAGCACATTAAGTGTTTTAAAGACAGTCAAGGCAACCATAGCAGTTTAATAATGTCTCCAGTTAAAACACCACAGAAGTACAAAATCACTTGTATAAGAATAAAAGCAGCCAACATTTTGCCGTCTCAAAATATTAAGGAAAAGGAGTTTTCACTCCTTACACAAGAAATAGCTTTACAATTTGCATCACTGTTTACACTGTTATTTGACAAGGGAGAAGCATCCAGACAGGCAATGCTAAATCACAAGTGCTCTTTGAAATAATCTTGCTTTTTACAGATAGATTTACTAGTATGTCTGTCTAATTTCAAAAAAATCAAAGCCTTCACAGGAAGCCAGCATAGATTATTACTGACTATGAATTTACATACTGCATGGCACATTTTTTTGCCATCAGTCCCCTCTATAACTAGATCTCAGAAAGACTTCCTGAAGTTTACAGTTTTTCTATTCAAGCATATACTTCTAGCATTTTTAAGAAAAAAAAAAAAATCAGAGCAGTTTAAAAAACACTAATTCTTAAACTAAGAAGGCAGTGAAAAGCTCCTAGGGAAATGAAAGCCAAAAGGTAAAATACATTTACAAAGATTAAAGAATGAGGGCTAGGAATTGGAAAACTGGGTACACTTAGGTACTTGTTAGGTACATCCCCTCTGCTTCTATCCAGACAATAAAAAATATGAGCTTAGATGGGCAGTAGCGATATATTCGGAGAAAATCTATACTTAGCTTTAAAATGTCTGTGCCTGGACCTATAATAGATGTAAGAATGCTTCTGTTTTAACAAGAAAATACAATTGCTACTATCCAATATGTCTGATGTATTAGTACAGTCACTCAGTTCAGAAACCAGAAGCAAGCCAGAGCACAAGAAAGACAGTGCCTAGAGGCTGAAACTATCAAAAAGTGGCTTCAGATCATCTCCCCACAAATGATACTCCTAAATTTAAGACAACTTCCAGAAAGAATAAAAAGAAAAAGCTACAAACCTATGAATCCAAGTATATAACAACTTGAGAAGTTATTCTGATCACAGTAAACAATACACATTGCCACACTTTCATATCACAGGAACTTAATAATGAAACTGTGTATGTTTCTGAAGCATTGTACCAAAAGAGGACAGTCCATTTAATTAAAAATAAAAAATAAAATGGTTAAACAGATGGCTGAGGAAGAACAGATTTTTACAGAAAGGACATGACATGATTTTTTCCCCTCCTTCAAGCCACCTTGGCACAATTTTCAAAAATACCTGAATCGGAAGCTAAAGAAATGTAGACAATTAACCTGCCAAAGCACGTTTGAATTAGGAATCCAAGCAATCATCTGTATTTAAGGTTAAATGCAGAACATGTTTCCCAAATAAAATTTTGATACATGCTCTCAGTACTAGCAATTGTACTACCTCTGTACATTCAACTTAACTGCACTTGCTTGCAGTGTAGCCAAACACTGAACACAATGCAGAGTTAAAGAAATTCAAAATATTGCAACATATCCCTCTATTTTAATTAAAAACTTATCATCAAATCATGAAAATGTATTATTATAAATACACATATGTTCAAAGATATCTGTAGTTTCTGGTCAAAAGGCACTACTGAAGTGAGAAGAATTGCAATCAAGCATGTTTTTAACATCTATATTAATAAACTGAAACATATTTTTGAAAAGAAAGTCTTGTATATAAATTTTAAAGATATTTTGTTTGCTGATGTATACCATGACTAAAATTGAAACTGAAAAGCCAGTGATCGTAAGGTCTTTACCTCTTTTATTGTCTATTAACACAAAAGATACCATTCAGTGGAGACATATTTCTGAAGATAAACTTTTAGTTTTGGGAATGTCATTCTTGCAGCTGATTGCTCTTTATTACAAGCACAGCTAAAAAAAAAAGCCACTGAAAAATCTGTAGTAATTCTGAAAGAAATTTGTTACTTTTACAAGGAAAGACAACCTGGAAACAGCCTTAAAGTAGGGTAGAGAACAAACATGCCAGTAACTTCCTGTTTAAGAGAAGGTATGGCACTACTGAGAGAGATTCCCAAGTAGCAAGCACAGTGATAGCTTTCACTTTCATTCCATCAAAACATAAGCTTGCTATTACAACACAAGGAAGCGAGGTCAAAATCTCCTGCCTCAACAGGGTGATTCCACTTAAACTAGTTACGGCTACAGGTATCTGCAGGTATGAAAAGATCTGCTTTCAAATTTAAGCGACTTCTACTCCCTCCCCCTCTTTAAAACAGGGACGTCACATTGTTAGAATTCCTAAAAATGGGTTCATCTCAAAAACAATTGCTTAAAAAAGGAATCCTACTTCAAAAAAAGGAAAAAAAAATCTGTAGTTTAAATAAGCATGCTTCATTCACCACCTGCAATTGTACAAGAGGAAAAAACCCACTTGCTTATGCCCCTACCTCTGATGGTCAGAGAGAATCCAGGCCGAGCACAGCAGCTGAGCTGCTCTACCCCTGTAACTCCACTGAAGTTAGAGGCACAGACTTAGCGCAGAGATAGTTAGGCAAGAACTGAAAGTCAGAAGGCCCCTACGAATCCAAAAGACCTAACTAGTCACCCCATTCTCAGCCATTTGGGCAAAAAAGGTTCAAAAGAAGCAAAAAGATGAAATAGGGTATGCAGACAGTTGTTATTTAGTCTATAGCACAAAACTAGGGCATTTAAGTCACTTGAGTCTTCTAATTACATTTTAACTTAGTTTAAATCATCATATTAAGTTAAAACTTTAGTAAGATTCATCTCCTTTAAGTGCTAAATAACAGGGCTATTCAACAATTCATTGCAAAGATTATCCAGCTGACCCAATATGGCTTTTGACATAGTACTATTGTTGAGATGGTAGCCTGAGCAATCCCATCCCTGCTGTCCATGCGCTCTTACATGAAGAGGGGAAGTTAACAAAAGTGTAGTTTTTTAATGAAATCATTCAAGTTATGTTTGGGAAAAAAAAAATGCAACACACATTTTAAAGTTCACATAGACTATGAGTCCCATGAAACAAAGTGGGATGAGCATATCAAACCTCTACCCAGTAAGACACCTGGATCCGAAACATCATTTACTATCCCCTAAACTGACATAATCTTACCCTAAATTGACATGTAAGTGAAGCTCCTCATCTTCATTATGCATTTTCCTTGCCCCTTCCCAGCTCTACCACCTCACTTATCTCTTACCTCCCATGAATTAACCCACTACAATTAATCTCTGAATTAACACAAAGTTATGACCTCATTCCATTTATTTTTGCACTTACGCTTTATGATGAAGTGGTAAACAACATGGATTGATGCATTTCTCCTACTTGCTTCTGCCAGTGTGTCACTCAGAACACACTTTATTCTAGAACCCCCCTCTTGGCTGACTTCATGTCATACTACAGTGTACTTGTTAATTTGTTTCTGTTCACCTCTCATTATTAACATCCGTAATTTTTTGCTCTCTAAGATTGAATGAAGCAGACCACTTGACTAGTTCAGCCTGCCTGTTCACTGCTATTTTCCTTCCACATCCTAAAAAAAAAATCGTTTTCCACATCTGACATCCAGAGAAGTGATATAAATCCAGCTGCATCAAATAAAGCACAATTGCCCCAAAATCAAATCTAGCTATGCAAGTTGCCAAAGCAAAACCCAAGAGATGAACTCAGAAGTTTCAGGTAAAATGGGAAAGACAACACTGGATTCTTTTACAGGAAGGTAAAAGACAAAAATATATTGATCTTACCTATTGATGGAGTCTTTTAACCTTGACAAAACTACAACACAAGATACTGAATATTTAGATTCAACAGATCCCAAAGCTTTTTCTTAAATTTTAACGTGATATAAGGAAGGCTCATAGTGAATTCTCATCATTTTGTGCAGACTCGGAGTTTATTACCAGAATAATAATAAAGAAATTTATACAAATGATTTTGTCCCTACAAGACTACAAGAAGAACCAGAGAGTCTACATTGCAACTGAAAGGAAATAAGTGTAATTGAGGATTTCAGAGATGCAGTCATAAGAATTCCATACTTTTTCTTGTACAAAGTTTAGCTTATTTTACTCCTGAGCAGATTTAGCAATATACAAGCAGCCTTACTGAAAGAGGAATAGTAAACAATTACTTTCCTTTCTCCCACTCCTATACTCCCTATCCCTTTAAGGGGAGAGAAAAGAAGAAAAAAAAAAAAAAAAAAAAAGTGAGCAGAACAAGTGAAATGTCTCAGTGAAGCATGTAACTAGTGAAGTTCTTGTCTGGTGAGTTTTCTTATACAACTAAAGAGATATGTTTGATGAAAAAAATGAGGGAATTCTCCATTAGCACAGCCTAACAAACATTCAGATCTTAACAGAATTTTCTTAAACAAATTTTAAAGCTTAATCGAGCACCTTCTTCAGTGCTTACAGAGCTGAAAGGCTCTGAAAGTCAAGCTTTTCCATAAGACAAGGATGTTAAGTATTTCATCCAATTACAACTGGATTGAAGCTACAGCCCTTATTAGTTAAAAAAATTCTATCACATGGACAGGACACAACTTGTCAAAATTCCTTAGGCATCTCTTAGCATTACAAGTGGGACAGACTGAGAACATAGCTGCACATCTCTGAACAAGATTTGACTGCTGAGCAAATGCTTAAGTAGCCTTAAATAGTTATAATTTCTTTTTTTTTAATATAAGGAACCAACAATATACTGAAGATACATTAAGTGACATTACATCATAATCCCATGAAAATTGAGTTAATCTTTCTGAAATGGCATTATGGTAATCTTTTCTAATGTTGCACACAGTCACATTTTTCTACAGAGAATAAGCAGCCTTACTTGCTCTTTTCAGACAAAGGTATTTGCACTATACTGTTTTTCGAGATTAAATACTTCTTATACATTAGTACATAGAAATAAAATATAAATGAACATTTGAAAATAAATGAAATAAATGAAAATTTTCATGCCTGAACTGCCTATGGATATAGTCTGAGGCTAACACTACAAAGGATG
This sequence comes from Crypturellus tataupa, assembly GCA_034781795.1. Lineage (NCBI taxonomy): Eukaryota > Metazoa > Chordata > Aves > Tinamiformes > Tinamidae > Crypturellus > Crypturellus tataupa. Next base: position 1,552,688 of record JAWLRI010000576.1, on the reverse strand, counting down.
CGAGTTTAAAGTTTAGTTTTGTAATTAAACAACCTGAAAAGAAAGTTGTACAACTACATTTTTACTCATTCTATCCAAAACAGAGTCAAGGTTGCTCAAGTACTTATGAAAAAGAGTTGTAGATGATCAAATAAAAACACAGGACAAATCATGTTTTTTGTTTACATCTTAATTATATAAAACCTAGATGAACAGATTCCTGATCATAACATTATTAAGAAACTAAAATTATTTTATACCCCAAAAGCATAATTGAAGTCAATATACTGGAAGTTGGGTGGACCAAAAGCTGTGGTCACAGACTAACTGAGTACTGTGGTAAGAGTGCAATTTAAAGTAGTGAACTGATAGGAACACTCCACTCCCACCCTGAGAGTCTGGCATAAAAATTTTGTGGTACAATGCATGTTGCTTTAGGTTAAAAAAAAGTTAGCAAAAATATTGGCAAAGAAAAAGAGAAAGTATAGTTTAAGTACTAAAATATAAACATGAAGCAAGATGAATAGGTTAATATTACAATTTGAGATTAACAGATTAGTAAACAGATCTACACATTGCTTCCAAAAGTTTGTTGTGTTTATAAAAAGCCCCTATTAACACATTGCGAGTTTAGGTCTTACATGCAGGAGTAAACTTGTACAAGACTGTTTGAAATATTTGAAGTGCATTTAGTCTTTATTGGTTCTAGAATAAATATCATTAAAAGAACTTACAGCTGCAATCTCAAGTAAAGTGAACATCCATTTTACATAGCATGACCAAAATACTTGGTCCATTTTTATATTTAGTGGAAGATGCTAGCTTACAAATTATTTTGCTGACTTGAAGTTAATTATATTTTGCAAATAGTTACCTCAAATTTTATATGTGGTTAGAGACAGATACTACTTGAGGTTAACACTTCAATTCTTCACCGACTGAACAATGGCTCTGACCAAACCAACAAAAGTGCAAAATCCATTTATTATGGCTACTAATCATGACCTGGACACACATACACTGTGCGAGCAATCATTATGTAAAGGAAAAAGAATTACACACAGTAGTCAAGTCTTTGCAGCATCAAGGGCATGAGACTTGGAAAAGTTAGCCTGCTTCTCAATTTCCAGGTAAATCCAAATTCATTTACTTTGAGATACATTATTCCACCTAAACATAATTATATCTTTAATCAAAGTTTAGTTTGAACTTTAATTTATTACACAGCAGTCTAGTTCTTACTCTTCTGTTACTGGAAGACCTATTCAGCAACAAATCTGAAGAAACGTAAGTTTTCCTCAGTGCAGCATGCTTCCAAAACACACATACGCACATTACCCCTTCAGTAGGAATGAAGTACCCAGTAACAAAAACAGCACTTCTTTAATATGAGCTCTAGCATGGATGCATTTCAGTCTCATGAAGTTATATACTGTTTTGCTGCCACACTCCCTATACAGCTATTCCCTCCAAGTCAAATGGTGTCAGACAATGTTTTCAGTATACTACACATAATTGCTTTTTCAACATATGGAATTTTTTTCCTTCCATTCAGTATTTCAGTCAAAGCACGAAGTTTTCATTTGAAGATCTGCTCGGTGTTTCACAAATAACACCACACAGCAAGCATCTTCAGTGCTGTCAGCACAGAAACATTAAACGTTAGATTTCCTTAAAATTAAATTTCACCAGATGCCAAATAATATAGGTAATTAATTAGCCTTTGTGTTTCCAACCACTGGAAAAACAAAAACACACGGTGGGGGGGGAGGGGAGGAGGAAAACAACAACCACCACTACACACACAAGCCGCCCCCCCAACCACTTCTCTAAGTTATACTATAGCACTCAAATTCTGTAAGTTATACTATAGCACACTCTGCTGGACACAACAGCCAAACACAAGACAAGCTGCTAATAAAAGTAATCCAAGAGTGAAGAGAGAACTACATACAAATCATTGCACAACTTTTTCAACATATTAAAAATAATACATTTTGATATTACTGTCTATACAGCATACAGAACAGCAGTAATCCCTCAGTTTCAACATAAGAAGAGTAACTGCACTTGTGTTTTCCAAAAATCCCAAACACACAGTCTTCAAATCTGACATCCCTCAGAAGTGGCTTGCCTTGTGCAACCTGATACTTCCAATAAAAAGTTATTTTCAGGATTTTGATCTCTGAATTTAAAGGACCTGCACAGTCTCATGTTTGACATGAATAAAATTATGGGATTGAAAATGGTATATCCTCAAGGCCTAGTCAAGTGTATATGCTCTGAGAGCATTAGCTAGGCATTACAGAGTACACAGTGTGTATTATTTCATATCTAGAAAAGTTTCCCAGTACTAATATACTAACGATATGAAAAGTTCTTGCAATGTACAACCTATCCTTCATTTTTTTTAATTACTTGAACACTAAATTAGAAGGCTCAATAAATTTGGTGTAGCAAGCCAATCAGATTAAGCAAGATCCAACTGCAGTCAGCTAAAGAATTTACTGAAACTTCATGTAAAATCCGAAATTGGTCAACTAGGAACTCTGGCTGGAACCCTGTAAGAAATTATTTGTATGTTGTACCCTCAAGTAGAGTTTGTTCACTATTCCTAAAAATGAAATTAATTCACACTTCAAAAAAGCTCTACAAAACTGTGTCAAGTGCATGTAATAATGGCACCTTCTTGAGCGCTAAGGAAAATTCTTACCCTATTGAAGTTGTGCTCATGAGAATCTTCCAACTGCCCATTACTGGTCACAGGAATTTCTGCTGCTGAATTTTTGGGAGACTCTTCAGCCATTGCCCCTTGCTACAATGTAGGAAGAAACAGGTTAGCATTTGCCTTACCTTTACAATGAATCATCTGTATTAAAATGTTTATCTACAGGTTTTATAACAGCTGGTTTTATTTCAATGTCCCATTCTGTAATATTCTGATATATTAGGTCTGCATGCATTCATTTAATCACTTATCAAATCAAACTAACATTCTAGCTTAGACAGAAGTAATTAAAAGCTTCAAGAGCAAGACAGAAACATTTAAACTTAGCCTGTTGTCATAATATTTTTAGAGTTTAAAATATCAAGTAATGAGAAACTTGAGGAAAGAAATCTTCACAACTTTAAAGCACACAGTGCCAGATATATACTTTCCATACATACACCCTTACACTAATTTACCTATGTCAACTGTGGAAAAAAAAAAAAAAAAAGCGCTGATCTTGGCTACACAAAGTACTAATGATAAGCAAGAAACAGAGAAGTGCAATGAGTTCAATCATTTATTACAAAAATAAAATTCACAATTCCAGATTTAAGATTAGCTTAATATGCTTTCTATTTTAACATTACGTAGTGCCACCTTCTGACTAAAGAGGCAACTATGATACAGTCAAGAGCAAGCAAGTTAAATACAGAAACAAGAACTTACAGCATGATTGCAATTTAAGAGTCAAAGTTAGCTTTAAAACACAGCAGTTTTATGAACAGTGGAAGCAGCTGTGAAACCACAGCTTCGGTCAAACCTAGAAGACACATTTTCAGAGGAAAAATGTGTGATATTTATGAGCATCTGAAAAGGGAACATTACCTCAGCACTCTCCAAAATTAAGATAGAGAATACAAGAATTTGTCATCATAAAAAGCTACTTTTTCCTCAGAGAAATCAGCCCTCTGAAAAATGTATCGCTAATTCCACAGCATAGTTTGGTTAGTAACAAGTGTCCTTAACGCATACATGCAAAAGCAGTACTAACATTCATGTCTGAAATTGTTAATTATTCTATGGACCCGGCACAACAAGATATACCACTGAGATTTATTAAATAAGAGAAGTTTTCTTCATTTTTGCAGAATATCCATATACATACAGAAGTTTTATTTTATGGCACTTGATCATCTGCACCACTCTCAAAGCATCTTCCATCATACTCAGCTGCTGGGCTCTTCCTTCCCCAAAGGCCATACAGGCATCATCAGTGATTTACATACTCATTACTGGAATAGCTGACAGGGCACTTTCTTTTAAAGCCCTGAGGTCTCTCAAACTTTTTTCCAGCTACTGTTGGTGGACTCCAGTAAACAAGCTAACTCCTGATTGCTTTCAAAGCTAAGTTAACATACTAAGCATTTATTACAAAGACTCTGATTTACTGAGAATTTTTACCTCAATTGGTCTTCTGAAGCAGAACTCACTATTCAAACTTTAATTCTATTTGATATTCATTCTCATAAAAACTTTAAAAAACAAAAACAAGCCACAGTGTATAAATGTAAACTATGGTATAAAAACTCCTACACTTAGAAGCATGCTTTAAATACTCCCACTTGATGCAAACTGAGATCAGAGAAAGCAAAAAAATGAACCACTAAATGCTGTTTTATAGCTTAACTACCTTCACTAGTCTCCTCCTCTAGTCCTCACCAAGAGCCACGTAGAGCGCCCCTCTCAATCACAGTGTGCACCTGCTACTCAGCTGGTAGCTGCTAGTGGACACAACTCTAACCTGACATGAATCCTTCTCACCACATTTTCATTATTCCCACCTTCCCTGCCCAGTTTCTGCAGGCAGAATCAGTCCACCACATGCTCAAACAAGACACAAGATACCATGAAGTAAGCAGCAGGAGAAAGGAAGTAGTACATCCTTTATCAAGCAACAGTAAACTTAATTTGGCTCAGCTGTAGCATGAGATTAGAGCCTGTGTTTCACTGAAGGCTCCAAACAATCACTGCTGCCAAGAGCAGATTCTTCTGCCACCCTATTTTTACACCCTTTGCTCCTACCTCTCCTCTGCTCCACTTCTCTCAGCCCCTAGCTCCTCCCTGTTTCACAACACGAGTTTGCAGAGAAAGTAAGACTGCAGAAATGCTGGAGGCAAAGAGGTCACCTACACCCAATATTCTTTACTCAAGTTGACTCTCCAAAACAGTTCATCCTCCTGCTGCACGATGCTTGGGCCTAAGAACAGAGGAGATAATGAAATCAGAAGTTGTTGGGAAAGGACGACTGTCTTCAGGCACAGCACCAGCATTCTCTCTCAAAATGCTTAATCTGACTGTAGGCTACTGCCAAAATAATTTTCCTTTCCCCTTACCTGATCTCTACGTGTATGTTCTGCTACCTCACACAATCACGATAAGCAAACTGATCTGAAAGAAAACTAACCTAAGAAAACACAAAATCATATTTCTGTTATGTCAGTGAGTATGATTGCTAAATAAAGTATATATTGTCCCGTTGGCAACAGCAGCTCACAGTTGTACTGAGCTAAGCACATAAGGAATATGCATCCTCAGAAGAAAATCTATCAGATGTAGCCCAAAGTAAATCTAAACAAGTTCTTAAATTTGTATTGAAGTATCAGACATGAATGGAATAAGCATCATAGAAAATAATACAGTTAGAGCTGGAAATTTTGTTTAGAGAAAGCTATTGATCCTTTAGTAACTTAATCACTGTTTTCTTAGTGCACCACTGCCTTCCATGTGTCAGATTTGAAGATATACTAAGTGCCTATGGAGCCAGCTACTCACTTTATAATCAGGAGAGAGAAAAAAAAATAATTTATTGCACTATCTCTAATAATTAAAATCTCTTTATAGTTCTCTCTCTAGCAGTCACCACAACATGTAATCTTCACCTTTCTGAAACTGCCTTCCCAATGCATTTGACTGGCCGATTACTGAAACCTTTTTAGGCATTTGTTCCTAACTAGAAAAAGCCACAGACTTCTCCATAAAGAGGTTACAACTGCCCCCCCCCACATACACACAAAAAAGAAGATCCACCATTCCAGTAGCAGATAGTCTAGTTACAGTGAGGTCACAAAAATTTCTATCTTTAAAGTACCAAGTCTTTCTATAACACTTGCACATCAGCTTATTACTCTGCCTAAGCCTGTTCAGCTTATAAAAACCTGAATACCTCAGCACAGCAGAGGACTATAGTTGACATAATTTTTTGTTATGAATTAACTGGATTGTTTTCAATTATGTCTCAAAACCATCCTCCCCTCCTTTTAAGATAATTTCATAAAATAAGGTCAGTGTGCTGTGAATATCAGTGCTTATGGCAGCCTGAAGCTGCCACTGGGACAGGCCAATCTCACACTGATAGGACCATCACCCAGTCACCTCAGAGTTAGACTGGACCTCTTCTGGACCTGGATGGGGCTCATCAAGGGTGGGTTCAGGGTCGAGTTCTGACATACCTGAAAACGAAATAGGTTGAGCATGCATTAATTCACATGCTAGGAGTTGGACATTGCATCTGACAGTATTGAAGAGGGCTGCAGGGAAGAAGGGAGAGGAAAAAAAAAAAAAAAAGTCTTTCATAGCTTCTGCAAAGACAAACCTCCCTGCTTTGAGGACCATCAGGTCTTTTATCTCTGAAATCAGACTAAGGCATGCTCCAGCAGCAACTCCCCCAGTAAAGCAACCCTCACTGCACAGGCATTCAAACCTGGGAGGTTCTTCAGTTCAAGCTTATTTATGTCTCCAGCAACAATATGTTGTCATCCTACCACAGGGAAGGCTGCAATATTGTTAAGACATGAGATTTACCCAAATATTAAATGAATTTAGATGCATGCTAACATCACTGAAACGTAGCACACTGTTCAATCTGATATGGACAATGAGAAACAGAATTCTTTTGATTTTATACTCTCAACAGAAAGATTAAAAAAAAAAAAAAAAAACCTCAGTCATGGAAGTAAAGCAAGTCAATGTGCTGAATATACACACAAGAAGAACATGTCAGTGGTCATGTGGCTGTTTTTCATATTCAAGCTACATTAGGTACGTAACGCAAATTTGATTTCAAAGAACTGCGAACGACAGGTGATACTGCAGTTCACTCATCCATTTGTGAAGAGGAGACAACCAATCATTAAAAATTAAACAAGGACTGTCAGTGTTGAGTATAATCACACATGACTTCATTAAACCTTGCACAATTCTATGTATATTCAGACACATACTGCACCAAGGAAAAAAATAAAATAAAAAGCCCACTATTTATCTTTATATTGTTTTTCAACTTCTCAGTAAGCAATAAAACATTTAATTACAGCAAGTAATTAATAAAGCAAGCAGTTCACATAGAGAAACAAAATAAGGAAACAAAGGCTAAGAAACTGAACCATCCAGATCACATTGCACTAGATGACCTGTTGCTGCAGTTTGGAAAAGTAAACACGTAAAACGCAAAGAAACTTCTCCCAACTGAGTACAACCAATTCATAGCGGTAAATTAATCAAGGTGGATTTTTCTACCTGCTAACAGAGAATTCCTTTTAAATTAGTTAAGCAAGTAGCGTCATCTGTGATGAAGAAAGACTGTGCAGCAGAGGTGGCTGCTTTTTCACATAGCACAGAAACTGTTTCTTGTTGAAGAGATTTCTGAAGTTATATATTAAAAAGCACCACTATGGATTAGGAGAGCAAGTGTCTAGCCACAGAGGGTAGAAATCACAAGAGGATATCTTAATTTCTTAGTACAGTCATGGTTAAGACAATCCAAAACTCAGTTGTATGATATTATTGATCCCCAATTTCAATTTTTATCTCAGATATAATACAGTGGCAATGATATGCAAAATTATTTAATGCTATAAATAAAAATATTGATATGTTCTTAACACAAGAATTCTTAATAACCTAGAGATGAGAGTCATTTCAAACTCACATAGAACCTGTATCTAAAGACAAAAAAATGCATTTTTAAAAGTCCAAACTACAATCCCCTTCAGTTGCCCTCCACCTTCTCTCTCCTGCAGTTATTTTTCCTGGTAGTTGTATGAACAGTTTCAAGACACTGAAGCTCAATCTGACCAATTCTAAAACACAACAATTGGAAATCTGAGGATCAAAAGAGGTTTTTGTACCAAATAGTAAAATTTGTACCTTTCAGTTTAAAAGAGTCACAATGACAGCTTCTATACCCAGAACTGAGACATAAACAAACCACCAGGTCCTAGATCTAAGGACGAAATTCACCCCCTCCATGTGCTTTTGAACACTCAAAAGTTAAGATGCTCAGATGAAAGTTACAACAAACATGGCCTTTACAAAGCAAATACATCATTTAAAGTCCAAATACAGAAACATTTATAGGCATTTATACAATAGGCATTTATAACCCAATAGCACTATATTTTTTCAACTGCAGGTATCAGAAAAAGAGCTCTACTTCCCATCAGCTTGCCCACCTTCAGCACAGTATGAAGGCTGCACTATTGATTACTGTCTCAGACAAGCAGCAAGTTTCAGAATAACTGAACAACTGCTCAGTGCACCAGCACATCCTTCACCATCGACTGCAACTACCAATTGCCACTAATCCAAAGCACTTCTTTTCTAGGAGAAAATTTCAAATCCAAACTTTCATACTTTGACCTTCAGATTACAAGCTATCATAGCAAGGTCAATTTCATAGCAGGAAAAAAATATATATATGTTACTGCTATAACCAAAGAGGCCTAGAAAACAGTCCCTACATCACTGCTGAAGCAGAAACAAGAACTCAAAGACTTAACGCATAATTTGCGTGAGACTGTGCTTCATGTCCTCCATGTGGCTGCTCAGACGGTCTGCCGGTGTATCCACCAGTTTCCTTTTTTCTAACCCTCAATTAATATACATATAAATCTTTCTTTCCTTGTCCCAATATGGCCAGTAGCCACTTAAGCAGAACCAAAGCATATGATCATATAAAGCAGCACCTCGAGGCCTTCTGCTAAATGGTTGCAGCATCCTGCAAGATCTCAGTCACATGTGGCTCCTCCTTCCATTCAAACATTGCTGCAGATGTAACCGAGCTGCTGGTCTCCACTGCCCTAAAGGAGCTAAATGCCGAGAGCCATTTGTGCAAATACTCATAGGGGACCAGAACACTGGGAGAGAAAAAAAAATAAAATAAAACCCACTACCTTCCAAGACCATCCTGAAACTGCAAGGACAGAATTCGGGTTTAAAGATTTAATCTAAAGAAACAAGTTACTTCCCTATGGGGAAGAACCTACTTCAAAATAAGTGATTGATGGGCCTGTCCTGAAGACAGGAAATGGTAACTTCTCATCTGTTCTGATGGGGATTTCTCCAGTAACAACCAAGAACATAAATTACAAGTCTGTCCACGTTACAGACATTAACCAGCACCACCAAGCCCAAAACATAAGCACCAAGAGGAGCACTGAGCAAGTCCTCTATGGTTCTAAGAACTCGATATAGCACCCACGACTGACACAGAAACAAAAAGTTAGGGTAGGATCTCTTTTTGAAAAGGATTTTGATGGAATTTTGCCCCTTTTCCCAAAGGGATTTTAATCTTTCTTTCACCCTACTTCTTGAGAGACTATTTGAAGCCTGGAAAAGTGCTGTGACCCAAGCAGATGCTGCTTGCAGAAGGTCTCAGCAGTTTTACTCTTTCACATTACTCCTTTGAGTCAATATCCAATTCTGCCCCCATTGACTAGATTGGGAAGAAGGCGGATTATTTAACATACAGAAAACAATTCAGAGATGTCCCATGTAGAAAAAAAATACTTGACTTATACTGACATAAACTAAAACTCAGAACCAAACAAGTCCTATAATGTTGCAGCCAGTGCAAATACAGATGGAAAAATAACCATTTCATACATGTTTTCCTAATTTTGAGTTATAGTTTCATGAGAAAACCCTAAGTCTGGACAAGATCAAGTGCTGCTTAAAAATATTTTTAAAGCCTCCATTGCCCACTTTCTGCTGCCAGTCACAGCAGGGCTTCCTCTCGATACTCCCGCAATCCTCTTGCTGCCGAAAGGCACAACCAACACAAGCGGGTTTTTTGGTTGTCCTTAAGTTTAGAAAGAGCGAAAAGAAAAACGGGGAAAAGAAAGGAACGCAAAACAGGACAGCCCAACAAACACCGACTCTACAGGGGGAGGTGACCGCGCGTTTCCCCTCCGGAACAGTCACCCGTGCCCTCCAGACGCGCGGCCTGCACCCCGCACCCGGCACTGCGCGCCCCAGCGCACTGCGGACACCGCCGCAGCCTCCACGGCCACGTTCACAGCCGGGCGGCGGCCCCAACGGTTCCAACGGCCCCAACGGCCGCGCTCAC
>JAWLRI010000576.1:1474635-1542494 GCA_034781795.1 Crypturellus tataupa | reverse complement strand
AGGGCGGCTCGGGGGCGGCCTTGCCCGGGGGGCTGTCCCGGGGCGGCGCAGGGTGGGCGCCGAAGCCGCTGCCCTCGTTGTCGTCGTCCGCGGGCGCTGACGCAGGCGTCCTCAGGCTGATGTCGGAGGGCGTCGCGCAGCCCTCGGCCGGCGCCTTCTCCCTGAAGTCCAGCGCCGGGGGCACGTTCAGGTACTGCTTGGCGCTCTTGGTGCCGCAGGCCGACTTGTCCATGGTGATGATGATCACCTCCTTGCCCTTGGCCTTGCAGGCGTTCAGCAGGCGCTGCAGCACGTCCTTGTCGTCGGCGTTGATGGCGTGCACCAGCGCGGACGCGCCCGAGTGGTCCTCGAGGCTGGGGTCGGCGCCGTTCTCCAGCAGCAACGACACCACGTCGGCGCCCGCGCCCTGCATGCAGGCGTGCATGAGCGCCGTGCGCCCGGCCTTGTCCTGGATGTTGGGGTCCGCCCGGTTGTCCAGCAGGTACTTCACCATCTTGGCCTTGCCGCTGCTCTGCTGGTCCACGTGCTTGGTGACGCAGGCCACCATGAGCGCCGTCTCGCCCTTCTCATTGCTCTCGTTGATGTAGGCGCCCCCCTCCAGCAGGAGCCGGGTGAGCCGGAGCCGCCCGAGCCACACGGCCTTCAGGAGGGAGTTCCCGCCCGTCTGCAGCTCCGTGGCCTCGTCCATGGCCCCGGCCGCCGCTCACCGCCGGGGGCAGGCGGTGTCGGCAGGCGGCTGCAAGGAACGGAGGGGACGGTGAGCGGCCCTCGCTCCCCGCTGCGGCCCCGGAGCGTCCCGCGGCTCCGGCATCGGCGGGGCGGCCGGGAAGAGCGGCTGGAGTCTCCCCGTGCGCATCCGCTGCCTGGCACACAGCCCGGGAGCAGCGCCGGGGCAAGCTGTGCTCGTGCCCCTTCTCCTTATGATCTACGGGGCCAAATGTGCTGCTCTTTGTCACCTGGGAGGTGCCCGCTCTGCCTTCCCACTACCCCACCAGGCACTGGTTGATGTTGGTCAGTTGGGCCAATTATGACACCGGACTCTACGGGTTTAGTCAAGGCTGCACCGTATTTCCCCAGGGAGCAGCTCCTGGCCCTGCTCTCCTGGGCCAGCCCCAAGAGGTGGCTCCCAGGGCCCCAACTGTCCTGAGGAGCCTCATTTGAGACCCGCTCCCTGCCCTGGCAGCCCCGGGTAAATTGGGGCTCGGAGCCCCAGCTCCGGTTGGGTGATGTTATTGTCAGGCCTGAGCCTAGTCCTCTTGGACCAGCTCTAGCACTGGGCTTTCCTGGTTGCCCTTGTGCCTGGTTGACCCTTTGCTGGGTGTTTGCTGCCGCTGGGCGCTGTTGCTGTCCCCTGCCCTGCTCGGCTGTGGCGCTGGCCCTGCCGATGCTCCGCGGCTCTGGCTCGTGTCCTCGCGCGGAGCAGCCCTGCTCCTGCTCCTGGTGCTGTGGCTGCACCGCGGCTGCACCGCGGCTGCACCGTGGCGGCACCGTGCCTCGCTCCCGAGCACCTCTGCTCTGCTCAGGACCCTGCTAACCCCTGCCCGGCTGCAGCTCATGTCCCCAGCGCCGGGCGCATCGCAACGGCCCCGCGCCGGGGTGGCTCCTGCCCAGCCTCGCGGCTCCCCGGGCTGCGGCAGACCCCGCGGCAGAGGCTGCGAGCACCTCGCGTGGCTCCCTGCACTGCGCCTGGCCCCGCAGGGCGACACGAGCCGAGGACCCTGTGGCCTTGAGGAACGGCCCCGCTCCCTGCAGCTCTCGGACCGAGCGGGCTCTTCGCCTGTGACGGGCAGCGGCTCCGAGCTGTGCCGGAGGGGCCGGAAGATGCCCAGCTCCATGGAAACGTCATGGAGGTGCAGGAAGAGCCCTCGGGCCGGCGAGTGCCGAGCGCGCTGCCACCCGCTCGCTCCACGCTCCCTCTGCCCTTCCTGCCCGCTCCGAGTGGCGCTTTCCCTGCCCAGGCCGTGTCCACCCTGCCCGGAGGGTCCCCCGATCCCGCCCTGCTCCGCAGCTCTGCAGCCGGCGCCCAGCAGCCCTCGGAAGAGCCTCCTCCGTGGCGAGCCGGCCGCCCTGCCCTTCCCGGTCTTCCCGTAAGTGCTTCGCTCCGGGGCACCACGCCGCCCTCTGTCCCCATGGGCCGTGTCCCTTCCCTCTCCCCCGCACGGGCCTGGGAAGCCTCCACACTTATTTGGAAGTTGCTCTGCTGGTGGCGCTCACCTGCATTCCCCCCTGCTCCTTCTCCATCGCCAGCTCGTGGGTGGTGTCCAGGTGCGGATGTTGCAGCTCCTTGTCCCTCCCTGCTGTCCCTGCGGGAGCCACCGAGGTTGCGGGGCCGGGGGCTGCAGGGGTGACAGGGCAGAGAACGGGGGTGCTTGACGCAGGCGGCTGCCCCCTCCCACCCGAGTGCCCCCGCAGCCGGGGGCCTGGCAGGGGCCACCCGGCTGGAGCCGCTGATCGGGGGGCACCGGCCCGTCCCCATCCCCGACCCCCCTACCCGCCCCCGAGGCGGTGCCAGCTCCCGGTACCCGGTGCGGTGCCCGGTGGCTGCTGGTGCCGGTACCCAGTGCCGGTACCGGGTGCGCTGCACCGCGTCTGCTCCCGGTGCCATGCCCGGCTCCCGGTGCCATGCGCAGCTCCCGGTGCCGTGCGTGGCTCCCGGTGCCGTGCGCGGCTCCCGGTGCTGCTGCCCGGCTCCGCGCCTGCTCGCGGTGCCTGTCCCCCTCCCGCTGCCGTGCCCATGCTCAGCTCCCGGCGCCGGTAGCCGGTGCAGAGCCCCCGATCCCGCCGCCCCTGCCCTGGCTGCAGACCCGGTACCGGCGCGCTGCACCGCCCCGCTGCCGGAGCCGGTACCGGCCGCAGGACGTGTTCAGCCTGCAGGAGACCGGGCTGCTCTACCAGATGCTGCCGCGCGGCACGTTCTCCTTCAGGGGGGAGGCCTGTTCCGTCGGCGAGCTCAGCCGGGAGAGGGTAACGGTCGCGCTGGGCGCGAACGCCGACGGCTCCGAGAAGCTCCCTCTGCTCGTTATTGGCAAGAGCGGAAGCCCGCGCTGCCTTGCAGGGGCAGAGTCGCTCCCGGTGGATTACGAAGCAAATGAGATGGCCTGGATGACCGCAGAGGTGTTTGAGCGGTGGGTGCATAAGCTTGACGAGCGATTTCGAGCGCAGCAGCGGCGAGTCGTCGTTTTTGTGGACCCTCTGCCGGCTCATGCAGAGGTGAAGGGCCTGAAGGCTGTGGAGCTGGTGCTGCTGCCTCCAGACGCCTCCTCGTGTGTCGCTATGCAGCTCGGGGTCATCCGAAGCTTGAAAGTTAAGTACAGGTGCCGCCTGATCAAGAGGTTTGTTGACTGCGTGGTAGGCAATAAAGAGTTCATGTTAACTCTTCTTGATGCAGTCGAGATGTTGCAGCTGTGCTGGAGTGAAGTCACTCCAGAGACTATAGTTAAAAGTTTTAAGGAAGTAGGATTCCAGCTAGAAACGGAGGAAAGTGGTAAAAATGACACGGAGGATGAAAGCAACTGTGATGTGATTGCACAAGCGCTGGCAGCAGGAGTGGAGTTCCCGGGGGGTTTATCCTTGGAGGAATATGCAGCTTTGGATGACAGTCTGGCAACCTGTGACATGCCCGCAAGTTATGAAACGGTGTTTCGAAGTGACAAAGACGGCACTTCAGATAAAGCCGGGACATTCGGTGATGATGAAGGTGATGATGAAGGATGTCTGGAAGCCGAGCAGCCTTTGCCGTCAAAAGAAGAAGCTCTGAGTGCTTTAGACACCCTCCGAAGGTTTCTCAGGAGTCAAAACGTGGATGATTCCCTCTGTGATTCCCTAGCCCTCCTGGAGGATTATATTCAACATGTAGCATCTAAATAAATATGGTTAACAAAACATGTATTTGAAAAAAGGAATTTAACTTAAGCGAACACAAATATGGCACCTTATATCAGGTTTTGCTGCAAAGTTCTCTAGTATGTCTTACTCAGGTGCCAAGCTGTAAATGACACTTGAAATTACCCAAAAGACGCTGTGACCTGTAGCTAGGAATAAAACAAAGCACTTAAGCCTGTCTTCATACGTGTGCAGTGCCATATAGCAGGGAGACTTTCTGTAGGATTTTGTGCACCAATGCAGTTTACTATTATAGACACCGTTAACAGGGAGGCTGCTTGTGTTAATGCAGTTGGAATGAAGTGAATCACAGTACAAGTCTTCAAGTATGTGTTTTAGTCCATGTAATCACACCATAGCCAAAAATCTGAATACATATGAAAATCTGAATACATATATGTTCAGGAATATTTTTTCAAAACCTTATACATTTTAGCCTGTCTTTTAGTTTTTCATTATCTACCAATTTTAGCTTTTCAGAAGACAGAGATGTTCATTTTTCTAATTTAGAGGAAGAATAGAATGTTTTATAAAAGCCCTTTAGGAAATCTATATAATAAAAGTACCCATTCTGGGGCTAAGCCATGAGAAACAAGTTCTTGATTATTTGAATGTTTAGTTTTCAAGAAAATGGCCTGGCTAAAGCTCTGTTAGCTTTCCTGATGGAGACCAGTTTATCAATGTGCCTTCGGACACATTGTATCAAAATATTACAAGAAAGGGAAAATAAAAGCTTTTCATGTGAGAAAATTCCTATGGCTAATAGGTATGACTGTTTTACTAGAATCTCTCAAAAACTTATCTTGTGCTTTCCAGTTACAAAATATCTAATGTGAATTCCATCCAAAACATATTCTGAAGAGATGCTTCTGTCTGATGCTTACATAGATACTTCTATGTGAACAGAGCACAGAGATTCATAGAGTCTGTAAAAGAGGTATTCTCTTCCTTTATCTCACTATTTTGTTAAAATACAAATATGAACTTTTGTAAATTCAGAAGTTCTGTTGGAAACAATCACTAAATGTCACTTTAGATTGAGTTTTGATTTTTTTTCCTTTTTTTTGGGATAGGGTAGAATGAAGTAGGAGGGTATAAGGTTATTTTAAGTTGTATAAATCTCATGGAACCGTGTGGATATTTTTACTCCACTGATCTTATGATTCAAAGCCCATATTTTTCTACTCAGCAGTTTCTCTTGCTAAAGCTAAATTTAGGGAAAAGTAAAGACTCTATTTTCCATATAGTAAATTCCTATATTCTCTAAGATTGAACTTGACCAGCCTGGGATCCCAAGCAGGAGACGCTGTGTTTCTTTCTAAAGGACTTCGGAGCGTGAAGTGCTGCTCAGATGAGAAAGGCTTGTTTACATGAGCAGCAAACCTTCATTAAACAGAGTTTTAATCTCCAAGATCTGTAGTCTGTGCATGGTGCAGCTTCCCAGACCAGGAGATCTGACATAACCTACTTAGCTGATGAGTAAGGGATTTAATTCTTGGATATTTAGTGATTGATGTAATACTCTCTTGTGGAAATAAAAGCAAGAATATACTAACTGCGCCCGGACTTTCAAGGTGAATCATGGAACTTACGTTAGAAAAAAGAAATAGAAAAGAAATAAACAACTTGGCAAGATGCCTTAAATTTTAGAGAATATAAGACTTTTTTTTTTCTAGCCTTCAATTTCATTCTGAGAAGACACACTAAAATCCCCTCACTAAAACAATTTTTAGGCCATCCACTTTATATTCTAACATTATAACATTCAAAATTATGTAGGACCATAAGGAATTCTTGTTATTTGCATTTAGTTCACATTTATTGTTAAATGCAGAATTTGAGAGCTATCTTTGAAGGCTGATGCTACTTCAGATGTCTGTCCATAGGCAAAATGAAGACTCCTTAGATCCTAAGGGCTAACAGTGAAAAAGAATGTGTTAATGTTAACAATTTAATCTGAGCTATTTTATTCATATATACTGTTAAGGTAAACCTTCAAGACATTAGTTCTTCTTGTCTGTGGTAGCATCTATTAGAGAGAGAGGAGGAGGAGGAGGAACATTGATTTAGACCACACGTATTTAAAATAAGATTCTTTTCTACATAAGGCAGGCTAATAGGGTGATTGTTTTCTTTAATCCTTCAGGTGTTATTTCGGACAACTGTGATTATTTTTCTTCCACTCTTTCTGACTTCCTGCTACAGTTAGATAAAAATTATATACTTTAGCTTCAAGTCAGGGAGGTCACTTTGTGCCTCAGTGTTTCTGCTGGGAGTATGAACAAAAATATGAAGCCTTATAAATAAGATTAAGGCCTCCAAACAAGGCCAAAAAGGAAAAAAGAAAAGTGTGCCTGATACAATGAAAAACAACCTCAAAGAGTGGTTCTTGAAAACAGTAACATTAAATACTTAAAATTAAGTATTCTTTTCAAAATAATATTTGCATTTGAAAATGTTAATAAAATTACATTATTTGGTATTTTGTTTTTTGTGTTAACAATTGTGTATGGCTTTGGATACCTTTCTGATCTATCAAAATACATCTATATTTAGAAAGAGAAGGTTAGTCACCACAAAGAGTAATAGGAAATTATCAAGTTTTTGTGCGTTTAAACAAAAACAGAAGAAAGGGGGCAGTAAATGATTTATAAGACAGCA
The DNA here is from genome assembly GCA_034781795.1 of Crypturellus tataupa. NCBI lineage: Eukaryota > Metazoa > Chordata > Aves > Tinamiformes > Tinamidae > Crypturellus > Crypturellus tataupa. Next base: position 1,535,951 of record JAWLRI010000576.1, on the reverse strand, counting down.
ATCCACATGTTCCTGCATACTCAAATCTGTGACATTTTCATAACTAAATAATTCAGAGGAAATAAATAAGTAAGCATTTTTTCGTTATTTATTAGGTGAATTTGTTGGGTGAATAATAGTCTCAAACGTGCACATTTTTTAGTTTCAATTTTAAAAAGTGCTGCACTACTTTTTTAGTATACTTACAGTAGAAAATACAGTTGCATATAAATATTAATTTTAGTTATTTTCAGATACTTTTCATTTATTTACAACTCTGGGAAGTATGTTGATTCAGGTAGCCAACCGCTTTTTTAATGAACAGTTAGTACAAATTTATTCATTTTATCTATAAAGTTTTTAGAAATGTAATTTAAATAGTGACATTAAAATATTACTAAAAAGCTTTTGAGGTTTTTTTTATGGCTGTATTCATTGAAATAGTAAAAGTAAATACTGGCCTATTCAGCAATTTAAAAAAAAGTGTGTGATTATGGAGCAACCATCACATATGATTATGTTTTGATATTATTTTCTTCTATTAATTAAAAAAAAAAGTCTGCTACCTGTTATATTATTTGTGGGAGGCAATTGTTAAAGGAGCATGTCAAATTTTTTTGTTAAGAACACAATAATGCTATTACAGGACAAAAGTTCTTATATTTAAAGAAGGAAGTCAATATGCTTACTGGTTATTTTAATACGCTTGCTTGGGATTTTCTTTCTTGATAACCTGAATCAAATCCATAGATTCTGTGTCAGTTCACAGGCAAACAATTCTGTTGTAACTGGAAGTTTTGCAGCGTGATGAGTGACACTTTACTTTTTGTTGATACACTCACTAGCAATAGAAAAATCATTGCAACAAACGGAAGACAACTATTTAATACTTGGCAGCCTGGTTTTACACCCAGCTTTTGTATTACTAGAGCTTCATTGTGCAGAGATGTGATTACTCTTTACGGATATAACTGCACCGTGAAACAACCACATAATTTGTATATGAAATTAATAAACCTAATACAGCTCATTGCCCTTTTGCTGGTACAGCTCCATTTGAGATGTATGTTCTCTCTTACAACATTGTTTAAAAAATGTGCCCTTCTAGTTAAATTACTACGACTTTGGGGTTAGTGTGCAGTTAAATTTTTCGTAACTTTGTCACCATGGTTCTCTGAGTGTAGTGGAGAAGTATAGGTTACAAATTCAGCAGAGTGAGCCAATACCACCCTGAAGTCTCAGATCTGTTGTGTGAGAAGATGCCATATTTACAACCATTCAAAACTCTAGTGACCCCTTTCAGCATGCCAGCTGTAGGCTGCATCTTCCTAAGCTTTCATACCATCCTCCTTCCTGATCAGCTTTTCAGGCCATGTTTGAATAATGCAGAGGGAAGGAAACCCCAAGTGTCCGTACACACTGCCACACATCCACGCAAATGGCCGCGCTGTGCACGAGCCCCCGGTGCGGATTATCAGGGTGGTGATCTGCACCGCTGCTGTGCGTCTTACCGAGCCTGCCTGGCGCCGCAAGCCTGGAGAGCAAGGGCTGTAACCGCGAGGGCAGGCGCTCTGCCCGCTCTCATCTTCCCGAGAAAACACTAGCAACGTTGGGGTCTTCAGAGCAATCCTTTGACAAGCACCTTTTCTCCCTAGTCTCCCTATTTCTATTATGTTTTGCAGGCTGTATTTTTGAAACATTTCGTGTGTCAGCTAGTATCTCAGCCTTGGTACACATGCACATGATCTCAGATCCTAATTTCTGCACTGCTGAAGTTGGTGGCCTTCCCAAATCCTTGCCTCATTTAGCCCAGAACATTTAGCGTGTCCATATTTAGCTTTGTCTCTTCATTCATTGCGGTTTTCATATCTAGTATTTCCATCCCATTCTGCTAAATGCTTTTGAAATAGGTCTAAACTAATCCTGTCAGCAACCCTGTGATTTAGATTAGTTTTACCTTCATTTTATAGATGAAGAAATCAAGGCCTGGAGAACTGTGATTTTTCCAGCAGTTGCCCAGAATGCCTAAGAGAATTGCTAATAAAACACATAATCTTTCTCTCTTGTCAGGTATCTCTTTTTTCTTTATTTATTTTTTTTCCTTCTGTCAGTGGTTCCTTCACATCTGTAGTTCTGTGATCCTCAATTTGACATTTAATATCTTCATCTAAACGATCCTTTTTGCTGTTTCATCTCTTACTCTTATATGCCTGTATAACATTCTTGCCATAATTCATCACTACATTTCTATTTCTAAATATCACACATCTAGCATCAGTTCTTTGTATCTTTCCTCCCTTCTCTGCTACTGGTCCCATGTATTGCTTAAAATATATTTCAAAGCCTTCCCCCTTCCTCCTTTAAGTGATTTGATGCTTATTTCTCTTCTCCAAAACCAAGTATTTAATTATTTCTGGAGACAACCACTTGTTGCCTTTGTCTTTTTACTTAGTGTATTTTCATGATACCTTTGATCAATACTAAGTATTACTAAAGAACCAGTTATTTTCCATAAACTCACCTTGTTGTATATGGTTTTTCACATTCCTTATTCCCAGCACTTTCCTTTGCTCAAGCCTTTCGTTTGTGCTCCTGACCACCATCATGAATACAATTCATTTTCTACGCTTGTAAAAATATAAACTCATAAACAAAACCTGAATAAAGAAAGAGCTTTGGGCCATTTGTTTACATAGTTAACTACGTTACAATTTTTGCATAAATAAATCAGATTGAAAGCCAACTCAGACATGAGCTGGCTTTTATCAAGTTGTTTGTTTTTTAATCTGTGTTTAAATTTACTGTTCTTTTTCTTTCTGTGATTTATTTTATTTCAACAGCTGTTTGTAAGTCTCTAGCAATTTGTGCCCTATTTGCCTTTGCAGCCAGTCTGTGCTGCCTAGGAGTCTTGGAGAAAAGCAGGTGGATCATAAAAAGGAGTCTAAAGGCTTAGGCTTGGTCACCTGAGATTGAAACTGAGGGAAACGTATAACTCAGTTTGAGCAGAACTTTTTATTCAAAATCCTCCAGAAGTCCACATCCAAACCCAAAGTAAACACAAAAACTGATAATGTGAAATGCTCTGTCACTGCACTGCCCAGCGCTCTACACGTTCGGTCAGCAAAGAGAAATTTGCTGAGAGACAAAGCAGGGCTAAAGCAGGATTTCTACATAAGTGTAATATTTCTGTATAATCTAGAACTCACAGAAGAATTGGGTGTTCTTGGAAATTGGCGTGGCACTTCAGACATCACTGAGAGACACTTCGTAGTAGAGATTAATGATCTCTTAATCAAAGGGATACTTGTTAAGCGCAGTTCCCAACAACAAATTAATTGTTCCTGAAAAGCTGGCTTGATGGATGCCTGATTTACAGCTCTGAGAAAAGCATGAGATGTGCGTTTAGTGCATGACACAGACCGCATGGGGCGTATGGGTGAGTATAGATTCTAGCAAAGATGCAGGCCGCTCTGTGAGAGCTGAGCATGACCAGGCTCGGTGCACGTACGGCATCCGGAGCAGAAACAGACACATTATGTCACATTTTCACCTGACTTCAAATCAGCCCACATGGAATTAGGAACTTTACTAGAAGGGGCCTCTGCTCAGTCCCCTACTGTCTCATCCTACAGCCTTTTCAAAGGTTCCTCAAAATCCAGTTTAATGCCATCAACTTGCTCATGACTGCTAACAGGAGAGTGTTCAGCAAACTTAATGCTGGATGCAATTGCTTCTTAAATATTCACAGTTAGATAGTAACCAAGAGGCATTAGGACAACAGCAGAACTTGGTCATTCCCTAGCAAAACCCAGCACTGTCTATATGCATCCATGATTCATACGTGCAATTCCAAACCTGTATTCCTACTTAAATGCTTGTATTCACAGTGGTCTCTTGGGCTGGTAGACACTATCTTGGAAAATGAGCTTATATGAAATTTACACTCATATAAGCTTCCTAAGGGATTATTTAGCGTGACATTAAGGAGTTTTATACATTTAAAATTCCTTAGTATTTCTTTGTCCTCTCACTTCATCTTGAACGGAGAACATAGGGGCTGGTGTGGTCATCGCTGTGGGCAGCACGAGCGTTTTGAACTGCCTTCTCCGGGGAGACTCTGCAAGTATCGGCAAGTACATTAGCCTGCAAGTACCAGGAGGAAACGCTGCAACGTATGGAATAGAGCCAGTGGGAGCTACAGCCGCTGCTCTGCCTCCGGAGTGGGTTGAGCCGGCCTCTTGGGAGGATGCGAACTCCTGAGGCAAGGCCCGTATTTGTGAGATTGTATCTACAAAAAGCAGAAGTGCAGGTACTCATTTGCTTATAATCATTCACCCTGCACTCTGCTTCCTGTCTGCCCTTCCAGCTCCTGGGTGATTAAACCTCCCTGCAGCTGCCAGCCCGATCCGATCGGTCTCCTGGTTCAGAAACCTGACACAGACCCAGGCTGTCCACCCAAATGATGTGCAGGCTTTAAATACCTCCTGTACTTGGCTGACATCTTTTTGCTTTTTAGAGTAGCAGGTATTTGTGTTCTGTGAAGACACTTACAGCCCTAATGGGAAAAGAGTGAGTTGTGGACCTCACATGAACTCCGTGTTCCTCCCTTTGGGTGGGTACAGAATTAGAAGAATTTATACCAGGCAGAGATCTGCCCTCCATGACTTTCAAGGCTCCTCTGAGACTCAGACTAACTGTGGGCTGACCTAGGTGTGCACAGTAGGAGACTCATAAAACATAAGCACTCAGAGTCGAAATGGATTAACTGTGAAATCATACTTCCAGTAAGCCTTTATTTCCTTATATAATCCTATCTACGATTCTTTCCATCATGGCTCTCATTACAGACATTAACATTGACCTCCTTTACTCTTGGTGCATTTGCCTGCAGCTGGATGAATGCCAGCGCCTGCAGAATTTCCCTGCTGCTTCCCACGTACGCAAGGTGCACACACGCACAGGAACAGAGCCTGGCAGCAGAGCAGCCTGCAGTGAACAGCACGGGGCAATTTAGCGCAATTTCAGGCCCAGGAGGTTCCCACTTCACGGCACATCCAGCGTACCCACACCTTGCCCCACGGGCTGATTACGGCATGGATACAAACATGCTTCCAGCTCTGGGGGCGACTGAGTGGAGGGTTACACACTCCAGCTCACTTTGTGTACGCTGGAGACGTATTGCTGAGCTCCTAGTACATCCTGATGTGCATTACACTACTGCAGCTCCCAACACAACCAAAAAAAAAAAAAAAAAGATTAATGAGGGTGTGTGTGCCTGTTGCACTGCTGTCACAGATAGAGGCCAAGACCCAGATCCCTCTGGAGATGAACCGCACCTCAGCTAACTCAGTTGTTTTGAAAGCAGGAAGAGGACATAGCCAGGCACTTAAATTTTGACAAACTCAACACTTACACAGTTTATACAGATTATTCAGGTGTCACTAAAAACATTTTGGTAAGGAGAGCACTTGTACAACTTACCACAACCAAAGACTTAAGGTTTTACAAAGAGACAGCAGAGACAGCAATATTGCAAGTTAACTGTGAAACCATTCTGTATGTTTGGACAAAATGAATGGTCACATAAACTTACTTTAACAATGTAATAAACAGGCTTTTTTTTTCTCATGAGGCATGAAGAAAGGTACATTTCATAGAGAAATAAACAAAAATGAAGCAGTAAGAAGGCACAAGGTAGTCTTGCAGCACTACAGCCAGTTCTATTCAATCATGAGTTAGATTCAGCACAGGTTGCTGAGAGGTGGTACGTTGTGCCATAACACCTCCCAAACACAGCTCTCCCTGGATTGTGACTGACAGTATTAATTATGGATAAGTAAAACATCATTAAAAATACTATTCGCCTACGTGAAGACTCTGGTCAGTGATTAAATATATCATGTACCTGGAAAAGGACAATGTTTTCAGAGAAATAAGAATCATAAACAAGATACTATTTGTATGACCTAATGAAAAGGAGGGCCAAGACCATGACTGTGAAGGTTTCAGAGTGGCATCTGAATTATTTTGTTTACCATTGAAGTTCACAAGTATCTGAAAGCATCACTGAGATTGTGAAGACTGTATCTCACTCACAGAGGTAGCAATCTGTATGCTTAGACCACCACATTGACAAAGGCAGTTATCATATATAGCACCTGTGATGGTCAAACTAGTATTTACACGATAGCACCATAAATATATCTACTTTGAATCCTTTTTAAAAAATGTGTTTAAGTCCCTTTCAGAATAACAATACATGCTTAGTCCTCTGGCTTTCACTGGTCTGATACACAGGGCAAAAACACCATGAGGAACATGGAGGCTTTTTTACATAAAGGCATAAAGCCATAAAGCCACCTACTTGTAATGCAGACTGAAAGATGTCCATGCAGACTTAATTTTGCCCCCTATTTGTATATATATTAGAATAGACAATACTACCCTTTCTTCTTTAATGTGTATCTGATTTTCTGCTCGATACACTCTCTCTCTTTCCCATTTAATCGGGAGTACTCGCATTTATGCTTGCAAATACACACAAAAGGGGACTTTTAGAACTAGATCCTTTTAGGATACTTAAATGATCAAGCAAGAAAAACAGACATTTTTTCAAAAGTATGTAAGAATCCAACTTAGTCCAGAACCAATGCCCATAGTCTAGAAAGAAATAAGTACTTATTTGCATATTTAGGCATCTAAGAACATTTAGAAAATTTGATCTTTAATGTTTCTTTATAGTCTGGACTCTGTATTAGCCATACTTATGAAATAAATACAGTAATTACAATGAAAATATGCAAAGGAAAAAGTAAAGAGCATTTGAATTCAAAAATACAGAAAGGCACTTGGGAGGATCAAATGAGAACTGACACAGCCTAAAAAAGTATCAAGCAACATTTAAGCAATATTATTTTAGGACATCAAAGTTTATCTTCATACGCTTAAGGTGTGGCTGGAAAATATGTTACTACTCACATTACAGTTTGGATGTGCTGCTGCATTTTGCATGGTAGAGTATTACTGCAAGAATGTGGCTTTAATAGATTTTATTCTTTTCTCATTAATCATTCACAGCTGAGAAATCAAATGCTTTAGCAGTCAGCTGAGGCACACTGGAAGCAAAAACAAGAAGTGTTTTAAAAAATCTAGTATACTTTTCCTCATGTACCTTGCCTCTCTACTCTGTTTTACTAAATTCACCAAGGAATACACTGGAGGCAGATTTACATTTGCTTTTCAATCATTACTTTAATCATTACTTTAATCAATTCTACTTATTAGGATCTCCTTACGGGGAAATATTTCTATTTCCAAGACAAACCTAAGGCTAGCATTGACTCAGAAGGAGTGACTAATTAGTAGGCATCTCCTTGTGAGACACACAATACTGAAGTTTCATATAAAGAAAATTCAGTCATCCTGCTCTTTCAGCTGTTTGAATTGCTGAATGCACTTTTATTAACTGAGTTGCTAAATTAAATGCCTGTGAACAGGCAAGTCTACCATACTTTTGCTGAACACCTAGGCAGTATTATACCAAATGTGCACTTAACGTGTCAGGATACACAGCAACTCTGAGATTTTTGTATTTAAATCTTTTAGTCTCTAATTCCCACTTAGACCCTCAGCATTGTAAATGTTATTTGCATAATTATTTTCAAGGAATGAGACAAACCTGTACCTACTAATCCTTTGCTACTCTGCAAATACATACATATAAGATCAGGAGACTGACCCAAGTCCTTTTTAAATGGATTAATTTTATTTCAGTCTCATTCTGTCATTGTTCCCTAAGGATCCAGAGGTAAAAGCTTAATAAACTGATTTCCTATCATGGTGGCAGTATTGCTGGAATTAATAAAGGTGCCTGAAAATCGATGCTCAGAAGTGCATTATGCAGACCCTGCTTGCTGTCTGAGATGCTAATAAATTAATGATTCACTGGAGTGCTTTGCAGAGGTTTTACAATAAAACCCAGGTAGAAAAGCGCTTCCCTTTTCCACTCCAGATTAGAAGGAGACATTTTTTGTAAGTAAGTACCTGTTTCCCATAAGAGAGATATGTCTCTTAAGCAGACAATTAAGAATATGACTTTGATGAAAGGTCTTCATCATTTCAGGAACTCAGGCTTCAGCTGTAGTTTTGCCAGAAGTAAAACTCAGCCCCCAGGAGGAAGCACATTCCAAAACACTATCAGTACTACAGTCAATAGAGGAATTGCCTCTTTTAGGATCCTACACGAGTATCAAATAATTCATGAAGTTTTGGCATGTCAAACTGCTTCCCAAAAAAGAATAGAAATGAAGTGTTTATCTACATTTTTATGCAAGTCTACCAGGGCCCTGATTGCACTTCCTGATTGAGAAATGTAATATTGGACTTAAACCCTGATTTGGTAACAGAGTGAAATCTTGTTAGAATAAGGTCATTAACAGATAGACCATTGGGTCAATTTATAAATGTTGATGCTCTTGAAACAGAATCAGGTAGCAGCTGTATATCAAGGCAATTTTCCTGCATTCATAGAACAAACAAATTTTAGAGTCCAACGAAAAACTACAGTTTGCAGCCCAGTTGTTGCTGGAAGACCTGTGTGGTATTTTCTTTTTTTTTTCCAAAGAGTGTTTTAACTCAGCTATAAACACTTATGATGGTGATATCTGTGCATGCTAGTCAGGTCAAAATTTGCCGCAAAACTTGGCCTTTTAATTTGCCCCAGAGCTTACACGAGGCAATAAGGGCAAAGCAAATGAGGGAACAGTTGTCTGAGCTCCCAACTCAGCGCTGCATATCACAAGTTATTAAGTCAGCTCTACAAAATTGTCTTGGAATTGTCCTTGCTAAACTGTTTTAATGTTAAGCTCAACTCTTTTTTTCCCCGGCAATTATTAGGAGGTCCTCAATAGGCTATATCTTGTTTATCAGACATGATCTGATATTAAGAGGAACAGAAACTGGGAAGCGCTTCATCTGAAAAATAAGAAAATAGAGTAGAATATAAGGCTGCTGTTAAAAGAAATTGAGAGCTATGTACTGCCAGGCCATTTTCCTCCCTTTCTGCCTTTCTAAGCTCTATTTTCCCTAATTTTAAGCATTTGGATTCTACTGCAGCTGTCTGTGTTTATCCATTGACCTGTACATATGAACAGCATGGGGAATGTTGATTTACTGTACAGCTTGGTGTTTCTCAAAACGAAACTGAGCAGCTAAGTTTGCTCATTTTTGCTTTTATGTTGTCCTCTATTTAGCTATTTTTCCTCTTATTGTAAGAGGATATCTACATGTCTCCAGCAATCAGTTCCGCTATGTTTGTCTTTTTATTTTTCAGATGAGTTTCTAGATGTGAAAAATCTTTTCTTTAATCTATTTCCATTTTGTTGAAAGGGGACTTAAATGCAAACATCTGGATATATCCAAGTATAATTTGGTATTTTCTTTCTATTCCTATCGGAAGACTCCAAAATCTTTAACCATGATTTTATGATTTGCATTGCCTGTAGTGAAGAAGAGAAGAGGGACAAAGAAGTCAGAAATGTACAAGCCCAGCTGAGAAGATACATCTTAAAGATTTTCTTATACTTGCATTATCCCTTTCATTTTAATTGTGCTATTTTATGGCACCCAGTCAGGACCAGGGCCCCACTGCTCTAGGTGCTGTCTTGGTCTGTACCGGTGCCACAGGTTTGGCAAAGGTAGAGAGCCTCTGTTCGGAGCAGCTCTGTCTCTGAAACAAGATGTAATCTATCTTTTCAGACAATCCTGAATTGAAGGCAGTTACTGGAGAGAGGGCTTTATTCTCTGTAACTCGCCCAGGCAAAGCTTCCACTGAACGGAGTGCAATGGTAGACACAGTTACGGATGCACATGAGGTTTCTGCACAAGAACTCTGCATATTTTAGTCTTGATTCTGTGACTCCTGTTGATATCAGTAGCCTGTGGTAGCACTGTGGCCACCAGCACTTGGGCTGGCTTCAGCCTCCAGGAAATTTGTGGAACACTGTGCTTGGCTTTAGGGACGTTTTATTTATTTATTTATTTTAATTCTCAGTGAATTGCAATATAGTGCATATTCTTCCCTGGGTGTATTTTTATCTGTCCTTTCCTGACATACATCAGGAGCAGAAATCAGCCATTAAAGAATCAGCAAGAAATCCATAGGCATCAGCCACACTAACGTCCTCACTTTGGAGCAGCCACATTAGCAGCTGACACCGGCAGCGGACAAGCGGCATGAACATGAGCTTCAATGTTCGCCCCATAAGCAACTGGCAACCTGCCCTAACATCCTCAAAAATGCAGATACTGTTTTGTTATCTGCAATTTTGCTGCCATTTTCAAAGCAAAAGGGAACAAGAAGGGTCTGCATCAATCGGCCACAGTGTTACAAAACATTTCTGTTTTTCTGGCAATGGTAGATTAATGACATCCTGTAGTTTCAGTGATGCAAACATTTCACTGACTAGAGAAGGACATTAGCAAAGAATCTAGTTGGGTAATCAGGAATGTTTATGGCACTGAAGTCTTTGAAACTGTACTTAAAACACACACAGATGTTTCCAGCTGGGTAACACACACTGGAAGGACACAGAAGACTTATTTCTCTCATCTTCAAAACACATTTCTCTTTGCTAAGCTACACTGTGGATCTACTAAATAACCTAAGGCCACTGAAATTATCAGCTAAAATCTACCCCTCTCATGTCACCTCTGAATGAAGCCATTCAGGTTTCCAAAGGCACAAGTTGGTTTGGTGGCAAGATTATCACTATATTTTTTGTTTTCCATATTTGTACTGGAGCTGAAGAAGAAGCCAAAGCACTTGGACTAAACTTTTTTTTTCAGATAGCTGAATGGGAGCTTGCTGAGAATTTTTCAGAGGAGAAACTTTAGTGGGGCCAGACAGAGGCAACTGCTATGCTGTGACAATTTAGTTCTTCATCATCCAAAATATCTGGCTCCTTTTGGTTTTTTTTTTTTTTTCCCAAAGATTTTTCTAAAAATAGAATTAATTAAATTATTATTTAACTATTATACCTCAACTGTGAATTATTAGAACAGGCAAAGGCATAATCTTAGGGACTGTGACAACTGTTCCTTGAGAAGCTGCAGTTAGACCCATATTTTCAGTGCAGGCAAAATCTTTACTCCCTTCTTTCCCACACAGGTGCTTCTGGGGGCTGAATCACGTTATCCCTGGTGCATCTCCCATATTTTAAGCTAACCTGGAGAGCCTTCAGTCTCAAAATAAACCACATTTTCCTGATCCCTCAGTCATTTTTGGTCCCCTTTCAATATTCTTCCTTGATCTCCGACTCCAGCAGCAGACCAAAACAGGTACAAAAGCAACATTAAGACACGACCACCCTCAGCTGTTCTCTAGTACCTAAATCCAAAGATCATTTTAGCCTTTCTGTCACACTGGATGTTCACATTTGATAATTATCTGTGCTGATGCCAAGTCACTGCTCTGGTAGATGACAATCTATTGCCAGAGAGGTCCACTTTGTTTGCCCTTAGATATATGTGCTTACGGAAGCTGCACTGAATCAGAGGAGGTCTGTGCAGTGTATCCAGATCTCTGGAGTCACTGTATACCAGCTCACTGTCATCCTCTTCAGTTCTGTCTCCTTTATCCTCTGTGTCCTCTACAAACACTAGTTGTCATTCATGCTACTGCTAAAAGACGCTCAAAAGGTAGAAGGACAAGAAGAAACACAAAAAGTGCCTGCTAGGGATACACCTGCTTGGGGCTGACTCGTCATGAACAGCTGCATTTTGAGATGTCAGCCAGCATTAGAATAGCTGAATGTGTGCCCCGATCCCTTTGTATCGCTGTAAATTCTTACTTAAAACGTTATGTGGCACTAAGTCATATTTCCTGAACTTTAATTTGCCTTAGAAATCATTAATTGGATACACCAGTGGGTGGTTATCTTGCTCTCAAGGGGCAGTGAGAATTGGAGCTGGAAATGATACAACTTACACCAAAAGACTGGCGGGGCAAGAAGGGAGGACAGAGCATTGTGCGTTAGAAACAGGCCACGAAAATACAGCAAAGATTAAAACAAATACAGTGAAATATGGCCTTTCGTCTTTCCCTTCCAATCCTTAGACACAGACTTGTGTTTCAGTAAGTGTTGAGGAAACTGAGCTAAGCCTGCAAAATGGGGCAGGCATGAGAAACTGGGAGAAAATGGCGGCACCTGCTATGAAACCCGCGAAGACGCAGACACGGAGAGAAAGAGACGGCTGGTGCCGCCTGGCCCTTCATCCGCCATCCGTGCGTGGCGGCCAAGGGGCTGGGACTGTGCTCGTACCTCCACGTGTGCTCGTACGGCCACGTGTGCTCCTACGGCCACGTGTGCTCGTACCTCCACGTGTGCTCGTACCTCCACGTGTGCTCGTACGGCCACGTGTGCTCGTCATGCCGAGCTCGACAAAGCCCCGGCCGCTGAGCGTGCCAGCGGCACCCGCGTCAGCCGCTTTTGTGACTCACTGCCCAGTCTTGGCATTGATCGTGGCTCTGCAGCGATTTGGAACCTGCTTTCTCCCCCAGGCACCTCACAGGCACCCACATGGCCCAGGGCAGCCATTACTGGATATCCACACTATTTCCTCAAGGCTTTTCACTGCGGTGCCTTCCTCATCCGTGAGGCTTCGTCCATCACCAGTGGCTACGTGTGGGCAGCCCCACGGCTCCCTGCAATGCCTTCCTGGTGTACCTGCAAAAAAAATAAACGCTTTCTAACACCACTGCCTGCAATGCTGCCTTTTCCCTCTCTTTGTTTCTCCCATGTGTTTGCACCCGTTTTCTTGCACTCCAAGCTCCCTGGGAGGTAGAAATTCTAGGGACTGCTGCAATGTGGATAAGTAGTAATTGCAAGTAGCTATGATGTCAGTTATGGGCTGTAACTAATAGCTGGAACTTCTGCCATTTTTGAATGGGAGAATCTTAAAAACACTCGCAAACCTGACCTCCAACACTACTCTGTGGTAAATATTATCATGTGTGCCTGGCACATCAGCTTAAATAACAGAGCCTGAAAAAATTTAATTAGCCTGTCAGTGCCTTCATAACTCAGAGCTCCTCTTTATCTTCTCGTAGCTGCAATGTTTAACTCTGCTTTGCTTTTCTGCTTGCTGTTTTACAAGATGCATAAGTGCACGCTGCCCGTAATAAACAGCCGGTTCAATTGTAAGTTAACTGAACCATTCGAGCGCTGTAAATCTATTAGCGAGCTGGTCATTAAGTGAATCGCTGACCTATTTCTGAGCAAGCCTAGCTAAGAAACTAGAACTGATGACCTATAAAAGCAGCAGTGTGTTAAGGAAAATTATTAGTTGCAAAAGGAGAGCACCGATTACTCACTTCAGCAGCTCCCACCATCCAAAGACAAGATTCTCCATTGCCAGCTTCAGATAATTCACTGGAAGTCAAACTCTGACACCCACTGCTGTCTAAGGAAAATGCCATGAAGTGGATAAACAGAGAGTAAGATGTGTAGATCTCTTCTAAATCACTTTTTTAACTGAAAACTTCTATGCAAGTGTTTACAACACAAAGATCAAATCGGGAATGGTCCAGAGTCAGATCGGGGATGCAGGCTCTCCCTGCCTCAGAGGGGTGAGTTTTAGATCTAGTACTTATTTTTGCAGCGGAACCAGACAAATCTGTGGGGCCAAACTTTCCCCGAGTTGGGGGCAGGTCTAGCCTGGGGGCTAGGTTCTGAGCCCTGCCTTGGCCCACCCTTGTATAAAAACGAGGTTGCAGGTTTTTCAAACCTTCCATCTCCCCCTATACAGCACATATGAGGCCATGAAATACATGCAGCCCTGCGGTCACCCCGGTGTGTTATTGAGTAAAGCAAAGTAGTCGTGGGTGCAGAGGAAGTGGTAGCACGGGGAAGTGGTGTAGGCAGGGTACCGCAGCCCTAGCTGGTTTCTAAGCACTTTCTAACTCAAGTAGGTGCTCCGAGAAAAAAATGACGATTTTTTCCCCCCCTTTCCTAGCTAAAAACAGTCCCAAATGCTCAGGTAGAGGCTGCCAAGTGAACCAGTCATTCTGCCACTGGCTGGAGACAGCCCAGCTCTGGGGGCTGCCCTTTTTTAGGGATCAGAAATGGGTGCTGCATGGGGAACTCCATGGGGGAGAGAGAGCTTGAAAACCAGAGACACTACTGAAAGCTGCCCACTCCAACCCCTCTCAAGGCAACATGAATTAATACACATTGATGATTTTTTTGTATCAAGTTCCTGCCTAGATAGTTATATGATAATCACCCCCAGGACCCTGAATTTAGATTATGGTACTATGGTATTAAATTCAGAAGTAAAGAAAAAAAAAAAAACAGAGGAGTGCAGAAGAACAGAGGAGAAAAGCAACACCCTCACCAAAAGCACACAGGTGTTTCAGCCGAATTAGTGCTTGAAGAGCAACTTTTTTTTTTCTTTTGCAATCATCGCTTGCTTGACAGGCCCAGACCATATTACATCACTTCCTAAAAGCAATCAAACAGAGTCCATCTCCTGAAGAAATTTAACTCAGATGCACTCAGGCAGGCAGGAAACAGGAAATGTAAATGTTCTCGCGAACCAGGGAGAAACTAAAAGAGAACATCAAGCCTGATCACTGAAGGGGTAACATGCAAAGCCCAAGCTTCATCACGGTGCTCTGTGTCCTCTTCCTCGCCGAGGGATCTGCCGACGATAGTAAGTAATAAAGCGCTTTTTACCTTCCAAGGTAGGACTGTGAGACGCGTTTTGTGCCTGCAGCTATAGCACTGAGTCGGAGGCAACACCCTAAAAACTGATCTCTAGGAGAGGATTTGTGAAAACTTGCATTCGGCTTCTTTCAGCTTTATTTACCGTCTCTGCTTTCAGCTCTTTGACTTTTTTCCCTAGCATAATCTGGAACAGCAGCAATTCAATCCTAAAATTGATAAATTGCAAGTGCGTAGGCATCCGGAGTTTCTCCTCAGAAGTCTTTGTTCCGATTTTAATAATTTGCTGCTTTTTGTCGTATTTTTTTAATCCTGTGGCCATATGACGAGCATTTAATAGCAAAATTAAGGAGCGAGTACTCTTTCCATTCAAAAGCCAGCCGAGTACTTCAGTGGTCGCAATGAACTGGAACCCGTTTAAAAAAAGAACAGCCAGTTCTGGAGACAAATGTTTTGAATCCTAGGCTGCAGAACAAAGTATTTGGCACTGTGGATTTGGACACGTTTTGAAGGGAAGAACTGCAAGCAGAAAAGCCGCGTGCAGCGAAACGCATGGGTGCTGGGCGCGGGCTCTCATCCACGTTGTGCTACACGCCTTTTCGAGCGGCCCGTGGGTCCAGCAGCCGGGCAGACAGGCAGCTGCACGCACGGAGCCTTGCAGTGGGGCGCACGGAGGTGCAGTGCACGGAGGGGCAGTGGCGGCACCTCCAAGCCCGCTGGTGCCAGGCGGAGGGCTCCCACTGTCCCCCGTGTGCACCAGAAGGGTTCGCAGCGCGTTGCGGCAGCGAGCGGGAGCTCCGTGACGCCGACGGAAAGGGCTGTCACTCTCAGCTATTGCTAGACTTCTCCTATGAAGATTTCAAAAAGTATTGGCGTGTTTTTTTTTTTTTTTTTTTTTTTTTTGTCCTAAAATCAGAACTATAATGAGGCTGTAAAACAGGGCTGCAGGCTCCAGGCACACTGCAGACCTTATCACTGACAGAAATCTTGCTTAGCTGTAAGAATGACTTAAGCAAGTTATATAATGGTTCGGTCTTGTCTGCATAAATACCAATCCTACTGCGTTACAAGCGTGGTAGGAAAATATGTTCTGAGCTTTGAACATAACTCAAAATCAACCTAAGCAGAGAAGAAGTCTCATGATTAACTGAGACACAATCCTTCCTAGAAATAGCACGAATAGTTCCAGGGAAACGGAGAGACAAGAGGTAAGAAATGGGGTTTACATAGGTTGTAACTTTCTTAATGCACCTGGGAGCTGACGGGAGTCACTCGCGCAGTGCTGGCACCACGGACTTTTGTCACCGTTTCCGTGTGCTGGAGGGGCCTGAGGCCCCGACGCTGCGGCCGTGCTCACCGCTGCTGCAGCACCTGCCTGCCCTTCTCTGCGGTGCCACTGCAGGGCTGCGCAGGGCAGCAAGGTGGTTTCACACAGCAGGTGCCCCAGCCGATTCCCCGCTCACTCCAGAGGCTTCTTACTGGCAGATCCACCTCTAAATTTCAGTTGATTTAGGCAGTCCCAGCTGATTGCAAGAGCCATCGCATGGGCCCAGATGTGTGCCCAGCGCTGAACACAGCCAGGGCTTGCTCTGACTGCGGGGCGGGAAGGGGGACATTGCTCACTTGTGCCAAGGGGGGCATCGCTGACTCGTGCCTAGGGGGGGATGACATTGCAGGGGAATGTGCTGATGTAGGGGATCGTATACCCTGCAGCCACCAGGTCAGAGATGTGTGAGCCCGGGCAGTTCGGGCAGCCTCCTGGGGGATCCTTCTCTCTCACGATGTTTACCACAGCGGACCCTTTGAAGGAGCTTCTTTCCCTTTTGCTCCTGTCCCAAACCGACTCCGAGACATTTCCCAGGGCATGCGGTTTCCCTTGGCCTTCCATGAAGCACATGGGAAACTCCAGTTTTTCTCACGCCTGGAGCTGTGTGGCAACAAAATGCTTGAGAAATGGCAATATGTGTAAGATCTCTAAATGGAAGAGCTAGGATCATTGCAGGTAGTGGTTTATTTTTGTTGTCTCCCTGTGTTACTGCTTTGCATTGTCGTTCAAAGAATTACTCCTATCAAAGATCCAGGTTTTCAGCAGCCTGGTTCATGAACACAGGTAGAAACCCTCTAATCTGCAGAGAAGTACATTTTTGGGAAAATCTCATACAAAGCCAAGGCCTCTGAAAATCCCTTTTGGACCTTTTTCCCCCTAGAGTAATGAACTCCAAAACTGACTTGAACTCTTCAGAATTGTCTCTTGCAGTTTTCTAGCAAAGCAGTAAAATCAGAAAGGCAGATATGCTATATCCACTCTCCAGTGCCCCTAAAAAGCAGATTAAAAAAAATCTTTCAGATGTATTCTTTATATGCCTTCCCTCCTATTTCTCCATTTTATCCATACAAACAATCTTTTACTGCATTTTATTCCTGTGCTCTCAGGGACATCTCAGGAAATCTGTCCCTTACAACATCAAGACCGCATGCTCAAAGTCGGTCAGTGAACACAGTCTGTTACCCCTTGAGAGATTTAATGGTTGCTGGGGAGCCTCCAGAGCTTTGAAATCTTTAATTTCAGCGTCCTCCTGGGAGGAAGGAGCACTGAAGATTTGCATCCCACTTTTTTTGAATGCAGCGTACTGATGGGTATCACTGATGCACAGCTGGAAGGCCACAAGATTAAACAGATGTAACTACCTTCTTAAGCTGGTTTTCAAAACCTTACTCATACGGGTAATAAACGAAACTAAAGGCCCACAGTTCGACTCTTAAGGTGTGTGACTCAATTTTCAATACCCACAACACTGGCAGTTAAAAGAGCACTTAGACTGAAAGGCAGAATAGTAAGAAAAAAGGTATTTGCGTTGTCTGGAAATAAAACTTAAATATTTTCTTCCTGCTTCAGGTTATAGCTAGATGACACTTTCTAAGCACCCCTTTTTAATTGGATCTTGCCTACAGATTAACTGTGCTGAAATGTTAGCTTTACTTGAGCAGACGGGCTGACAGGGAGCCTCCAGGGCTTCAAGGATTCCTCATCCAGCCAGGCGGATATTTGGGACCTGCCGTGACATGCAGCCTGGGCAAGCCCTGGCCACTGCAAGGAAAGGCACTTCTTAGATAAACAGTAGATGAAGGGAGGGAAACAGAGCAGGAGTGAGTCAAGGGATAGGAGCAATAACCATCCAGACAAAGCACCAGGAGGAATGCTTATTTGGAAAAGAACAGTGCGGAATATAGTAACTTTACACCAACATGCACAGTATTATAACTTTGTGTGCCTTGTTACCCTCTGCTCAGCCTTCCTTTCACTGTATTTTTATAACTTAGGGGAAAGTTTGAAGAAAGAAAAAATTCCCTTTCAGATTAATAACTCTGATTATTCCTTTGTGTTAGATCTTGCTTTTCCTCTATTCTGTGCCCCCTTTTTTTCTTTTTCTTTTTTTTTTCAGGGGGCAGGAACTATAGTGTAATAGGAAACATTCCCTTGGGAGACTCCAATCCAAGCACTTGATGAGAACACAGCAGGCTGACTGATGATTTAACAGCAGAACCAAATGTGCTGACTGCAACTATTTTTCCTTGCCCCACATCCAACTAGAATCAGAAACCTGTTTGCCTACTTAGTCCATCAAGAAACTCCTATCACTGTCTCTTAGTGCTACAACACAGACATCAGAGAAGCAAGTGCAGCAACAACAGAAATGTTGTTTGCATCTACTTGCTCGGAGTCTAGTCTGCAGAGCTGCTCGGTAACTTAACTCCCTCTGCCTCCCTTGAAAGGCAGGCTTGGAAGCACCTCCAAAAGGCAGGCAACTGCCATTAGTAATTCGAGCATGTTTTATAAGCAGACAATACCAAATGGGATCCCATGATATACCCTGGTATCTCAATATAGTGATGTTCCTTTATGGTAACAGCCTTTTTATAATACCCATAGTGGAATCTCCACTGAGCAGCTGCGAGTGCTTTCTCACTGATGAAGTGGTCAGGTTTTGATCTCATGAGGACTAAATCAGTGATGGAAGCTTGGGAGCTTGTTAGTTTCCAGCACACATTGGGTTGTACCAATATGCCAGTGCCTCCCTTCCTCCTCCTGCTTGGAGGGGATGGAAGGGAAGCGGCAGTGTGAGTTGGGCTGAAGCTGTGGCCAGTGCTGATCCCTGCAGTGCGGGTGCCAAGTCTCCAGCATCGTCGTTTAGACAAAATATAGGTCATGGTTATCATAAGATTCGACTCCCTCCTTGTTTCACTCCATTAGCCTTGATTTTCCATCCCAAACAAACGTTATGTTGTGGTCAGACTCCATTTTGAAGGGAACTAATTAGATCTCTGCAAAATGAAGCCCAATTGCAGCTGACCCCAGCAGATCTGCCTCTGGGCATGGAGAAAATCCTTGAACAATATCCCACAAAGGCTCTGACTCTCGGGTGCTCCCCTGCCATACTCCTGGTCTTGCAACGCGCAGCTTTCTTGTCACATCCCCATGCCCACCTCTGCTGCTGGGACCACCCATGGGAATTGGTCCTGGGTGCAGCCCATGAAGCCCGCTCAGGCACAGGCCATGGTTCTATCAGCATGCAAAGCTTCGATCTGTAAGCACTAGAGGGGAGATAGAAGAGCCCCTGTCCTGCATTAATAGGCAGGTAGGGTGCCCATCACCAGAGACCTGAGTCTGAGACTGACTCCTCAGAGGCTAAACTCAAGATCTAAGAGCAATATGCTTGCTAGTGCATTGTGCAATTGGCTGCCCTTTCGCTCAGAGACTATTTAATCCACTGAAAGAAAAGATCCTTTAAAACAAAATTGTGTTCACATAAAAGATGCTGCTTTGTCCTTGGAACTATGCAAAATGGACAAAAATATGTGGCAACAAGGTCACTCTCTTTGCCATCTTTTTGTCTATCGGGTGGAAAGGGTAATTCTCTTTCACACAGAGACAAATGATTTGAAATCTGCTTTGTAGCTCAAAACAGGCATATAAAAAGTAACAGAGACATTGAAAAAGGCTCTCTTGGAAATCAAGTACAGCAAAAATTCCAACTGCAAGTTTAGTACTGCAGTTAATAAGATATGACTGTTGCTTTTGCTTTAAAGTCACATCATGTTTTAAACGTTTGAAAAATTCATTTTAACTCTGATAGTAAGTGGAAAATAAGCTCTTTCCTCCACACCCTTTCCCACTTGGACTGTTTTTAACAATGGGCTTGTCCTTATCAATATATCAAATGAGGCAGGCGACAGGTTAGAAGAGGAACACGAAGCAAGGTCGTAGGGATTGTTGTGCGACACGGAGATGGTTCGTCTGCTCTGCCAGACCAGCAGTGTGGTTAATCATGCAGGGATCTGCTGTGTGGCCTCGCTGCTTCGTGAAACAACAATAATACATAGGGTTACTGCAAACTCTGGGGACTATAAGCTATTTCTGGAAAGAGAAGTCAAGTGGCCAAAAATAGTAATGGAGAAATCTCCCTCCTTTCCTTCTGGATAAGGTAAAAGAGAGCCACCATATCATGGGCATGGGTGGAAAAGCGGCCGTGAAAGGGGTCACGGCGTGCACAGGAGAGCCAGGTCTTGCTTTGCTCTTCACTGAAGTACTGAACAGAGGAGCAAGTGGCATGAAGGTGCCTGGTATAAAGTGCTTTGCTACTGGAGAACTAACACTGTGATCATTGTATTGCAGAGATCGGTGATTTTTGCAGTATTTAAATACTTCATTAAAGTATTAGACATTATTTATTAAGCATTATTTTTTTTTGTTGTTTCAAGAAAAGAGTGGAATTTCAGTATGTGGCATAAAAATCTAGATAAATCACTGCTGCCACACTCAGGTCATTTTTTTTCATTTGAATTGGGTTTTCGGGAATACAGTCTCATGAGATACTCATCTTCTTTTCAAGAAAAATCTGTCAGGAGAAGAGATGCTGCAGAGTGGATTAAGCATGAGATAGCGCTCTAATCACAGCTTTCCTCTCTCGCTTGGTGTCCTGCGAAGGGCAGCTTGCTGTCCTTCTGATTTCTCATTTGTAAATGGAGATGATAACCGCTCATCTCTTAGGGCCATTATGAAGATTAATGTGTTTACCAAAGCATTTAAAATGCTAAGTACTTCTGGTTCCAGTCCTGTGAGATTCAAAATGCCAGCAATGAGGTGCTGAAAACCATAAGCTCTCGCTAACTCTAGTGGAAACTATGGCTGCCCAGCACTTTACAAGAACAGCAAGAATCTTGTCATTGCAAAAGTCATGAAAGCCTCTCCTGCTGTATTCCACAGAGCAAGAGCTGTGCCGTGCCAGCACTGTATCTGAATGGGCAGGTAACGCAAAAAGCCATTGGTTAATTTCATGCTAAGAAAATTATTGGAGGTTTTCATGTGACAACTTATTGGTGTCATTTATCTAAGGACTAATCCCTGCACCCTTGGCAACAACATCAAATTTGGCATCAGTATGGAATATAGCATCAAGCTAGAATTTGCTGTAGTGACATTAGGCTTTAAACTCCAGAGCAGGTAGCAATACCATCTCTAAGCCTCAAAAAATAAGGATTTTACCAAGACCAGTGTGGCCAGTTTTAGCCACTTTCCTTGCCAAACCTATGCTAAATCGAGTCAAAACCCAAATCAAGATTCAGAAAACCCACCTTAACGTTCATGAAAGAAGACCAGACTTTACCATGTGCTCCTTGCCCAGCCTGTAGCAGTTCCTACGTTTGCATGCAATAAAGTCTCTGTGCTATTATCTCTTGCAGCCCATGCAGAAATGAGAGTCAGCCTCTTATGCAGGCTTCACACTTCCCTTCACCAAACTTGTCCTTTATTTGCCGTGCATGTAAGTGGATTTAACACACCTGAGAAAGGCACAGAAGCTGAGAAATGAGTGAGCTAAAGGTGCTGGTGAGCCTGGGGTCATGGTCTCTGTCCATGTGCTGGCCTGGCGGAAAGCAGGGCGATGGGAGAGGCTGAGCCCACACGCACCGAGCCTGAGGAGTGGAGCAGGACGGGATGGTTGAGATGGCTTTTATAGTAAGGGCGAGACTGAATGTGAACCTGCTGGAAAAACATATGTTTGTGCGAGATAGACAACGTATGCTGATGTATCCCAGTAAAAGCCAACTGAAAATTTGTAATGCGGTTATACATGTAGTGCCCACGCTTTCAAATGTGTGTGTATGTGCATTTACTGGCTTTTTCTTCAGTTTAAAGAAGTCAATTGAAAAGTAAATATTAGAGCTGTATGCTTTGACTTAATGAGAATGTCAGCATAAAACAAAAAATGTTAAGTTGCTCTCATATATTTGGCAGGCTTGGAGAATCAAACTGCTGGTTCAGGAGATGGATCACCAATATTACCCACCATTACAATAACACCCCCTCCTGCTATGACTACTACATATTCTGCGCCTATGGATGACCATGAACATGTTGCTACAAGAGCTACTGAGAGCAGCTTTGAAACAGAAAGTACTGAATTGAATACTGTGAGCAATAATGACAGCCAAGGAACAGCAGAACAGCCTATCTTGATATATGTTATCCCTGCCGTGCTGCTGGTCTTGCTGATTTTGCTGATCACATTTTTTGTAGTACGTCACAAGAGGAAAAAATCTAAACAAGGTAAAATCTATCTTCTCACGTATCAGAAGAATATTTTTAGAACACACAACATGAATAAGAATTTATTCCAAGGACTGGAATACCACATTTAGGATGTATTTCTCTGGTTCTATTTTTGTGTTTCATATATAGAAAGGAATCTGTTACCCCTGGTGAGCGATTTCTGCATCCTTAGTTCTCCTTTAGGCATGAACTAGTTCTGCTTTTTGGCACCTCCTGCTCACTTTGTACACCCACAGGAGCCGCAGCTGCAAGTTCTGCCTCCTTCTGATAATGGAATGAAGATGTAACTCTGCATAGTTATCCTCTCTTTATGGTTAATAATGCCATGCAAGGTGAATTTAATGCTTCTATTGCCTGTATCATCCACAGAGTAAAGCTTTTCTTATATTTCTTGCAGCTTCCATAAAATAAGAACAAGCAAAAAACATTTTAAGGGACATTTTTAGAGAGATTCTGTAGGGTCCTAGCAGCTATGAAATCACTAGTGAAGATCAAAGTAATTACTTAGGGATCACGTGCTCATGCTGGCTGTGTGCTGCAATAGGAAGAGCAATATTTCAGGAAGCAGCGTGTAGTCTGCTAACAAAGAAATCCCTCAAATGTTGAGCAGCAGAAACCAAACAAAGGTGTCATATTAAAAATATGCCGTTGGTAAGTGAACTACCAAAATGGCCATACCAGTACCTTTACCGAATGTGAATGCCATTTTCAATATGTAAGCCTGGAGCCAGCAACATATATTTAACATTCATTTTGGTCCCATTTCTCAGGGCATCTTGCGAACGCGCCTGCCTTATCCCCAGGTCACAGTGTGCGCACAGGCTCCGCTCGCAGAGCAGAGCGGCCTCGTGCCTCCTGCCTGTGCCCGGATGGCGCGACCTGTGCGCAGAGACGCGGAGCCACACGGTGCCGCGTGCATCTCGCCCTGCGCTTCCCGGCATTTTGGGATCCTCACAGATGCCAGGTGTGGGTTGGCTCAGCAGCAAGGGAACAGGCTGGAACGAGAAGGGGCTTCAGCACCCAAGCGGCTGCGCTCAATCCAAAATAAGCTGATCGAAGGCAGTGTGCAGTGTGGGTGCTGTATGGTGTTCTTTGCTCATTTTGAGAGCTGAGGCTTTTTGATCACTTCAGGAATCCTTGGAGGGAAAGCTAGTAGCCTGGATAACGGCTGCTACTCTGCTTGTTTACCAGCTGTACTTCATCTGAGGGCCATGACTAGCTTCATAATGCTTTTTGCACCTGGCTAGCTCAGTGTCATTTACCTAGCTGAGATTTAAGCTGCCGTGCAAACCTCCCCACTTCTCTGCGTGAGGGGTCCCACGGTCTCTGCGCAGACGCAGTGACTGCGTGCAGTCTGCAGCAAAGCGTCCTGGTGTTCCCAGGACACAACTTCTGCAGCAGCTGTTCCTTCTCAGAGCGGCACTTTTCTCATTGCTCCTGTTTTGCCCAGGGAACGGGGTGTCTGTAATTTCATGCCCACCGTGGTGCTAACAGTCTGCTCGCTCTCAGCAAGGCTAAGCTAGTAACAAGCTCCTGCAGTGTGTTAAAGATTAAGAGCAATTGAAAATTATAGGCACGTTGAGATCCTTTCATCTAAAAGTTAACTTATAGGCGTTTTGAAAATGGAACGTGTTTTAAGTGACCCTGTGTAAGGTTTGCCTGTAATACAGACCCTAAATATACAGAAGCTGTAACTATGAACACCAACCTTTTTCTTTTCCAGATGAGCTGGGAAGCGAAAATGTAAAAAGGTAAAGTTTATGGATAATATTTTTTTTCTGATTCTTTTGCTCTAAGAGGACATAATAATTTTAACACCTTTATTATCTGATTTAATTTAACCATACCCTAAACACTCCTACCACATGCAGTTATTAACTATCTCTAGAGGCTGTGAAAGCTACCATAGGGCAGATCCAAAAAAGTTGACTGAAGTATCATCTCCTTATTTAGCAGGCAGAGGAGGCATAAGAGCAGAACCAGAATACAGGAGTTAACATTAGCCAGGGCGAGAGCAGTCGAACACGGACTCATGACCTGTAACAGCTGCCCTGCCTGCAAAGGCACCCCTGGCGCTGCCCCTGTCAAGGCATCATGAGATAGAGATGCACCGTGAGCAAGGGAGATCAGTCCTCACTCCCATCATGTGCTTTTACTATCCAGAATAAGCTCTGATTTACTCCCTGACTTTTCAAGTTTGTCTTCTCACTCTTACATGAGACAGAAAAGATCTCCCAGCTGCCATGGAAGTGATTCTTGAGCTTCCAGAAAAACAAGTTGAAAGATGCATGGTTGTTATCTAAGTGATAATTTTTACCATTACCTTTTATTGAATTCCATCTTGCTAGTGAGTAATGGAAGTTATTATAATGGGATTGTGGGAAAAAAAAAAAAAAAAAGACGTGTTTCTGCTAAAAGGACTGTGCAGCTCTAGGAATGATCAGTAAAGGGAAGAGTAAATAAAGACATAAAAATAAATACTATAGTTAATTTACTATATATTAAGTTGCTGTACTTATGACCTTCCCTTTTAAAGTTGCTGCCATCATCAGTCATAGTTCAGATGAAACCTTAGGCCATGTGCTTTTATCTTTGGAGCAATAGGGGTTTAGCTGTGTGTTCCAATAGGGCTGAGATCAACTATTTAAAAAAATTTCAGTTTTCCATTTACTGTAGGGACAATACTTGGATAGTCACACTTGGCTTCTGCTCACAGATATCCCCAAGCTGTGCTGTGATGCTGCACCAAGCCTATGTCATGCTGACTGACAGCACGCAGCAGACCTGTTGGCAGCTCTTTCCTTCTTATCCCTTGGGCTGACATGTTTTCAGCTTACTAGATCAGGACACCTTTCCAGAAACACATTTCTGGAAGTCTGGTGTCTTGGAAGAGCAAGTCTCAGGCAAAATTACTACATTATAGCATTACTGAATTAAGCGTTTTGTGTAATGCCTTTTTTTTTTTTATCCCTCCTCCTCTCAAGCCCTATTTTTGAAGAAGACACACCCTCTGTTATGGAGATAGAAATGGAAGAGCTTGATAAATGGATGAACAGCCTGAACAAAAATGGTACATGGTAACCCCTCTACTCCATCATCCCTCTCTTTCTAGCTGAGGTAGATACCATGAATAGAAAATCAATGTAAGGCATTTTGTATTTGTGTCACTGATTTTCCTAAAACATTTTTAGTTGTGTTCTTGACTCTCTGCTACTAAAATAGCAGCACAAATGTCAGGGGTAGAATTTTTCAGAGCAGTATTTTAGTTTGTGTGGGAGCTTATTTTTAGCATATGATGGAATATCATAAATGTTTTGAGTTTCCAGTGGAAGCTTTTATTAAACACAAGTATAACTGTGAATATTATTTAAAGTTTTAAATACATTTTTTAATGCTAAATAGCAGTTTATTTGAAGCATCCAGTCCTGTCAGCCTTCAGAGTTTTTATGGTTCTGTTCCATGTTACACTATTGTAGAAGAAACTGCTCTTTACTCATAGGTCAGAAAGCTGTTTACTCAAAACTGCTGCCAGGATCCTCCTCCAGGCTTGTCACTCAACTACATCCCTCCCTGTTTTGCTTCCGTCCCCTCCTTTGCCACCTCTGTCATCAAACACAAGCTGCTGCTGCTCCTCCTCGCTGCTAGCGCCCTTCCCATCTATTGCCTCTCTGCCAGGTCCATGAGCCCAGGGAGCAATTGGTACCCGCTGTAACAACCACCTCCATCATCATTCAACTTCTTGCCTTTTAAGCATCTTATATTTTTGTCCATTTTTTCTCCCACCTGAAATGTCCCAGTTAAAAATCTTTACAGGCCTTATATCCTCCTTCATGGCTCTCCTCTGTAAGTCTTCTGTAAGGCACTATTTAAATGAGAACTGCTGATGAATTGATACATAGAAAATTGTACTAACAGCTCTTTATTTGCTAAGAAATGCTGAAATCCTGGTATTTTTTTTCATTCCTGCTCCCTTTTCTTACATCCACACGGCTCATTTGCCTGACCTCCTAAAGACATTTTGTTTTTCAGGATATAAAACTCTTTGGAGCATTTCTTTACATTAACACAGTCCCCCACATGATGGGGTTTTGACCTTCTCAGTCTGTAAGCACTAGCAGAAAACATGTGCTAAGCAACAGTAGTGAAATAAAGGCATTAAGTACAATACATGGGGAAATATTGCTGCAAAATGATGTTAAACTTCTGTAGAGAAAAGGGAGTGAACATTTTACATATTTTTTTCAGTATTGTTCCCTAAAACTGCAGTACCAAATTCCAGGTCAGACTAGTGCTATGAAAGTGTAGGTGCAACCACAAACAGAGGAAGGTTACCAAGTAGTCCTCCTCACTGCAGCTTATGGTAAACAGACCTCAAAGCAGTTCATTTGTGTGTGTGTACACAAGCAACAGAAAAATAAATAACAATAATAAAAAATAGTACCACAATGTCTGTCAAAGGACGGGAGGCTTTAAAACACAGAACATTTACGCTACATAGAGTAAGCAGATATTACAGATAAAAGACTGTAGAAAAACATGCTGTGGTTTTAAATTCTACAATAGCTGCACCAAGAAGTTGATGCAATTTTGAAACAGAGAAGAGCTGCTGAGAGTAACTTGTTTTTTCTTTTTTTTTTTTTAATCTTTTTTAGCTGAATGTGAATGTCTGCCTACTGTAAGAGAAGAAGAAAAAGAATCAATTGCCAATCCAAGGTACTTCTAATTTACTTTATTATTTGAAGAAATGTGATTGTGTCGTTTCAAATTTTATGTATGTAATTATAAAACAGACTTAAAAGAATCTATTTAAATTTTAAAGGTTTTATATTCAAGGACTTTGATTTCAACTCAAACAAATGATCTGACGCTCTTTTATTTTTACACCAGTCGCTGCCTGTAAATTGCACCCATAAATAATCTTGCAGTTGTAAACCTGTGTGAGACAGACAACCAGATGGTACAGAGGGAGTTTTACCAGCTGATCAGATTTTAATCACAGTTTCCTGAGGTGTTAATACAAGCACCCAGAATAGCTTCCTTGGCACTTGTCGCCAACAAGGAGCAAGGCGAAGGGAAGCACCCACATCCCCCATGCCTGTATGTCCCTGGGAACCACTGCCAGATGTTTCAGCTGGGGTTTGACCTGCTGGACAGGGGTTTGACTGGCCCCAGGAGAAAGCCAAAGGATTTCCCTGGTGCCTCAGGGCAGGGCTTCCCAGGGGTCCTGGCACTAACTCACCATCCCACACGGAGTTCCCAGGGAGGGCCTGCTAGGTGGATGCAAAAGCACAGTCCAAAGCTTGCAAGCTTTAAAACTTTCCAGATGGTTTCTTCAGGATTTTGGCCAGAACCCCAGAATCCTGCTCAAATTCCAAATTTAGCTAATTAAAGCCAAGTCTAGGGTTTCAGCTGACAGCGAGGGGCTGCCTGTCACTTCTGCCCATGCAGTCATGGTGCAGCTGTATTTCAGGGTTGGATGAAACTCCCTCTCTCTGCTATATTACAATGCCAAGCAATGAAACCGTGCTGCTTGCCAAGGAACCCTTCGTGTGGTAGGTGCAGGGCATGCGAGAGGCCAAGGAGGAGAGCGGGGCACCTGAGGGCGACGGTGCAGAGCGAGGCACCAGGGGTGCCGGGAGCAGCAACAAGGGCTGCCAGTGGCAGCCGGACATGAAGCCAGCTCAGCTCTGCCACCAAAATGCCCCTCTGACAGAGCTGCTCTCCTTGATGCAAATCTCCAAAATACCCCATCCCTCATTTTGGACTTTCCTTGCTCAGGAATGAAATAGCGGTGACATTAAATCATCCTTGCTGGAGAGTTTACAGCTCAGTTTCTATAAAGCTATTGTTTCAGGGTGGCTTCAGCACATGGTAGCTGCATTGCCGCTATCTGTATTTAGCTGTGTTTAGAAGGCTTCCCTTTAGGACTCTTCCTTTTTTAAACAAAACCTTAGACTCCAGTGGTCCAGTTGTGGACAGACCCAATCATTTTACACTGATACACTGTGAAAATCACTCTGAATTTCCCTTCCAGACTCTAAATGATAACTCATAAGAGGAGATTTGATAAGGATAGGTAACTGCAAAATATTTCTCTAAAATGCATTTGCTAACTGTACCACTTGCTGCAACAGGGAGTCCAAGACAAAGAGTTTTTGAGCCATATATTAACACCAGCAGGTACAAGGTATAATTCAAAGGACTTCTGAGATACAACAGCATCATCAGCATTATGTTTGCTTTCCAGAAAACAGTTATTATCAGAAAAATCACATGCTCTACGATCTGAGTTGTCCTTTTAAATAAATATTGTCTTTGTTAGAGTGCTCAGAGTAAGTCAAGAGGCATCGTTTCTGTTCCTCACTGGCAAAAGGTATCTTTGGGCTACCTGTCCCTTCAGGTTCCCATCTGCAAAACAGGGATATTGTCACTTCAAAGCACAACAGTGATGCTTAAGCCTTGAATCAAAAACTAACCCGTTCAGATATGTGTGTCTCAGTCTGAGCGAAGACACACACACTGCTGCAGCGTACAGGTAATCCTTTACATACATATAAATGTACATATAACCAGCGCCTTAGAAGCAAATTTTAAAAACATTTATGTATGTAAGGTGTAGGAAGGCAAAAAACAAATACAAATAAAGAGGTAAGATTTATCTTTGGAACAGTCAGAGCTGCTCAGGAAAAGAAAAAAAGGATATTATTTAAATACAAAATGCAAGATTATTAGGTTCCATTTCAGATTCTTGAAGATCACTTTGAGAAAATTTATTCTGAAATTATGTTAATTTGTTTTTAGGTATTATTGATGATGTCTCAATGTGGGAAACATTCACCTTAGCATTTTGGGGTATTTTCTTTTATATAAAATATTGGAGAGGGTTAATCAAGACTCAAATATTTTGAGCAATGAACTGATCTTGATAAAAGATCATGTTGCAAACATCTCAAACAAAGCATTTCAATAATGACATTTTGACATTTTCAGAATGAATTTTGTTCCAAAACTACTTTTCAGAGTAAGTGACTTTTTAATATGTTTTAAAAAGACATTAAAGACCAGACCAGTGCAGTGTTGAAATATTTCTAAGTGTTTTCCTCAACTCAAAACTACTTTTTCAAATTTAATGTTGCGTGAAATTTTGAAATATGCTTCTTTTCCAGGAGAAAGAGTATATGAAATTGTGGGATTTCTTGGTAAGCAAAAAATTGGTTCTCATACATTTTGTGATTGAGCCTTATCAGACCAAGATGCATTTTTTTTTCTCACCAAACCTAGCTGAATAAATAATGCTCAAAAGAGAACTGCATGTGAATAAATAAATCTGCTTCAGCAGCTCTTTAGAGCAAGAAATGTGAAAGACTGACATGAAACAAAGCTATCATTATAGCAAAAATTCTTACTGTTGTCCAGGAAGGTCATAGATCTGGGAATAGAAATAGTCCTGGCTAAAACGTCCTGGCTCTTTTGTTAATGTAGGTCGCCTGCCTTGAGCGTGTGCCCGCAAGGTTCCGTATTACGGGCCACACATTGGCGTTGGAGGCGAGCGCCGCAACCCCGCGGAATGCGGCAGAGGGAACGCAGCCGCCTCGGCGGCTCTGCTGGCCGCTGGGGCAGCCCGCGGGCGGCAGCAGGAGACGGGCGGCAGGAGAGGGCTCGGGTGAGTCCCTCCCCGGAGACCTTCGCTGACCGGGCAGGCAGAGGTGCAGCCAGGCGCTTCCCAGCAGCGGTCTTTGCGCTGCCGCGCACAGCGAAGCAAAGCTGGCTCTATCGGACGTTCGGTTTGCCTTGGGTGCAGCTTGGCGCCCTTCCACTCTTCCCATCCTCCGTCTTACGGAGGGATGTCCTGGGTAGGGAAGAAACTGGAGCGGAGAGAAAAGCTTCCTTCCCAGCCCAGGCCTCGGTTCAGCAAGGTGCTTTAAAAAAAGATGCAAAGTATTAAGATTATGACTGATCCCTTAAAGTTCAGTAGTGCCTTTTAAACTATATAGCTCTAAAAATCCTAATTGGTACATTTTTTTAATTTAAAGTTTAAGGATTTCTTTCTAGGTGGAAAAGGTAAGGGAAAAAATGGTCATTTTTTTCCATTATATAGTTTTTACAACAAGCTATAAACAGACCTCTAACAATAATTCTATGTGTTTTTCTTCTTGTGCAGTGCTGGGTAACAACATACAGTGGCTTTAGTCTTATCACAGCCCTGTATTTCTTGCAGTCCCTTAACCCAAATATTTTTAATGTAAATGTTATGTAGTTTCCTTTGTGCAAAAGGCCTCCTCCTTGGCAGAGCTTAAGGCAAGAAGATGAAGCTTTACAGCTCAGCTCTTTGTGCTTGTGTATTTTGCAATGCAACACACCAGGATGTGTTGGAGCAAAGGTCTTGTACGCAGCCTGTGTGTGCATAACTCCAGCTAGCAGGGCTTCAAGGGCAGGAGGCTTTTTGGGTATCTGCCTACTTCTTGGTGGGCAAAGACAGACAAGATAAGGAATCTAGGAATTGGGTATGTCACTCCCTCACATGGCTTGGAAACAGATGGCACCAGGAGGGAGCTGGATTGGGGCTGGATACGGTGTTCTCATGGATATGGATATGGACATGGATATGTCAGAGCCATCATTCCACCTCAGCATTGTGGGAACTGGAGGGAGACCCACCTGAATCCAAGGGCTATCCTGTGCCCTGTTATGGAGACACCAGCTGTGCCCCAAGGAAAAAGTGCAAGGCCAGGGGAGGACTCTGCCAGGTTGTCAAGGCAGACTGAAATCTAACCAGCTAATAAAACTGTTGCATTTTTAATGTTGGTGTGAACAAGATAGATCATTAAGAAAAATCCAAGAAGCAAACTGTTTAGGCAGAAACCAGATGGACAAAGAGAAAATTCGGTTATTATGAGGAAGAATTTAATGTAAAAAAATCCATGTGTAAAAAATGAGCATAAAGTGTGGGAAGAGGGGAATTTCCTGAGTCCTTGCCAGTGAGCCGGAGAAGCTTGCACTGCGTTGCCTCTTCAGACAGCAAGAAACGAGAGCAGCCCGCGCTCGCAGTATCTAGCACCACAGCTGGGCTCATTTCGTGCACTGCATGGCTGACACATTTGTTTGCTGTTAATACCTTCTTGTACACTGGAAAGACGGTATGGAGATATATATATATATATTTTTAGAGAAAGAGACAAGCAACCAAACAGCATGACACGAATGTTTTTTTCTTTTTCATGTACATACAGTGATGGTGAATCATGAAGTCAAAAGAGCAAAAGGACTGGTTAAAGGGAAGCAGCACACATGCTAACGATCCCCCAAATACTGGATGAACTGGATTTAAATGCAATTCATCTCAAAAGGCCAGAGAAGCAAATTCTTTTGTTGTGCCCTGCTACATGCATTCTTCAGAAAGGAAACACCACCAAGGGGGAAAAATAATAATCATTAAAAAAAAGGATATGAGAAGGTTAGGGATCTGACAAACTCATTCTACAATGAGATTCATCGTCTGTAAAGAGAAGCCTTCATTTCTGATTTTTTTTTTCCAAAAAGATTCTCAAAATAGTACGTTTCTGTGTAGATCTCCAGCACATGCATAGTGCAGCATGTAAAACTACTCATGTTTCAGTTTTGATTTTTTTTAGTATGAACAGCATCCACAGTTCTAGATTTAGCAGTTTAAATATGAAAACATGAGAAAGTTAAATTCATCCCTATGCAACGTTTGTTTTTATATTGCTTTTTGATAATGGTGCACTGATTTGCACAGGACTTCCACTGGTGCAGTAAAAGACTAGGACTGACAGACCAGCTCTGAGGACAAACCAGGCAACTGAACAGCCTCTCTGAGAGCACCCTCCAGGAAGCAACCGCAGCCCAGCACGGGCAACTTCTTTGCTGCAAGCTTTTTGGTTTTCAAATTAAAGGCATTGTAGAAAATACAGATATTTTGAGATCTCCTTTCAATTAATTATCTGCAGAGATCAGTACTCTGTGTTAGCTCTCACTATTTAGTCCTTCTCTCTATTCTGCTCTAATAATCGTCTACTTTAGAAACATTCAACTCAAAAATGTTTTTTTTTTTTATGAAAAAACAGGTTGGAAAGCTGAGCAATTCAATACTCATGCCAAACAATAAATATGTGTTATTCAGGGCTCCTTGCTCAAGATTTTCAGATGCAATAAAGATTTTGAGTTGTTCAGTTTTGGAATATTCAGCTTGTGATCTCTGAAAGACATTGACTTCTGAAAGTGCACAGTCAAGTTATCCCTACCAATTTAAAATACAAAACTTATGTCCTAACATATCTTCTGCCCTATAATATATTACCTATCGTCATAACTTATTTAAATGTGGATTTTGTACAAACTCAATAGCTATTTAGTGCCATCAATTTTGTTTTGCCTGCAAATATTTCATTAGTATGTTCAACCTAGCTTGGATAAGAAAAAAGCAAATAAATAAAATCCCCAGGCCTCTAGGGTGATAATTAATAGCCACTGGCATCTGGCAAATACAGGGGAAGGTTCTACTTTGTGAGTAATTGAGAATCTGTCAGGTCATAAAAGGAAAAGATGTTTACAACCGACAGTTTCCTGAATATGAATTGACTAATCATTTCTTCAAGGAGTAAAATAGCTGTTCATTGTTTCCAAACAATTTATTGCAAATACTGGATTTTAAAATACGAGCGATGGTGATTTAATTTTCCCTGCTTGAATGATTTTTAACTTTGCTCTCTAGAATATTGGTTTCAAATAATGCAATCACAGACAAAAAGACTGAAATCCCACAGGATTCTTTCAAGCAGGTCCTTGAAGAAGCCGAACTTTCCCCCAGGTCAGGGTGGTTATCCTGCTTATTGCCCTGCTGTTTAGCTTGGTGGAATATATTTGCTTTAAGCTCATGTTAGTAAGCATTAATCCATACTCCAAAATTCACGATTAATCAATTTCTACATCAAGCTTCAAAATCAGTTTTGCCCAAAATTAATGTCAAGGTGACTGCTTTAAAAATACAGGGGTTATGTCATTTGCCCTTTCTAAAAGTTGGAATGCCAAGAACTTTTTTTTCTGCAATTTTCCAAATATTTGAAAATACAAAACAGTGACTTGGACAGTTTCTTGGCCAATTTTGGATATAAATTATTTGGATCTTCCACTTTTTAAAAGTCCACATGTAAGTTACTGTTGAAAAAGACAGCATTTCATCAAATCCCATCTGTTTCTTTTCTTTTCCCAGTACAAACCAGAGCAAGCGTTGAATAATTTACGTTGCAGTGTTATTATACATATTTCTAACAAATTCTTTTAGGACAATGTAAATATAATTTTTAGTATTCCTATTTCCTGAGCATTTGCTACATTTTTGTCATTGCCATGCTTTCACTCTAATCTCAAATTGTAGTCTTAAACTATGAAGAGGTTCAGTTATTCATCTGATAACCCATTACTCAACATCCCATTTCACCCCTTTATTCTCTTTTTTTGACCTTCATTTTTTACTTTTATTTCTGCATTTCCCAGGTCCATCATCCTCCATTTATTCGGGTTAGGACTGGTGAATGAAACCTCTGCGTGGTCACTTGATTCCTCTCTCCCATTGGCCCCATTCAATATTTCTCTCTAGTGCCTATCTGTTTGCCCGTTCACTTTGGTTTGTTTTACAATTTCATCAGCTCCTTGCCCTTTTATATCCACTTCATCTCAAAATTTTAATTATTTGGGTGGATTGAATTACAAGAGATTTAGCCATTTTACTCCTGAATTAGTACAGCCACATCAATGTAATAGTGTAGTTAATGAGATTGACTGTATGCTTTCTGTTGATTCTTATGCCTTCTGCTGATTTGCCTTAATTTTTCTAAATGATTCACACAGTCAGATCCTCTGTAGTAGGGCAACCAAACAGCCAAGAGCAAACTAGATGCAACAGGCATTTTTTTTTCTGCCATGTACTACTATACACTATATATACATGCTGGATCAGAGCTGACCCATTTCACCATTATTTTACAACATTTAGTACTGACTGATAACTCACGTTATTGTCCCTCAGTAGAGTAAGGGAAAAATGCAGATAAAATGTCAGTTTCACTATGTGTTATTCTAAAACATTTAGCAAATGAAATAATCCCTAAGGAACAGTTACCTTCCCTTCCATTTTCATCAGGTTCAGCAATTTTCCTGAATTGCTAAAGTCAATTAGACATCTAACTGATACAGCAAGCAGTTTTTGTCCTATAGAAGGCAGAAAAAGTAGGTAAGCTAATGATCCATAGGAAGAATTGTTGGAGAATTACGTGGATAAAGAGAAGGGCTGTTAAAAACAAGCACTCTTCAACACATACTTTAAAATATCAGTATCTTAGCAATTTTTTTTTCAAGAAAATAGAAATATCTGCTCCATGAAGTCACAAACATATGAGGCACCTCAAACTGATATTATTAGCAGTTATTTAATATTGTAATGGTCCCACAGTCATAAAGGACACATCATAACCCTGTCATTAACCTCAGCAAAGAGATTTTTTTCCTTTCTAGAGAGACATAAGTCTTGGATCCATAAATATCTATTTATGTATAGGGAGAGAAAATTACAAAGTCATAAAAAAATTACTTTGTAACACTAAATCTACTGGAGGGCAACAGAAAATCCTATTTCCTTTGAGTATATGAAATTGCTGTATGTGCAACTGCTTTATCAAATATCTGTTTCAAATTATTTTGTAATATAAATATTTTAAAGTGTGAATATTGCTTAGCTGTGTCTCATGGTTCCTATTTTAAAGATTTTTTTCCTAATAAAAGTACATAGGAGTTTTCAGTGTCTGCAGGTTCTCTTTTACTCCTAACCCAACTAAATCTGGTCAGGTCAGCAGGTGTTAATTCTCTATCTGTTGATGTCAAGGCCATAAAAGAAATGTATGGAGACATGTGTGCTATGTACATACATTTCTCTCACCAACAAGTTAAAATTTAGACAGAAAAAAAGCAATTCCATTAGTGCACTATCCATTTGGAGTTACAGAACTACTTTCAAACAAATATTATATAGTCAATAAATGAATAAATAAAGGCTTCTTTATGTTGCATTATATTTTTGTTAGGATAGTCCAGATTGTCTTCATCAATAGTGAAATTCTGGCCCCGATGAAATCAGTGAGTTTTTTCAGTTGAGGTTACTGTTTATTTTCTGGTTGTAACTGTCTTTCTTTAACAATCAATCACTTCTGAGGCTGTTCCCGTTAAGTACCAAAATGGGAGTCTCCAAATTGGTAAAGTTGCTGAAATCATTTTCAGGAAAAAAAAAAAAAGATTTCTGGATAGAGATTTAGAAAGGATTAATAAAGCAGAGCATTACTTGCAGCCATTATTGTGACAGACAGTTTCATTAGAGGGGAGGAGAATAGCCTGGGGATATTTAGAAAGCTCCAGTCAGTCTTGATTCTATTTAATGCTCTTAATGTTCAACAAATCTCAATACGAGAGCATCGCAGCAATGACAGGTTAGAAGTTAGTTCTCTTCCTCTCTCTCTTGCCTAAAACTCCCACTGGGAGGAAACATAAGGCTTGGTACAGGCAGTGATCCATTAAATCTTTATTTTGGGGCAGCACTTTTCCAGCTCTTCACGAAAATACAGAAGAGGAGCAGGCTACAGGATCCAAGGATGCATTTTCACACCTTGATAGTACGCAGAATTACTCTGCTATCCCCCGGCACCGGTTCTTGCCGCTCTGTGCCCCGATCTGTGCCATTCCCATCTGCCCGCGCAGCCCAGCGAGCTGGGTGCTTCTCTGAGGGCAGCTGAATGTAAACAGAGGGGCTCAGGGCAGACGGGGGGAGCGCTGGGCGAGGGGTGGGTGCGAATTCCTTCCACTGGCGTTACTGCCAACCTACTGGGAAACGCATCCCAATCATTAACTCCCTGCTTAACGGTTAGGAAGGACTTAGGCTGTGATTTGCGTGGGTATTAGTGAAAAGAAAGCGCTAGTGCTGAGGCCTGAAAGGAGCTGCTCTCCTCTGGGTGCTGAGGGCTGCTGTGGCGCTCGTGCAAGGGTGCAGCGAGTGCAGGGAATCGCTCTAGCCAGCCCCCCAACCCTCTCAGGGCCCAGGGCCAGCCACAAGCCACCCCTTGCTGCTCAAGCTTCAGCACGGGGCAGGGAGGCCCTGACGGCACGGGGAGCAGAGGGGTGCAGGGAACGTGGCAGCCCGCCCTCCCGCCCAGTGTGCGGGTGCTGCAGGCTTATTTTTAAGCTGGATCAGCTCCCTGGGCTGATTTTGGGTGCGTTCTCACAACCTCATGGGCGGGAGTGATTCCCAACCCCCCAGGCAAACAAACAGACACTGCAGAGGTGGTAGGGACGAGTGGCATGGAAGATACAGTAAAACGTGGCATAAAACGCAGCCTTGGGTCAGCTGGTTTCTGGGATCATGCAAACAGTCATAAACACAGTGTATTTTATGGTCTGCTGGTGTTGCTGAGACGTGTTGCTGTGTGGGCAGGCATCTATTCCTCGTAAGGAAGTCTAAAAGAGGGGAGATTATGAGCAGAGCATCACTGGAGGCAGCAACCTCACCTGACCTGCCCCCCAAGGCCCCCTGCGGCTGCCGTGTGCTCACACAAGAGCCACCGGCTCGTGATACATTCAAAGTGGGGGATATTAGCAGCACATTTTTACAGTCCAATTTGCACTCTCCTACAAGTTTTTGCTTGGGTAATACATTGCTTTTGATTCATTGCTAAGTTTGCAATGTACATTTTTATACCAGACATGTACTTTAGCTTGAGAATTGTCAGGGTAATTCTGGCAACTGAAGAAGCAACAAATGCTGATCTGAACATCCGAAATACCTGGAAAGCCACTAGGCACTTGAGCAGCTCAAAAGATTTTGGCAGAGGTGAAGCTCCTTCCATTTTTTTAAGAGATTAGATCTTCTGTAACATTCAGAGAAAGGGAATGAAAACATATCTGGCTCTTATAAAGCTCATTTTGAAAGTAAATACAGAGCAGTAGAAAGGGTCAGACCATTTTTGTCTAATTGCTCTTTCATGGAAAGGATAATTTTGTAAAAAAGGAAAAAACCTTCTAAATACAGATGATTCAGTAACTTTAATTACTTCTGTGAAAACATTTCAAAATTGCTGAATAGGGATTTCTCACTACTTTTCAAAAAAATAAATTTTGAAGAAAAGTGTTTTTTTTTTCATCCAACTGTTTACATCAGGACCAAAAATGCAATGAAATATATTGCTTCAAATAATACCCCTCCCATCAACCTGAAGTGTATTCTTATTTCATTTCACAGGAGAAGTTAATATTTAAGATTCATTCTCTTTAAAATGGAAAGAAGAAAGTCTACTACAAACAAACCCACTGGAAACACAAGCACTAAAAACTAAACCAAATGGGCATTTGAACTTACATGCTTAATTTTGGGAGCTGACACCCAGCATATACTGCTCTAAGACATAGTTTTAGGCTGCCTCCCACCAAGAGGAAGGCAGTGTTAACTCTTTTTTTATTTTCTCCACAGCTGATGAGGCTTATAATGAGACATACACACTTTTATAACACCCACTCATAGAAAGTAGAAGCTGAAGATTTGCCTTATAATCGCTGATGTTTAACAGATATGACAGATTTCATAAGTTTGCTTGGGATTTGCTTGTTGTAATCTGGCTTCTGTTCTATTTTACAACCTGAAATAAGGAGCAAAAGGCATATGTTCTGCTGCTGTCACTGGGATTTACATGACAAGTCATCAAAACAAGCAGGTTTTCCCAGTAGCAGAAGCAGTTCTGCCAATTTAAGGAGTTCTATTGAATAGCTGTCTATTTTCCTTCACTTTTTACTCTCGGAGGTTTTAGTTTTGGTTTGTTTTTGTTTTTGCACATTTGTTTCTGAAAAATTCTGTTTCTTTGACAATTGTTCCAAGTAATATGTGGAAAAATACTTAACTATTTCTCCAGGCTCTGTAAGAAATTCATTCAGGCAGGGTATGTGACACTAACAGTGATGTATCTGCCTCAGACCTCTGAGGTAACCATTTGCCAAAGATTAGCTGTAACTTCAATTATTTAGTTTACTACAGTCAGCAACTTACACACTTTCTGGATTAAAACAAAATATCTCTATGCGTTCTCTGCATTATGTTTCCCTTCTGGAATATAGCAACCAGAAAAGAATAAGTTCTAAATAAACTATTAAAACAAGTGAACCATGTGCAGAATGGAATATTTTTACCAAAAAAATCCTCATCCAGGTTTACTAAATATATAGTTAGTCACAGCATTATAACAAACCAATGCGTTGTCCTTTCAGTGAGCAGGATGGCTG
The DNA here is from genome assembly GCA_034781795.1 of Crypturellus tataupa. Classification (NCBI taxonomy): domain Eukaryota; kingdom Metazoa; phylum Chordata; class Aves; order Tinamiformes; family Tinamidae; genus Crypturellus; species Crypturellus tataupa. The sequence continues at coordinate 1,497,311 of JAWLRI010000576.1, read as the reverse complement.
TTAAACCATCCACATCAGGAGATGAACTCTTTTGGTTCCAGATGCTCTGAGGGATTTTTCCCAGATGTACTTTCACTTATGACACATGCTTTTCTCTGTGTTGAATATATCCAGGTCTGTTCAAAATGATACACTGACTGCCACCCCCAGGAGGGAATCCCTACTTGCAATTGCAGAAGTGATCTTATTTCACCTCACTATAGCCTTTTTATTACAATACCACATTCCATGCCCAACTGTAAATCACAGGACTGAAACAAGGAACCCTGTGCTTGGGGATAGTCTATCTTGTCAGTAATACAGTTTCCCTTGACATGCGATATGGGGACAGGAAAAGGATACAGCTCATCTTGTGCACAAGCTGTATTGCTGTCCCCGGGTTTGGCTCCATGCTTACAAGCTCGGGGCTCCCTAGTGTGGGGAAAGCAATGCGATCTGGGGATCATTACTGACCACAGTTATCCCTCTACCCTCGTTTGCATTTGTTACAGCCGTCAAGTTGCGAAGTGACTCATGATATTGCTGGGATCAACTTCTCTAAGGGCAGCCCTGACCATGGGAGACAAAGCTGTGTTGTTCAGGGCCAAAGCTGGAAGAAAACTGCTCATAAGAGAAAGTCAAGCTCAGTCCCAATTTCTTCAATAGGGGTGTGAGGCCTGGACACTCACCCCATCTGAGAGCGGTACGATTTTCACTCGGTTCTAGCTGGAGCTGGAAGTATACCTTACCTTTTCAGTCTCATCCAGCACCTGCCATGCAGACCAGCCCAAACACATTGAAATACTGCAAATTAAAATTACAGTCTCTATTTTGACTGTTTTCTCAGAATTAAACAGGAATAGATGATTGGCCCGAATTGCTTAAAAACAGAATTTACTTTGCCAAGAATTATACAATTTAAAATAAATCCTAAGAGAGTTTTCAGCAAAGTAGGTGGTGTTTAAGAAAGCAAAAGCAAAAAGAAAAAAAAATCATAAAACATTTCTCGAGATTAGCTATGAGCATTTTCATTAACAAGAACATATTTTCCACATCCGCTAGGTCGCACTACATTTGTGTACAAAAGAATTCAATCTGCAATTTTTAAGAGGGGGTTAATCTGAGAGGTCTACTTTCTTTGAGTCACTATGTGGCAGCACTTGTCAAAGGGTTTAATGCTTTAACCACAAATTGCAAAGAGAAAAAAGCAGAACTGAGGGAGACACTAGGCTGGAAATATTTTCTGAAGACTGAAGATTCATCCTGCGATTGAATGATAGTGCGGTACGGGTGCGTGCAAAGAGCACTACTGCGTGTGGAGAAGTGACTGGCAGAGCGCACTGATAAAAGGGTTAACCAGGGAGAAATAATTGGATAGATATTAAATAAAGAGCCTCTAACCCTAGAGCAAAAACCAAGGATTTATATAGTTGTACATTATTTGGGTTCTTGGGTTCACATAAGGGATTTATTTTTAGAAGACACAAAAACGTTGACAGGCCTCTTTGCTGTAACTAAAATACTTAAGATTAAGCATTCTGCTAGCACTTTAACCATTCAACCAGACACTTTTTATAATATCATAAGAGTTTTGTTGGAAAAGTTCAAAACATAGTAATAGGTTACCTAGTCAACTTGTAAAAAGATCATAGTCTAAAAAGGACAGATCCTTGTGTTACCTAGCTTAAGCCAAATTGGTGGAGTGAAAGCAAAAACCAACAAGAAGCATGAATTGAAGTATTATACTTGTGCATTCCAGGAGCACTGGAAGAGCTGGGATCAGGGGGAGGACTTGTAGCTCCAGCATTCAGTAGAATAATCTAGCTCCTTTCTACTTTATTTATTTTGCAGAGATTGCATCTATTCTGTGAATGCAAGATGAGCCACATGAGACTTGAGTTAATATCTTTTATTAAGACATTGACATAAAACACCACCGCCCTAAACTGCTCCTTCACTTTTTGATCAAGTTTAATTTTATTTACTAAATTTATAATTAGTTTAATACTCTCATACGCTCAGAACTTGTTTACATTGCTTCATGTCAAAGCTTCACATGCATTAAAGGGGAAGTTCATTGCCTTTTATTTATAATTATCTGTGACAAGAAAGATCTTAGACAAGAGCAGAAGAGAGTGGGAAACGATCAACTCATCCTCTGTTTATGCAGCTACTACAGAGAGGCATGTGATGGTTTTGGATCCGATTCAACTGCCATTCATCTCTATAAGAATCTTTCTATTGACTCTAAGAGGAGCATCATGAAGCTCTTTTTAATCTTCAGATAATTCAGGTGTACACAGGCTGTGGTTGTCAGTCTACAAAGATGCCGAGGTGGTTCCTAATAACTGACAAACTCTCAAGTGAAAGAAAAATAAAAATGCTAATACATGACATATTTGTTCTTTTCTAAATAAATTTTCATGTAGCTTCAGTGATTCATGTTTTTTTCCCTTTTCCCTTATCAGCTATCAACTGGTAAACTAATGACATTTGTGTGGTTGTAAGAAACTAACTTAGGCAACAAACAAACAAAAATATTTAAAATTAACAACATTTGACACTTATATTATGCCAGTCCTGGAGCCATGTTACTATACTGCACTGTTGGTTTGAATCACAACAAGTTAGTTTTATAACCATCAGCTCTTTGACCTGCCCAGTACCTATATTTTCCCTAATCTATTCAAAATACTGCAGTCAAAAGTAGAAATCTACTGATTTCTCCCTCTCTTTTGACTACATCCGTCTAGAGGCATATTATTTCCAGTGGCTTACTCTTGTTTTAGCCTGCACTCCAAATTTGTGCTTTTGTTTTCTCTCTTGCTTGCATGCAACCTTATGTCTTATTTTCTGATGTTCTATGAGTCCTTGATCCTTTACGATATGTTCTGCCTCTCTCTTCATCAAAAATCACATTCCACATAATCCTTCCAGAAATAAACCTTTAATCTTTTGCAAATTAATATGAAAGAATACACATATATAATTTTTACTTTCATCCTGCACATTCTTGAATTTGTGCATAAGAGATGTTTTAAACTTGGACATAAAGCTGACATTAAAAATACTAAAACAAATGACTTGCATCCTCCCATCCATTCTACTGCATTCATAGAAGTTATTCCATTTCCACATTAAAATCTCAATCCTTCGTTGTCCTTGGCTGCCTGAGAAATACAGTAAGGAGTTCCTCCTGGCATCATTTGCTGCTCTGTTTTTCTTCACCCACGTGCTCTACACAGATAGGACTCCAATACAGAGTTTGGGGTCTCTCCTGGCATCAGTAACTAAAGTAGAGGAGGCCTGACTTCGTGCCAATTTATAGCAGGGCCTAGTATTTCTCCCGCTAGGTTCAAACCGTGGAGAAGCAGAAATAGGCTACTTGTCTCTCCACACACATAAGAAATACTGCAACTGCTACCCATTTGCAAATTCAGTGATTGACTTTTTGGGGGCGAGACTTGCAGAGCTGGAGGTAATGGAGCAACCAGCAGCCCATAGTGGGTCTATAAGGAGAGGAAGCCAGAAGATGATTTCCAGGTGTGTATTCATTATTAAATCTGAGATAAAGCCCACAGGATTGTTTTTCTCTTCCTGGTTAATATATACATTCTCAGTCCTGAGATCATACCTAAGACAGTGTGCTTTAGGTAGTGGCAAATGCATCTACCTCTACTGTTGAAGTCAGGCTCATACAAAGGAAATAGGAATAAAAAGCTGAGGTCACTGAAGAGACACTCAGAAGAAAGAGAACAAGAGTGAGAATGGCATAATAGGGAACAGGCAGGGAAGGAACCAAGGAATTCAGCTATTTTGTTGCTTATTTTTGTCTCATTACTATTTAAAGAAAACTACAGAAATAATCTGACTTGAAATCCTCCTTCTCCCATACATTACCTTTGTCATTCACTCATTCAGGGACATTGCAACTTTGCAGCTACAACATTTCTCTCCCTTCCCTCCACATTGCTGCAATGGCTCCATGTTCCTCTTGGTTCAACAACAGAGATCCAACAAGACAACTGATTAACTCCTCTCCTTGCCCTTCGCTATTTGCTGTGGTTTATTATTTAATAAGACTTGTACAATACATACCCTTCTTTTCGTGTGTCAGGTGTATAGCTGATATGACAAAAACAGTGGAGGAACAAGTTTGGGCATATGGCTGGGTGAAGCACAGAGGTATACTGTGAGTGCCTCCATACTGGAAGGAAATATGTTTAGTATGTGCTTAGTATAATGTTTTTCCTAATAAGATCTAAACATAGACTATTATTTATATAATTGAGGAAACCTGAAAAGTATGAAACAAAGAAAGTGGAGTTTTAAAGGAACCTGAAAAAAAACATATATAATGGTAAAAATATAAAAAATGCTGTCTTATTAAATACTTGTTTCATTTAATTAAAAAATCAGTGAAACTAGATGAAGTGTTTCCGTTTCAGTGCTAGTACATGAGAATGTTTCTATACAGACAAACCTTACTCTAGGACTGTAACTTGTAATTTATATGAAATAATATATATACAAATAATTTATATGAAAGCAATATTATGGTTTTGGTGTTCTTTTACGATGTGACATTCCAGTCAAAATTGTAACGGTTCATATGTACTTACACAGGGAAATTTCCTAATTAAAAGATTCAGCAGTTGACAGTTGCTACAAATGCAAAGCAGAAAGAAAAACAGCACATTTTGAATAACAAGGATAATTTCTGTAGGAGCAGGATGTATCCTTTAACACTTTTTTTCCTGAAAAAATCTCCCTTTTCTTCCATTGACACAGGAACTCAGAGTTACCATCATCAGTTAGCCAAGGGAGAGATGCTTGCAAGCTCACACATGCTTAAAAAGTTTCTAGCATTCCTAAGATCCTGCAGTTGTGAAGATGCTTCCCTTGCACTATCTTCAGCTCACTTGAGAAAGACTCCTGTTTTCCCAGGACATGTGGGTACGCCTAGAGAAAATCAGCACAGGTGAAAATCCAATATTTGGCAGTTGTATTCCAAGCTCATTCCTTATCCTCAGTTTACCTTTAGAATATCTAGAAGTCAGAGTTTTTTTTTAAAAGAAGAGTTCATCCTGAACCAGATTTTTTGAGTTGCTGTTTTCCAAACTGCTGGTCCCTTTGCACACTTCACGCTGGATCAAAATGTGCAGCAAACTCTGTTGAGGCACCCCAGTGTCGGTGCTGCCAAGCTGTGAGGCCACAACCAGCCAGTGGGCTGGAGCCCAGCACATCCTGCCCCATGGCTCCTCAGAGCTGCGCATTCTCATGAGTCAGTCTACACGGGCGGCCCTTCCCAAGCAGGCAGCACCCACAGACCCACACTGCCTCCCGCTCCAATTCGGCAATGAGGGTGGTAAATTATTTACCCAGTCCCCATCTGCACTAAGCAGAATCTCACCCCTGCTTCTCTGGCCAGAGACACCCGACTGAATGTGAACATGAATATTTCCAGACCTTACAGCCTCTTCCCTACGTAGGCAGAAGAAACTGTCTGAATTTGAACCCATATCACTGTCTCTTGACAAAGTGTTTAACTGAAGTATCATACTGAGGCTCAATCTGTGTGTTTTACTTACTGAGGTGATATTACTTTACCAAAAAGAAAAACAGTTTGAAGTGTCTTGCTTTTACCTTACTGAAATATTCTTCTCAGTTATTTCCTAGCCTTTGGCAGTTCCGGTTTTTTGCTAGCCTGCTGCATACAGTTGCTCCTCAGTTACCATGACAGCCACTAATGTGCAGAAGACTGGAGTCTAAGAACAGAAAACAGTCGAGTCACATGAGAAGATGGACAAGTCATCAAGAAGATAAGGCTAAAGAGCACACAGATGCTCCTCAGCTGATGCAAATCAGTGCAGCTCCAATGAAGTCAGAATTATAAATCTCCGCCTCAGTAAATATCTTCAAGGGAGCAAAGAGCTTTACCTGCAGCTTGCAGTGCTGAAACAAATGTTTTGATACAGATAGTTTCTAGCTTGCATAGAATGCAAGTGCAATTGATTCTAGGTATACAACTTAAAACTGTCTTTTTTTTTTTCTCCTCCTTTTGCTATTCCTGACCCACTGAAACCTTAAAGGACCTGATTTCAAGCTACAACAAGCATCTAGAAACATTTAGTACCAATTATAAATAATAATTCCATACTGCCACATTCCATTTGTCTTGTTTCAAGTCTAGCCATGGCTCAGAAGCACCAGTGAGATAGCTGACAACACATTCATTTTCACTTTTCAGTTTTTCTTTTCATTGCATTATAGACTGCCTGATTCCTAAAGAATTAGGAGCCTCGGGAGAATGATCCAGAAACCCCCCATACTAGAGAAAGGCCAAATAAACACTCAGCACAGGGATATGTCTGATTTTGTGTTCAGCTCTTCATTAAACTAAAACAAAACAAGTCAGTTAAAACTTGCTTTGAGAATATGGGAGAAAAAAATTGATAAACCTGTCTTCAGCATTCACACCAAATGGCTACATTCCAATCCAACACTGTGCTTATTAAGAGACCTCCAGTCCAGGCACCATCCGAGGTCAATGTACCCAAAACGTGCAGACATCAGCAAGTCCACAAAAAGCCTCTGCTGAGGGCTGAGGCAGCCTAAGGCTCCATGCTGCCCATTGCACCGTGGAGTCACTGCCACAAGCCCCGGCACCACCCTGCCGCTTTCCTCAAGCAGGAGCCGTTAGGCAATGAGCCTTGGTTTTCCTTCTGTGCTTGTTTCTAATCTCAAGCTAGGGTGCCAACCACAGAGCATAAGGAGCCAGGAACAGAGAGTTGTGGCAAAACTGCTTGACGTGTAAGCATAAGGGGGTCACATTGAGGAAATTGGGTGGACGAGGTCATTCCAGGCGAGACCCAACACAAGGAAGCATTTCTGGGGTGAGCATGAAGCGCTCCCAAGAACTAAGATAGCAGATAAGGTCTGCTAGTGCAGGTTGTTGCTAGCTGGTTCAGGTGAAGGACAATTTGAAGGGCAGGTTTCACTGCCATTGTGGATAAAGCCTAAAAGTTAGGCACTGCCTCACCTAGATTTTAGGCACCTGAATTCTTTAGGGCTCTGACTTTTAGCAAGATCATGTAGGTAGTTTGTTGTTCATGAGGAAGTAGAAATTGCGGGAGGTTTCAAGCACTCAGTGTTGCCAAATGCTCTTTTTCTTTGCATTCAATTTGGTAAATGTATTCTTTTCTTTCTTAACACAACCTGAAAGGCAGAAGTGTCTGACATTCCAGTGCTGATCTTCACTTAAACAGTAGCTACTAATTATGGCTATTAGGAATCAGATTTAAATAATGAAATTCATATCACAAGGGAGTTATTCTGAAACAGAATTTAGGACTTCATCAGAGAAAGCCTAATGCATTAACGCACTCGGCTTCTGATATTAGAATTGTCATAGATGTATCTTAATGAAACATACTGTAGTTACTTGTCATAAAAATGATAGACAAGATTGTAATCTATTTTGAGCAATGCGAGACTGATGAGGAAAAAAAGATACGTAGGAAAATATGTCATTAAGCAATTTGTTCATCGAGTCCAGTATCTTGACACTGCCCATAAAGTATCTACTGCTTGAAAGGACAAATCCTCATACATTAATCTAGGTTCTGTGATGTATAATGATAAAAAATCCCCCTTGGTTCCTGTAGTTATTGTAAAACATCGGAATTAATCATCTAATTACAAACTCAATGCCGTTACTTAGAAATTCCAGCTTATTCTATACAAATTAAACAATTATCATCTTCTGCTATCCAACGAGATTTTTAAAGTGGACTAATTTTGCTGCAATACTTTAAACAAAAAATATTCATAGCTCTCCTATAACAAGGCTGCATAGCAAAGCTGAATTCTGCAGATAGTTTGCTGAATTCCTCCGTAATCCTCAGTATGTTACTCGCACATAGCATTCACAGAGTTATACTTAGTAGGGAGAGATAAGAAAAATATTTGTTTTCTGTTAATATTGTTGAACTTTCAGGAACTACAGTTACAAATTTCAGAAATAAATGAATACTTATGAAATCAATATGTAATTCAGCATGCATTAGCATGTATTCCTGAAAATACAACAACAAAAAAAGCAGTGCGTATGGACTAAAAGTACTGAAAGAAATGTGGAAGTGAAATTAAGAGTATATTGCTGTTTCAAAACAAATTTGAATTTCATGGCAGAAATCTCTTCCCACCATGAGAAATACTCAGTCCTGAATATCAAGTGCATATGGATGTCAGAAATGCTTAAAATACAAATGACAGGCAGGAGAAAATGAACCAAGTTTGATACCATCCTTTGTACTGTAAAGCTGAAGTTCTGAAATACGCAATCTTTTTTTCTTCTGCATTAGAAGGTCAGACTGTATTTGTCTAGGAAGGCTTTATAGCAGCAGTGGGACAGGTACGGTTTTGATGACACCACAAGAAAAAATGGATTGCCCTTTTTATTTAAACAGGTGACATCCTGCTGTTAAGGTCAATGTGACTTCAGTCATCTCTTCAGGAACCTCTATTTCATATATGCTTTAACAATAATTTAACAGAAATGACTGAAGCTTTTGGGAGACTATCTGAAATATGAGCTCCCAAAATGCTAGCTTTCCTAAGAGTCTGGCTTTCAGAATTTCCCACTCCTTTGGCTGCTTTTTCCCCTGGCCTCCGTGTGCCACCTCCCAGGGGTGTTCCCATAGTTATTTTTAGTGCCTCACACTAGAAAGTAGAGAAGAAGAAAAGGACCAGATATCTGACTAAGTTTAAAAATAACCCTCCTAAAAAGGAGTTTTTTCTGCTCTGTTTCTCATTAGGAAAATACAAAGGACTTTTATCACAGTCATGGAGTGGCACAAGGCTTTGTGACATGGATGTGAGGGGGAACAGGGGGTAATACCTGAAGGCATCTCCATGAAGCCACCATGCCGAAAAGCTGCAGCCAAACACTCAGTACCCCGTCCACTGCAAGTGCACTGAGGAAAGCCCAGTTTGTGCATCTGAAGCTTCTGCCAAGTCAGCAGGCAACCCTAAGGAAAACCTGATATTTTACGAAGAGATGCCAAGCCAGTTCTGAGATTTCAAGACATTTTTAGGGCTCTTAATTTCTTGAGTAGAAAGCCAAATCTGCAGCAACTGCTCAGACCTTTTCAGATTGGCTAACTTGGCAGATTAGACAATAAAATTGGCTTTTTTCATTGTTAGTAGCATTAACAAAACTTTGGAAGGCCACAGACTTGTCTAGCAACAATTGTTCAGTAGCTTAAGGGCTTTGTATGCAGCATCATTAGCACAGCAAATTGGAGCCTTGAGGGATGCTTCCTGCTGCAAGGCAGGCTCCAGCAGGGAGGGGAGCAGTGCAGTCTGTTGGGCTGTGCCTGGCCAGGCTCTGCATGCTAAGCCCATGTGCACATTGTTTTCTCTATCATCTCATATGCAGCAGTTCTTTTTCATCTACAAATCTTAGTTGAAGCACAAGCAGCATTAGAAACTACCATGAATGTTTTCTCAGCTCTAGCAACTGCTTTCAGTTTTGTGTCAATTAGGCATGCTCCCAGGTGGCCTGAGAGGCATCGTTTTGAACAAGTCTGCAAAGTTGTAGGACTATTAGGGCTCTCAGCACCATCAATATTCGCACAACTCTTCTTGTATTTTAACTGTACATATCTTTCCATGAATAATATGGTCTTGAGGTTTCCTGCTGAATTAGGGTTAAGTTTTATTGCATGGCAGCCTTTTGAGCAATATTGAAGATAATAATTGAGGAGACTTGACTGAGCCATTTTTGTCTGTTTAGTTGTTTTCTAGTATTGCTTATGCCAAGGGGCATTTTTTTTCTTTCAGAATATGTGCAGGTTCATTGCTTTGCTTAATAGAAACTGTGAAAGAACCATCATTTTGACCATAGCTGAAGAAGATATATTGTGTTATCTTGCTTTTGTACAAGCTTATTACATGGTTCAAATCCATTATACTCGCTAAGCTACAATAAATGTTTGACCCATGAGTACTAGAACAGAATTGATTCTTATTCCCTCCTCCCCAGTTACATAACTCTGAATGACAAGCTACTTAATCTCCGTAATACTTAACAGCCTCTGATTATGGCAGTTAATATTACCCTAAGGGATACCAGCTTCTAGTCAAGAAGGTATATATAGTAACACCTTGCTAATGAGAACCATATTTAAGGATCCTCTTGCTAACAGTTCAGTTCCCATAAACTAGTTCATTTTTAAAAATAAATTTTGCTTCTATAATGTCAGGGTCAGTAACAGGGTCCGAAGATATATGATTCCTTTAAATTCAGAAAACTTGTTTGGCACTGCCTCAAATGTCCTGAAATTGCCTTCGGCTCTCCTACTTAGCTAGCTGGGCCTGACTTTTACTGCTAATAAGCAACTGTTTTCAGGTTGGTTTATTTTATTAAAACTTGTAAAGCACTTTCCATTACAACATATAGCCCACAAAGAACAAAAACAGTCTCTGAAAGTGATAGGGTATCAAAAATCTACTGTTTTCCTTTTTCTTTTTTTTTTTTTTTTTGACTATTTCAAGACAGTCTTTCACATCTGTGCAAATGTTTTTTGAGAGCTGATGTACTGAATTACTGTATTATAAAATGTAGCTTTTGGGGGGAGATCTGTTTATGGTCTAAGTAACATGACCAAACAAAATGTTAATTTTCTTGGAGAACAGGAAACTACCAGACAATTTTTGAAATAAGCATGATACAGGTAATCAAACTTAAGTCAAAATATGAATTTTATATTTTACAGAATTACCATCAGAGATGTAGACAAGAAATGCACAAAAGTTCTGAAATAATTTCCCTCCATTATGGCTTGTTACATAGTATCCAATACTAAGATCAATCTGCAGTAGGAAAGAACGTTACCAAAATAAATTTCCATAGTGGTTTCCTATGAACTGTTGTTTGACGGTATTGTGAATGATTTAGATATTACAACTGTGACAATTATTTCCAATGACAGTGGAAACTTTATTAGGATTTGCTCCCACCAAACTTGCCTTGGTTACTGTGCCAGTTAAACTATCATGGCTAAGTATAGATTACAAAGGAAAGGTTCCTTCACTTTCAAGTTCAAGTACATACTTACACAAATACTATAAATAGTCTGCTGTTTTGTAAACCAGTGCTCTTTAGAGCCATGGAATAGATGCTCTCTCATGGGAATATTCTGTATTCCCTCTGTGGCTTTTATGGAAACAAGCAGCTGCTGTTAGATAGATATCTAAACCCTCTTTTTATTACTATTCATTTCAGAGCCAATAAAAGCAAGAGACTGACAGACAACACTTGCTAGTAGTGAGTGTCCAGGCAAGCTTCCCTATGTAGCTCTGCCACGACACTGATCTGTAATAGCCTTCCCATGTCTCTTCAGATTTCTCCAAGGTACAGTTAATTTTAAGTAAGATTCTAATACTGTTTTAATTTGATTATATTCATGCCCTTGGCGGACCTTGCAAACCTCGCCTATGCTCTGATATTGGAGAACATTCAGAAATATGTTCACTTGAATGCATCATCAGGTCTGTTAATAATAGAGATGAAGTTAAATATATGCTTGTGAGGTAGCTGAGACTAGGTACCCAGGTCTGCAATGTTGTACAGATTAAGAAAAACTTGGGATCTGTTCTAAATATTTCACAAATCCAGTGTTTTTTCTTTTTTCTTCTAAGGTGTCTTTTAAAGACAGAATTTTGCACAAAGAGTTTAGCACAATATAAAAAAAATCCAGCAGCCATCTTGTAGAATAAACAAGTACACATACCAATGTGTAATATACTCATGCCAAACTAGTTTTAACTAGAACTATATTTGCATTAATCTATAACCAGACATGCAAAGATAATTAACCCTATGATTAAACCTAACATATTAATGCAAACCAATCTTAGCTAGCCTTCTCATTGACTGCACTGTTTCTCTTGTTTTATAAGTTACACATGCCAGGACCATCAGAGTACCTACAACAGACTCTGCAAAAATAGAGGAGATTGGAAAAAAGAAAGGTGTTGCACTGTATCAGCTTTGTAATTGTTGAAAAATAGGACATTCCTGATTCAGGTTAAGAATTCATGACATCTTTCTTCCAGATACTACTTCTGTGGAATCTATATGTAAATGTCCATAGCAAAGGATGGTGTTGCCAATAAGACGTATGGTTGGAGACTGTAATTTCATGTTGATGAGATCACCTGCACTGTAAGCTTCATGAGCTGGTGCTGTTACAGCATCCTGCTGTACCTTTGCTGAAATAAGCAGAGGTTCTGATATAGTTACTGGTTAAACTTTCATTGATGTTGCCTGAAGAAAATTTAGTCTCTCCGTCTCTCTGTCTCCCAAGTAGTGCTATGATACACAGGCTCCAGGTTCATGAATATCAGCCTTATTCATCTTGGAAATTTCTTCTCTCTTTTGTAGACTTTCAGTTTGCAACTGAGAAGGACTAAGTGTCAGGCTGTTATCTCTCTTGAAAATGAGGACTTGGATGGCTTTTTTCTTTCCCTTACCCCTTCCTTTTTTTGAACAGAAAGCTGACATTATAACTTTGGTTGAGTCTAGTATACTCATGAAGTTCTGTTTCCTATATGAATGAATGAGGACTTTTGTTTTCATTCTTGCCTCCTTACTTCTTTTTCCATTACACCTTCTTAATTTTGTTCAAATGCAATAGGTTCTGTCTACAGCCATTATTTTATTGGCTAACTCTAGTGCAACCTGCTTGCACACAGCTTTACAATACTCAGTAAAACCACTGGAAGAATTGAATTATTCCTTGATAGTGGCTCTAAAGAATATCTTGAAAAGAATAGCAGGGAAATAGAAATGAACCAACTGTCTGGCTAATGGGATGAAGCAAGTTTCTGCCTATCACATGGGCATCAAAAATGACCTCTCAAGGTCAGCAGGGCCAGCAGTTTGATTTGTTAGGAACTAGGGGTAGACCTAACTGTGACTCTGCTGAGAACAACTTCAAAAAAAGCAGTAGCTCTTTGCTTCTTTATTTCAAGTTTTCCACATCTTCACATGAAGCATACAGTATGTTGCATACCATTTATTAAGTGGAGCAGGCACAGAGAACCTATACTCATTTCATATTCAAACTCATTTGAATTAGTAGATTGAAGATGACAGCTTTGACAACATCTGTGCAACAAACAGGGCAAAGCTGTAGATGGATGAACCAATGTATACCTCACTAACAACAAAGGATTGAGTTCTCCTCCTTTTGTCACTTTGTTATCTTGCCTTGCTACCTTTTGTCTGTTGCTACCTTGCTACCTTTTGTTTGTTGCTCAGATTTGTTTTCCCACCTGGTGGAGCAGGCTGTGATTAGGATAGCTGCCCCATGGGGCATCCGCTGACTCTCTTCTACATTTACAGCATGACAGGACAGCATTTTTGGCAGCAGGGGGATCCCAGGTCTGGACAGGCCTTACTCTGCAAGTCCAGGCTTTGTGCCTAGCAGACTTCTGCTACCAGGAGTCTTGTTAAGGAGTTGATTCCTCAGACAGCAACCTTGCCTCAGAACACTACCCTCTCATGAGGTTCCTATGCATTGCACCACTGGTGACCCCAATACACGGGCTGTCCATGTTTCCCCTCAAAAAATCTCACCTCTATAGTCTCAGATGTTGACAGGTTACAGAGGCTCAAACATCTGTCCACGATGGTAGTCAGTCCCTATCCTCATTTCTGGAAGCAGAGTGATGTACAGCATGGCAAGCCACTTGGATATACCTGCATGTAAATATAAAGGGGTAAACAGTCTGAAAAAGCAAGGATGTGAATTTAAGTTAGATTAGTCTAATGGTTTTAGTCTCTTGTACAGAATGCCTCCCCAAGAATTTACTTGATTTCAGTTCACGTTTTCCCAGACAGAGAAATTCTGTATGCTTTATCTCCAAACAGTACTTCAAGCTTACAAAATTTATCATAGACATCTTAAAACCAGAAATATTGTCAAACGAATCAACCTAAGAAAAGTTTCAATATCTGAACTTGCTCCTTTCATAAAGTTGATTCATCTTATTATTTATGTAATTTAAAATATGATATAGTACAATACAAGGTTGGTTTTCTTCTATAAAAATAATAATTTTCTGTAGATTACTTAAGGGTGTGTTGCCTCCCTTCTAGCTAACTCACATTTTCAAATCATCATCTAACTTCTTATGCTTTTTAGTATATCATCTTTTCAGTTACCAGGGTCATGTGGATGTTTAATATTTTTCAGAGCAGTTTTCCTACACATGTATTTTAATAAATAACAGACTGTCATCTTACCATTAAGCTTACTATCAACTACTTGTATAGATGGCAGTCCAGTAAGATTAAAAACACTGCAGGAAGACAATACACGCACACAGGCCTCTGGTGTCCCTTCAGTCTCTAGGCAGAGCTCAGAAACAATGTTTCTTGGGCTCTGCCACTATTTCTCACACTGCAATAACCCCTGGCAAGTTTTCGTGTGTGTGTTCCCACTGGATTATACACAGCAAACAATACAGCTCAGAATAAAAGATTTCTATTTTTTTGTATTGAGGATAATTTGTATTGAAAGTGCACGCATGGTGCCATTAAGGACTGGCATATGGCAATGTTAATCTCCCTATTTAGTTTTGCCAATGCATTGATCTGTGGTACTACTGCTATTTTTATCATTTCTTTTCAAAGTAGAGTCAATCACGACAATCTTTCCATTAAGGAGTAGGCGCTGAAACATTTTAATTTGTGACTAATAAAAAATCAACATTTTCATTAAATCCACATGCAGTCTCAGCACTCAATACTTCTCTGTTTCTTGAGTAATGTGTCTACTGCCAATGATCTATACTGCCAGCTTTTTCTTTCTCTCCCCTCCTGCCAATCTTTCCCACCCAGGAAATGTGTATGATGTGTTACTGTCCCAGATATGTGGCACATTCATAAAACTCTTTTTTGAATGGAAGGGCAAAAACACTATAACAAAATGGAAAATCAGGGGAATAATTGATATGCTGAAGAGGTAAGAACTAATAATTGCTATGTCATCCCAGGTGCAGTCATTTAAATACGGCGCTCCTGGCAGATGATCACCAACTGTGCGTGCCTTATTTAGGTGATCTTGCAAGTCAGTGCAGAGTCAACAGGACCCAGATTCTCTGATACTTTGCCTCCTGCTGCTGCCTTCAGCTGACAGCTAACGATTTCAGGAGCCAGGCAGTCCTGTTCTGAGCGTGGCGACTGCACTTGTGCTGGGGCTGCGGGGGAAGAAATTCCTGGGGGAGAATGGGCGCCTATAAAGCACAGAGGGCTGCTGTAGCAGGAGCAAGGCATCAGTCAAGGATGCAAGGTGGAAAGGCATCCAGAGACAGCAGCGGTTGCCCTGTCTCCTGATGGTCTGGAAGTGCTAGGAACTGCTGCCCCTCACATATGAGGCTCCTGTGATCCCGATCTGCAGATTAAAATTCTGCCTGCATGCCATCCTTGGCACTGTGCCGAAAGCCAGTGATGGGATCAAGGCTAGTATGACTGCTAAGGGCTTTAAAGTGGGGAAAAAAAAAAAGCGGAGTTTTTGAGGCTCAGATGAGCTCAACCATCTGTTTTGAATACACAGGAAAAGAAAAATCATGTAAACAAGGTTAAGACAAAGGGTGAGGAAACATCCAGGATAAGATGAGGGACAGTAAGAAGAGGTTACTAGAACTGAATGGCAGATAGGAAAAAAAGATTCATTTATCACGATTAGATGCTGGCTTGGAGTCCGGGCAGAGCAGCTAGAATGTGTCTGCATCTTCCTTGAAGATACATTAACACCTCAGATACATTAGCACTCAGAAGCTAGGAAATGCTAGAGTTGTCACAGGTGCAACCTTAATTTTGCTTTTGCGCATGTGTTTTATGATAACAACATGATCCAATGCCACTTTTTCCTCAGGGTCTAAGCCTGTCTTAGTGTACAGGCTGAATTTTGTGAGCAAGTATCCCACGCACTTAATGAACAGCAAGTAAATGTTTTATCTCTGTGTTCCAGGAACATCCTCACATCTTCCAGATCACATATCAAAACAACCCTAGTAGAGCTCTTATACAATGTCCTCACTCTCATAAAAGTTAGATGCTCCTGTAGTTATTCTCTTTTTGCTTGTTTGGTTTTGTATTTAAGAAACTAAAGCGTATGTTGATTATCCAATCTGAGACTACCCCAGAGACAAGCAAGTTTGTACTGGGATGAAAAGGCCCAAGCAGGTAACAAGAAAGAAAAGATACTGAGATTTGTCACTCCTGACGACAGATAAAGCCCTCATCCCTGAAAACACATTCAATCTGAGAATCTGACAAATTGAAAACTACTTTGATAGCAGTGAAAAGGTCACATGTGTCCAATACCAGTTTGGATTTGACCGAGGATGGAGGTTTATTTGCTCTGACTTCTCCACAGCCGGATCCGGCCTGTACAGCACTGCCTGGCAGCAGGCGTGCTCGAAGCACCTGTGCTCGCAGCCCACGGGGCAGGCGTCCCTTACGCACAGCACCAGCTGGATGAATTACACCCTTTATTACTGTTGCTTCAAATCAAATAAATGAGGAATGGATGAATCAGTATAGTGACCGTAAGCGAGTGAAAATGCAAACAGCAGGAAGGGAAGATTGCCTGAAACCTGTTGCTTTGCAAGTAAGCTGCATCAATACCAGTACGTGCTGTGGCCAAGATGAAATCCCAGAAGATTCAGAATAAATTAGCAGTTTCCTTACTGTCTGAAAACGTATTAGCTGTATTAGCTGGCATTTAATCCCTTTTTTGATTCCTTGCCAGTACTGGGTTCTGAATAAAAATTACTTTTATAGCAGCATATAGCTAGGTAGAATGAATTTGGATTCGAGGGCAGCACCACTTTCCATATAAAATAAATCAAGACATAGAGCGTGCGTGTCACAAGGATGTGGGAAGGGGACATGCTGCCCGTTACTCCAGTCACCACACCGGGGAGCTCAGCTCAGGGGCAGCTTGAGAAGAGACCCCGGGTCGAGGGGAGCTCTCGCCTGCAGCACAGGGCGCCGGGCAGGCAGCGCGGGGCGAGGCACTCACCGCCTCCCGCCTCGATGGCCGTTGAGGAGCGGCCGTTGAGCAGCGGCCGTTGGGCGCGGCGCGAGGGGCAGCCGGGCGCCGCTCTGCTCCAAGCCCCGCGGGGGTCGCAGAGCCCGGGGGCTTCCAGCGCAGCCGCCCCACGTAGTCTGGGCATCCCTTGGGAGAGGGCTCCCTCTCTCGCGGTGTCTCTCCCAGGGGGTTTCCACCTTGTTCTTGCAGCCCGCTGGTCCTTCTTGTCCCCTCTCTTCCGTCCCCTCTCCATCAGAATAATAGCCTCTGTATACTTTAGACAGCAACTCTGTTCTTGGAGTGTTTTAAAGTCCCCTTCCTTGTTCCCCATCCGTGGTGACCACTGGGGCAGCTGGAAGCGCTCTCCTCGTGCCGGTGCGCATCCCCGCTGCGCCGCACGCCGCGTAGCCGCACAGGAGCGGGCCGCTTTCCTCACCTTGCCTTCTCACTAAGGGCTTCGCACGCGACAGGACAGCCGCAGGACCACGTCCGACACTACAGAGCAAAAGTATTCCTCTGGCAGGGCAGCCAAGGCTAGGCTGAGGCTGAGCTGAAGCTTGTCAGAGCCTTTCAAAAACAAACCCGAAAAGAAGAGTTACTCTATTCCTGGCACAGACCAAGTGCCACAAGCTGCACTGTGATAAATACACTTGTGTAGCTGACAGCAGCATTAACTTTGAGTGACCTGCTGCTTTCAAAGAAGCTTCCCTTCCCCTCCCTACCCCTAAATGTCGGCCTCATCACTTCATACCTTGAAAAGCTAGAAGGAGCCATTGTAATTCTCTGACCTGAACATTTTTAGCACAGACCATCTGTACAGTTTGTATTTGAAATCGCATCAGGAGGCCAAGTGGGTGTGGTAACAGCCTGGATTTTTATGTTCCCAGGGCCCGCATCCATGACAGTCACAACCTCCACCTCCTTCCCCCGTTAAGTGCCTCTGCTCACAAACAGGGAAAAATAATTCCCTCTTCCATACACCCCGGCTCAGCCATTCTCCAGGAAGACCTGAGTCAGATGTTTGGTACCTAAAACAAATACCTGAGGAAGGTGGGGAAGAAGGAGACAATTGCTGGAGGGAGACGCACAGTTACTAAACCAGCCTAATGTAAACAAGATCTAAAGCAAGAGTTCAAAGTTATTAAAACTAGGGGAAAATGCCAAAGAAGGAAATTCTTCTCTGTTCAGTCACCTAGCTCCAGAGCCAGCCAATGAAACCTGCTTTGCCATCCCTGAGAGATGATTTACGAGCATGTTTTGAAACTGCAGACAACAATAACAACAATGGGCCTCTCCACGGACCTATTCATCAGTGGAGCTCAAAGTGCTTCTTTGTGAAGGTCATTCTCACCACCCATTTACAGATGGGGAAATTGAGGCGCAGGAAGGAAGAGATTTGCTTCAGTCATCAGTAAGTGGGAGAACCAGGGACAAATCCTTAGTCACTGTGCTAAGGTATGGCAAGCATAAGGCTACATTTTGGAACAGCAGCTGTGCACTGGGTGCTGTAGCAGGGGAGTGTTTAGCCCTTCATCGTGCTGTCAGGTGTCTGTAACACACACACATTCCTATGAAGAAGAGACACATCTGATGAGGCTGCTGAGGGATGGATATGAGCCAGTAGAGATGGAAGAACACAACTGGGTGGAAGAAGTAGAGAGAGCGAGTCGTTCCAAAGGATGGAAAAGGGGGGCAAGGACAGGAATATCTGTATTTAGTAGAGCAATGTAACAACTGAAAAGGAGATAAGGAACTTGTGGTAGTTGTATTTGTATTAAATAATGGGTCTTACCAGCAACTGCGATCATGATGCTAAACAGTGTGTGAGCTCTGGTGCCAAGGAGGAAAGAAAGGAATTTAATTCTGAAAGGTGCAGTCACTGTAAGACGTTGAGGTTATTCTCCCCCTTGCAGCATCTGTTTCCAGTAACTTTACAGGGAAGAACCTAGTTCCTAGGATGGTTTTGCTCTAACATATAGTGATTTGTTTATTTTATCAGGGATAGAAACAAAGCTTCAGGACTTTTCCCTTTTTCAGCTATTTACAGCTTCCTGCACTGGAAGGAGGAATCAGTCTCTGGGTACTATTTTCTTCACACCTCTTTTATAGACACATGAAAGGACTTCTTTTTAACAGATCCCTCTTTTTTTTCTGTTAGAATTGTTTTCTCTTTCTTAGTTGCAAAGTGCAAGTGGGAAGGATAGGAGCCAGGAAACATAATTTTGCTTATTTAAAGATCTGGGATAAATTTGACATATCTCCCTCCTCTCAAGAGAGACCAAATACAACTTACTTTTTTCCCTCATGCAGAGCCGTGTTACTGAAACCACCAAGACTCCTGTGGGAGGCAAACCTCAGCATGCTGGCTGATATTGTTGCAGACAGGGTCAAAAATAGCCCTTATGGAAGTCACTGCAGGGCTCTGTCTTCTATGCACCTTTCTCTCCGTGCACTGTTTATTGTATTTAAAAGACTTGAATTGAAGAGTGGCAAAATTCACCACTCCCAAGTACAGAACCTCAACAATGAGTAACTCTTCTTTTTTTTCATCTTTAATGCAACCACATTAGTTGAAGGGAGGCTTGGAAACCTTTTGACCATTTGATTTAATAGCATAGAAGGTACAGCAAGATCTGAACAAATGATGCAAAGCTTTAAAATCTGATAAACAGGCATTGAAGAGTCATAGAATAGTCAGGTCCTGTGAGACACGCAGATGTAACAATAAAGATTGCCCTAAAGAACAGTGTTTGAGGTATGGATGGAAAACAAACATATTTTGTAAAGTGGCTATACACTTGCAGTTTAACCTTTCAAACTATGTTTCATGATATTGTTCTCTATATTTCTTCCTTTTCATTCCTTCTCCATCTCCTATGTTCTTGGATATCCTCCTCCTATACTATAGACTGACTTGATCTGGGACTGGAGGAAGTTGTGCAAGCGAACAAATGTGAGAAAGTCGCCTCTGAAGGGTGAGGAAGAACACCAACAAGTATCTGCTCTGGAGGCAGGAAAGAAGACCTTGCAGAGATGGATTGAAGCCAAATACCAATTCAACTATACGCTGCTCATAAAAACAGGGTAGCCTGACAGCCTTAGGGTCTATTATACTCTGTGCATAGGTCAAATGCACCTCTGCTTGGCCGACAGGTTCGCAAGTCACTACCTATTTATTAACTTTATCCTCAGATGAACTTAAGAGAAGTACAACCCCCAAAAAAGAGTGTCTGAAAAAGAATTAATGTGACTTTAGAAAAGAGAAAATATCAGTCTTGGCTGAATGGCAGTGGGGATGGACGCATGGATGTTCCAAAAGCATAAGATAAGCATAGAGACCTGGGAAGGATAAGAACTATAGGTCATCACAGAGAGGTCTTAACTAATTTCAGAGGGATTTGGAAGGGGAGAAGAATACAAGCTGAAGAATTCTCTGCTACCTTAACATGAGGTTAACACATTAGGTTACCTTAACACATTGAGTCTGTATCAGCTAACCTACCTAACACCATTAGCGCTCAAGGTCATCCAAGTGAGCCCAAAAGACTGCAGCACAGAACGATAACCAGCAGGCCTGTCCAGGAAGAGCTTGCTTTTGTCACTCATACCTGGCCTTGGTCAGAAATGTTTCTGATGAACCGGGCTGCTCTTGGTGGAACAAGCTGGCTCACCCCAACACTATCCCCGTAGCTGAGCCACAGCCCAGCCTGGTTCCCACAGAGTGAGGAGCTTGGAAGCCCCAGTGAAGTTGGCAGGCTCTAATCTTTGGCAAATGAGATCATTTTGGTTTCAGCATTTTTGGAAGGTTATGACTGAACATTATTTCAGGACCACATGGCCAGATTTTTGCTGAGTGCAGAGAGTTTTGAAAATGTTACTTCTCATGCTGAAACAGAACAACTGCTCATGCCTTCTTCCAGCCCCAAAATCGTAATACCCTTGGGACGGACCTACTGGCATTTGACTTGCTGTGATCATGCATCTTCCAAAGTTGTGTGCCCTGGTCTGAAATCATTGAGCTCCAAGGCCTGCAGGAGGCTACAGAAATATGAGGTGCTGGTGGAAGAGGTGAGAGCAAAACAGGAGAAGAAAGGGAGCATGGGGTAAATGCGTAGTAATATCACTGTCTCCTCGCCTCCAGATTTTAGCTACAATTAGCTACAATACAATCTATAATAATCGGCATTATCTTATTCCAGAGCAGTTCATCTTTAACATTTAGAGGAGGGATGATGAAGTTTGTCGCTGGCTACAGGGGCTTGGCACAGGGATTGTGCTGTTCCAGGAAAAATCAGCTGCGCTCAAGCCCAGAGGGAAGGACTTCTTGGGGACCTGGGTTTCTGGTTTGAGAAAACGGGGGAAGGAGTGGAGCAGCCAGCACCCCCAAACCTGGCATCCCCAGGATGAGCACACGCAGCCATGGGCGAGTTCCTGGGTGAGCTCCCAGGAGCTGCAGGCTCCCTTGGAGAGGGGCTCCCCGCAGCACCCACCCGGGGTGTCACACACAACGACAGGGCACCGTGCGCAGGGGGAAGGCTGCAGGCCCAGCTCCCACAACAAAGCTATGGATGCTCCTGCTTT
Source organism: Crypturellus tataupa (assembly GCA_034781795.1). Taxonomy (NCBI): domain Eukaryota; kingdom Metazoa; phylum Chordata; class Aves; order Tinamiformes; family Tinamidae; genus Crypturellus; species Crypturellus tataupa. The sequence continues at coordinate 1,475,640 of JAWLRI010000576.1, read as the reverse complement.
CGGGGCATCTGAAACTGATGCGTCCAGGGGCATTTTTTATGTGCTACAGGAAACAATTCAGCATCAGCAGGGAACAGGTTCTCTCTCCTGCAACAACCTTCCTATCCTTAGGAGCCAGCATTTCATAAAGCCCACAAATCAAAGCTAACCCCCTCCCTGCTCTGAAAGCAGGCTGTGTTTTAAATCTGTGTATTAGATTTTCTTTCTAAATTGTTTTATCCTCCTCTTGCAAACCCAAACAATTCCCAGACAGTGACTCGTGCTGACTAATCCAGTCTGGGAGACTTCTAGGTGTCCCTGTAACTTAAAACCAGCAAACAAGCTTCCTAATTCAGTAGCTAGACATTCCAATGAAGACCTGCAGGTTCTGTGCTTTTATTTTCCTTCTCCTCAGGGTTAAACCCGCTTTTATCTACACCGTGCCTCCCTCCCCCAGCAGGCAGGAGCTGAGATGAGCTATAATTCGGACATTCCTTCCCCAAGATCCTGCCCCTGTTGAAAGTCGTGCTCCACGGGGCATCCCAGTGGCAGCACTAATGTGAGCCCTGGGCATAGTTAAGCAGTGAAAAGAAGGGGGAAGAAGGAAGTGCCTAAAGTAGTAGTTGAGACATGTTCCCAAATCTTACAGACCTGTAAAGCCCAGTGTTGTAAAAAGATATGAGGCTACATTCAAACTATATTTTTTGGCCCGTTTACAGTGCCAGACTGAGTCATATTTTAGTCATGTCTAGAAACCACAGTGTCATTACAAGGTCTTCCAGTATCCTAGCGCTTGCAGCGGTGATGGGGTTATAAGCTGTAAGTGCTGTTGGTAAGATTTGTCCTCGAACAGATAATGTGCAGTTTACTGTCAATTCTGTGGCTGCACGTGTTAAACCAATAACACATATTTCTGCAGCTGCTGAGGAGGGAGCTAACTCCCCGGCTCAGCAAACTGCATCACGACACCAAGCAAGCCCTCTTGCGAGACAAGCCGCTGAAGTGGGGGAAAAGCCACATAAAGCG
>JAWLRI010000576.1:1432757-1474535 GCA_034781795.1 Crypturellus tataupa | reverse complement strand
GTGTGCTGTCTTTCCAGGACACCGGTGCTGATCTGCATTGCAGGCTAACAGTATTTAATAAGCTGCTTTGCTCCAGAGCGTGACTTCGGGATGCTTCCTCATTGCGCAAGTCAAACAAAACAGTGTGAGAGAGCACCTGGCACAAATATATCTATAATTTAAGGCCACGGAGACCCTCGGGGTGTGAGGCATCGCAAGAGACCAAGAGCCTTTTGCATCCCCCGCCTTGCCTGCCCCTCCTCTCCCCAAACCAGCTTCCAGCCTTTGCCTCCTCCGCCCTCTAGGCCCTTTCCCTCTTCCTCCCCACAGAGGGAGGTGAGGGGCTGCACTGGCCTTTCGCAGCTGCCAGAAGACGGAGAGAGAAGTGGCACAGGGAGGCCAGGGCTTGCTTGGCAGGCACATTGCCGGCCTGTGTCATGTGTGCTGCTCACCTGTCTATCTACCCGACCCGTGCCCCTCAGCAGGGAGGGCGGCAGGGGCGACTCCCAGGGCAAAAGACACAGCTGTGCGGAGCCCTTGTCACTTGGCTGGCCCCTCTGCGGGCACTCAGAGCTGCTGCTCTCAGGGGGACACTGCCCTTCTCCTGGGGCAGGGCAGTCTCAGCAGCATTGCAGCAATATGTGCATCAGGCCAGAACGGCCATCGCAGTCCTGTGCTTGCGCTCCAGTACAAAGTGGCATCTCTTCTAGTCCGCCCTGTCTATGGTTTTAAAAACTAGCTGCAAATATGTCTGCTGAGATGCCCCCGGGTAGAATGTTTTTTGTTTTGACTGTCACTATTTGTAGCTTCTCTCCCTGTTGTGTTGAAGTGGGGAACAAGTATGTGCTCAATCATCCACCTCTGGACAAGTCCTTTTTGGCTTCATAAGGTAAGGAGAAGAATATGTGTGGTAAACCCTTGCAAAAATGTAAGTGCAATATTGTTAGGATGACATTGGATTGTGTCGATGTCATACGGTCATACGGAGCAGGGTTACCAGGAACCACGTCAGAACCACGTGTATTAGAGTAGCATGATTCCGACCAGAACATGATTAAGAGAGTTAATTCACATAGATTAGAAATTTTAGTATCTGGAGTTCAGTAACTCTCTTTTCTTAGTCTTCTGACCCTTATTTTAAAAAGATCATATGAATCATCACTTGAGAGATGGAGTGCTACCTGGCAAGTTGTCAGAGAATTTCTAACAGTTTGTTTTATAGCTTGTTTCTCACTGAGAGTGGCAGATGAAAATAGATCTTAATATATGCTTTATTGTGTAGGGGTATACCACTGAAACTTCTTTAATATAAGGCAGTATGTTGTGTAGGGCCAATATTAGCAAATGTTTAGATGTGTGTGTGTATGTTATGTGTGTATGGTACTTATATGTACATATAGGTATAGGTAGGCTATTAGATTGACCTTTAATACTAACTATTTTCCCCCTGATTTTCACAGCCTATTTCCCCCATATCGATGTTTCATTAATGCTACTGTTTCATTATTTACTTAAGAGAGAAAAACAACTAATGCATCTTGTTAGTAATATAACTGAAACTCTTTTGATGCTTTTGAAGTAAGGCTCAACTCATCAATATCAAACAGGATCCAGCCTGAGTGCAAAAAGATTAAGGGAGAAAAACTTAAGGGAGCTAAAATCTTAGACTATTCAGCTTTAATCAAGAAGCCAAACATATGCAATTACTCGACCTATGCACACCCAGTGTCCCATTTCAATCCTATTTTGCTAGTCCGATTGGATAGAAGGCCCTCTGCCAAGCCTCTCCACAGAGGAAGAATGACATTTTATGGTAAAAAAAGTCAATAAATGTAGGGAAACTCATTTTTGATGCTATGAGTGATACACCATCAGTATCTTTCTTCCTGTGACAAAGTTATTTTCTCCCTGATGAAAGAACGCGCCAGGCCCATGTGCATACTTGTCAAACATTTTATTTGTCATTCACACTAATTATGATATTGAATTTACAGAGGAAACTGTGGTACAAAGAAAGAAAGAAAGAAAGAAAGTCTTCATTAGAACTAACGCAGCAGTCCAGCTGCTCTGCGTGCTAGCTGTAATGAACTCTCCCATGGCGCTGGACACAGGCACCGCTATGTACAGCAAGAGCCTACTCTGATGTGGTATCCGGAGACTTCCTGTAGTGGGGGAAAAATCTACTCTTTTTTTCTTTTTCCTATTTGGTTCCAGAAGACAGCAGCCTTCCCCTTATCCCTCCCCACTCCCCCCCGCAAAAGAAAAAAAAAACCTGTAACCAAAACCAAAAAAGCAAATCTCCAGAACTTGGTAGTTTCCCCTTCTGGAAATGTTCAGCATGACAGTGTCAAAGGAAAATGTTCCAGTATGTTGCAGCATCTGTTTTGTAAACATATCCAGTAAATGCTGAACAAATACGCTTTGATGCCATTCTGAGAGGAGTGTGTTTCTCTCTGGGTCCTCCTCTCAGACTTACCAAACTGCCACCTCAGACTGAAAATTTAGCTTTTGTTTGAGAGAAAGATTTAACTATCATATCCAGAATACCACAAATAACCCACAGATTTTTGCACATTCATTTCTCCCCTACCACAAAAAAGTGAAGAGTGTTGAATAGAGACCATGCTATAACTGTTTACAAAAGTGAATAAAATGTAGTTAATCTTGAAGCCTAAAATAACTAATCTGGAAAGAAATAAGTCTCACTACAGTATTTAAGCAAACACAAAGGTAAGTTCATTAAAAACACAGAAAAATGAAAAAAATGCGGAGTAATTACAAGCACTAACAATATTTTGCTATGAAGCTTTTGAAATCTATTTACATACATAAATACAAGTAACTCTGTTGATGCAACCCTTTAAGGACAAGGAAAAAGATGCCAAGTGATTGGTACTGACCAAGCAAGGTTAATAAAAATAAAATAATAGAATGTTTTGATGCAGGAAACCAAGAAAGTGTCTTGCTCAACTAGAAAATGATCCACTTATCCTGAATCTTCAAATACCCCAATGAAAAAGGTCATCCAGAAAGCAGTAATGAATGTTTCAAGAGTGCAAGCAATTCGGAACACTCTGACAAAGACTGTGGGCCATGTGGAGGAAACCGTTTTTCTCCCTTCCAGATGACAATTTGACATAGTTTTCCAAATAAAATCCTTTGGAGTAGTGGTGTACTCTGGATTTGGCACCCACAGCACTGAAGCCCCTTTGCGTTGCTCTGGCCATGTAACAGGAATTCTTGAAGGGAGTATAGTAAGGGGCTGTAGAGCAAGTGAGAACTGGGCCCTATCTATTTGTATTACTTGATTCATAAGGTTGGATGTGGACAAGAAGCTGGGCCTTGCAAAAGCTCTCACAGGCTGAGAGCAAGAGCTGTGATTAACTCGATTTTGGGAGAGGAGGGAATCCAAGGCACTTGGCTGAATGCAACTCATGAAGAGAAATACAACAGTTATTTTTTGATTCCATTTAGCAACTGGGATGATAAAACTATGTATGAATACATATTTGTGTGTATATATAAATACATATACACACATTATAGAAATATATATATGAACACTCTAATTTCGAGATGTGTCCATGGGGGGAAATGTTTTATCCAAATGCTCTCTTTCTGCCAACTAAGTGTTTGTGGATATGAGAGGTATGACATAAAAGCATTTTTACAGCCTTGGAGAGCTTTGCTCTTAGTGAGCCAGGGGATGGCTTCAAAAATATAGGTTTGTGCAAACTGTGGATTCTCATAAAGACTTGTGTGAACACACTGTAACCCACAGTGATTAAATAGACTAATTGCAAGGGATAATAAACTTAGATTTTCCTCTGTAAAGGAGGATATTATTACATGTCAGTGAAGACACGAGGTAAGTGTGGGTAACAATTCGGCAATTTCCGGCACAGTTCACACCAGGGAGTGCAGAAGTGAATCTCATCTTTAAGGCAAACGTCAAGGCAGTGCGTGTGTAGATGTACGAAATGCTAAACATCATACATCCTCTCTGGGCCGAGAGATGCCACTTCTCCACCCTTGTGGACCACAGCTTTCCAGCTAGGATGGCAGGAAGCCACGGGCACAAACGGCTTTCACAGAGATGAGCAGCAAATCAGCCACGTCGGCCTCCCTGCTCATGTGAGGCCGAAGTCCCCAACCACCAGCGGCCTCTGCTCTCCCCCGCCCCTGGGTTCTGCTCACACCACTGTGCACTGGGGCACCCCAGCCACAAGGCAGCTGTGGCAAATGCTGGGTTTTAACTGCACAGATGCAGTAAACGGTGGTTTTTAACTGCACAGCTGTGGTAAACAGTGGTTTTTAATTGCCCAGCCACAGTTTTAGGTCCGGCAACAGAGCTACTGTTTAGGGATGAAGGACTTTTTTTAGGCTACCGAAGAGGTGAGATATCAACCAGGTAAAACATCACAGCAGGTGGGGTGTCCGTATTTCCATACTCAGCAGGGTCTCCATATTTCCAAATATACTTTTAACTGTTCTGACATAATCTTGGATGCCTTCTGCCTTTTTTGTTCAGAGCATACTCTCAAAAAGGATAAATAATACTATGCTAAATTAAAAACACAAGGCCATGTATGTATTTTAGCAGAACCATTTTGAGCTTTTGCTGAGATCTCTTGAAACACTCCCTACTTTCTGCAAAAATATGACCTTATTGACAAAGCAGGATTCTTCAATTAGTAACTTTTCCATACCAAAGTGCTACTGCATCTGACTTAAACGAAGAAGCAAAAGCATATATAAGAAAAGAAAACTTGAAAAACAAATGGTTTTAAATAAGTCCAGCTGTTTTGCTGCCTGCAGCCAAGGATCTTTTTAATTTGAATCCTTTAAAAATTTTTTTAAACATCAAACACCGATCTGAAGTCCTGCTTTCAAATACTCTCTGAGTTGACCTGCAATTGTTTCACTCATTTAAGAGGTACATTAAATAACAATCAGATCATTTGGAACGCACATGTGTCAACATCAGCAGTTTGCAATTAATGAGTAGTATAACAACTGCCTTCAGACCAAACCCTCAAATAAAATAGTGCCATAAACTTTACAGTGACATCTGATATGTTTGTGCTGTAACGATGGGCAACAATGACGACTCTGTATGAACACACTGTTAGTAAAAGCACTACATATTTGCAAGAAGACAGAAAAAAAAAAGGGCACCAGTTTTAAATACCCTTCTTCTTCTTCCTGAACGTGGCCACTGTGGAACCGTTAAGGCCACTTCCCTGCTAGCCTGCTTTCCAGATGAGTTTGACAACCCTGTTCGGTCTTGTTTATTTTGCGATGCATGAAATTAATCTCTTTTCCAGTAAGCTGGAACATGGCTTTTCTACTGTGCGGAAATCTTGGCTCCATTTAGCCAGGAGCAAATCTCACGCTGATTCCACCAGAGTCAGAATTTCACCCTGGCCACACTTAATGGTGAATAGGTTTTTGCCTTGGAAATGATATCTACATCTAACCTTATTACTGATTCTGAGAGTTGCCACTGCTGTTGAAGGAAAGTGGGTAAGCAGCGGGGAGAGATGACTCCACTGGATGGGAAGGTATAGAAATATAGAAAGATTTTGGTGCCCAACCTATTTCAGTGGGAATTTGGCATCTAAATGCCTTTGCGGATCTGACACAAGTTTGTAGAGGAAAACGAAAGGGAGACAATTGTAAACAGTATTTGTAGGTAATGGGGAGGTCATTTTACCCATCGTTATTCCAGACTTTTTTGATGTGATAAATTTAACTTTGGCTGCTACAAAAAAAAAGGCAAATGGTGATCTTTTTATAATATACGCATATTTAAATAATAATAGTATCAACAAATAAGAAAAGTCTAAATATCAAGCATAAATATCAAGGAACTCATCAAAGTAGTACAGTAGTTGAAAATGACTCCAGGTTGTAGCCGTTGTATTAAAAAAAAAAAAAGTCCAAGAAAAGAAAAAGTTAAATTACCTCATTGAAAAGGGGCTGATTCTTTCAGCTGACAAAGCAAGAAGAAAGCAAGCATGATTAAAACAAAATAAAAAAAGTTAAATCTTTTTTTTGCAATTTATAAGGTGCCAAGAGAAATAAAACAACTTAGATGCAAAGCAGGATGAGTTGCATCCTAAAAAAAACCCAACAACAAACAAACAAACCAAAAATAACAGCAATAAAAAAAAATCCATACTCTTTGGAATATACAACATGGTTAAAAAAAAAAAAAGGAAAAGGAAAGAATAACGTTCAACATATAAAACCTCTCATTCACAGCATTGCTAAAACAGAAGCGTTCACAGTTTCCCTTGGGGAATCTTCCTATACTTCCTTACAGTTTTATGTCCATAAGATGCAGTAAACTCACTAAGATTTTGTTAGATTTTACGTCTTAAAAATAGAAGTGAACTGAAACTCTCTTTAGGACTGTGGAGACCTTCAAACCCAGGGATGTCTGGAAACCACAGGCCTGAGCACAGACCTGTGAATATCTGTCTACCCACCCTCGCTCCCTCCAGACCACCAGATTAGATGTCCTTCTTTCCAGAAGTTCAGCCCTCTGCGAGGGCTACCTAGGGGGAACGACGTTACTCCACCGGCCACGCAGTGGGCTGGCTAGTACGTGCATCGTCCCTGGGAACGCTGACTTCTGGATAGTTTGCTTCTGAAAGCGATGTATGAACATGGCAGGGCCCACAAGCAAGACAGGTGTTTATGGGATACCTATGGGCACTGGTAAATAGAAAGCACGTTAGTCCTGGCCCATAAATACTTAAGATTCCCTCAATACGGTCGCCATACCGCTTCCTCTAGCCTTGCTGTGGTACCCATGTTAGTAGGGGAGTTGCTGTGGCTCCCTTCGGCCTCGACCACGTCACTTTGGTTCGGCAGGTTGGGGTTGAGGAGCGTCGATCCCGTGGAGGCGTTGGTGCAAGGCGGGTGGATGCGCGGTGGGGACCGGTCTCCCCCGGAGATCATGGAGAACTGATACGAACCAGCGGAGGTCCCGTAATAGAGGTGGTAAGAAGGTGAACTGGTCTGAAACGGGCTGCCCTGGGCCTGAGATGAGCCAGGGTAGGGAGGTGGCAGATACGTGTGATATCTTGTGGCCGTGGACATGGCAGACATGCCGATTCCTATCCCTGAACTGACTGGTGTTGGAGTGTAGGTGAATGCTCCTGGGTAGTGCATCCGAGGGTCGGAAATGGAGGGAAGCGCGGAGAATGAGCGATCAATTCCTACCCTGGGGTCACTGAACGCAGTCAAGTCTGAAGCACCTGGATTGTAGAGAAGGAAAACAGCAAATGTGAACAGAAAAGTCAGAACAGAATTCCACCTTTTCAAGGCAATAAACAGCATCCAAACTCTGTTCTGCAATGAACCGAAGGAGTGCTGTCCCTGAAAGGGCTGCCCATGCCTGATCTCTAACAAAACCATTGCGACACTTGTATATCTGGATATTTCAGATTCACTTCAGTAAAGTGGCAATTAGAAAGGAGTACCAAACTCTCATCCTATTTTGTCTGTGTGTTTGCTCTTGCAGACCTTACAGCACATATAAGTATTTACACTTCCAGCATGTCCTCATGAGCAGCAATGGGATGATAAAATGGGGACAAAGATCTCAAGTTCCTTACTCAAAATCATGTGCCTCACCAATGACAGCGATGGGACTTCAATATAAGCTGTGCTGGTTTTGCATTTTCTCTCCTTGCAACCAATTTTAGTGTGCCCTTTAGGTGTCCTAACATAGGTTTACACACAGAGCTGTTTGTTAGTATGTTAACTCTCAATACTACCAAAGTCAAGATTAATCAAGTTCATTTAAGGACCTCAAATCTGAGTCTTCATACGATGCCTACACAATCACTACACACTTCTGAAAATGTTTGCTCTCATTAACATATAAAAATGACAAGAATCACAATATATTTCTAAAACAGAACAATATACTGGGGGAGGATCTTTTTATATACTTTTTTTTATATGTACTGGAAACCAGCCTCATCAAGCTAAGCTGAATGTTTTCTAGGACAGTCAAATTCTGATTCCCTTTGTTTGACACCAGTAAAAGTACACCCAGTTCCACCATTTCCTTCCCTGGTGTGTGGGGATTTAACGAGCTGAGCAGCTAATGGCCTCTTAGAAAGGATCTTCATCATCACTCAAGATTAATGGAAGGTGTCAGTCCCTAGGCCTGGCAGCTTCCGCGTGATTAAAATAACAACAATAATAATTAAGAAAAAATGTTTCCAGAAGTCAACTTCTCCCGTCAGACAAGGCGTGGAGTCTGCAGAAGAGGAGCCGTGTGCTGAAGGAAATACTCATGAGAAGAAGCAGAGATAAACAAGGCTTTTGGCTCTGGCCAGATTTGAAGCTAGAGCAGACACACTGCAGTGCCAGGTCCTGAAAGCTCATCAACCACAGAGCCACAACACTGATGAATTTCTACACATTTCATAGAGAAGCTCTGGCACATACTGTACATTTGGGGTTGAGTTTCTCTGCCGTTTTTTATTTTCTAGATCTGGGAGATTGTCTGCGAGATCCGTGGGACCCTGAACACCCTTCCTTACCCTTGGCCCTGGTACTTTTAGATTTAACAAGACGTCCCCTGTGCTGCACAGTAGCAGGAACTTCAGAGGGGCTAAGGTTGAAGGTGGCACCTGGCAACCTGTGAGACTTCAAGTGATCCTTCCACACCTCCTTCCCGAGGAAGCAGGCAAGCTCACTGGAGTTGCCTGGACCCATCACTGAGCAGATCAGGGTTCCTTCTGCTCAGTTTGACAAAAAGCAGAATGACAACACTTAACACAAAGGTGTTTCAAGTATGTCCCATTTCCTTGCTTCTTCTTTTGAAGCACTATATCTTTTAGATAGTTGGGCCCATAAACTTCAAACTTAGCATTTACTTTGATAAGGAAAAATGCCTTAGGCAGTATGTGTATGTGACAGTAACAGACTGGAGATAAAGTATTGCAATACTCTATGACTTTTAAAATAGAAGCAATATTTCAGAGGCCTTATAAAAACACTTAAAATGTGTAGCTATGAGCTTCCACACTCAGAATTCAGGCAGGAGAAGCAATAACACTGACATGTGAAAGCAGCTTTTCTTGGTTCCTTCAAGATTCATGGAGAAATGATGCCTGCCCCAAGGGGAATCCCCTTGCCCAGAGGTACACAAGGCAGGAAGGTGCCCCCCTTGCTTGGAGGATAGGGGCTGCAGCTCCCTGCGTGGCCGTGTCTGCCCTGGTCCAACACGTGCTCCACAGGCAGGCACTGTGGTGGTGGCTGCAACACACGGGCACAGTAAGGGCTCCGGGTCACAGGGAGGACACCGGAGCGCTGTGGCCACACCAAGATCTGAAAATAGTCATAAAGCAGCTGTGCAGAGTGATGAGGTCAGTGCTGAGGTTCTCACTGTGGTGAGGATCGAGTGACTCGGGCATGCAGGGTATGGTTCTGTTTCGGCGGAATTGGAAAAGATTTTCCTCAAAGTGATGAGTGCTCATTTTGTGTGTGGAACCACAAAGCTGGTGAAGTATGAATAACATCTCCTTTCAGTGTGAATTCACCTGCTCCCTGCCCTACACACACTCACCCACACGCACAAATACACCCAGATCTGGAAGGCATGTGTCCTCTTTGAAAATCAAAACAGTTCATACCCATTTGAATTTCAAATAATTCTATGATCAAAAATGACTTTTAGAAATAAACACCCTAATGAAATAATTTGTTCTACTTGAAATTTTCTGTCTGCTAGGATGATTTTTTTTTCTTTCTTGGTTTTCTTCATTTCTGCATTTTGCCAGTGGAAAAGAGTGCAAAAGTAAGGAAACACTGGAGAAAAAGTAAAAAAAGACTCTTTTGATATGAAAAAATACTAGCACCTCAATAAAAAAAAAAAAAATGATGCTAGACTTTTTAAAAACATTTTTCTTTTTTTTTGCAGAGAGGCTTCCTGCCTTTTCAGATAGCTCTTTGATATAATTAGCACAGAGGCCTAATAAATAACTTGCTTTTGGTGGGCATGCTCCATGTGACTTTTTCAAAGCAGTTCTATCTGACAACAACAGGACAGGCTGGAGCACATTCAAGTGATTCCCTTTGATCTCAGAAGCCGTCCTGAGTATTCAAATGAGAGCAATATGTGCACTCAAATGAGATATTTTTCAAAAATCTGTGTGTGAATTTGAATTACGTGGCTCTCACTGACGGTAAGAAAATTCCTGCTGTTGAACACACACATGTTGGTTCAATATGTGGGGGTTAGAGTCGGCAGATGGTCAGTCGTGCATGGTGCAAATGGTGCAGATAGCTTTCACTTCATACAGTATTTTTATGCTGGTTTGTAAAGCTTTGCAGTACAATTTGGTAAAGACGTAACATGACAATGGAGTGCAACACTTAAGACGTTAGAAGGATGCCATCCTGCACTCAGTGTTCCTGCCCCATGCTCTGGTCTGAATTTACAGGGAGGGAAGGAAACAGAACTGAAATATCCACAGCATTCATTTCATGGTAGGTATGATAACTTTCCAAATCTCTCGACTTTTTACACTTGCATACATCTTGAAAGTGGCTAATGCTATTCTTTCCTATTTTTGTGTGTTTAATTAGTTTTTCTTTTTTTTTTGACCAGATTTCTGTACTCTCTGCACAAATCCAAGCAAACCACTCGTGCAGACTGCCCACAGAGAGCCCAGAATAGCCTTCCCTGCAATGGGAGAGAAGCCATGGCAGCATCCTAGGACGTTTCAACCATTTAGTTTGTGAACCGTCCGCGAGGCTGTTGTGTGACCCACAGCGCGCAGAGGACGGATTTTAAGGCACTTACTCGAGAGGCGGCTGGAGAGCTCCGCGGTGAGGGAGGTCATGCCGCTCGCCCGCCCGGGGGATATCGGCGTGGCCGGGTGCACCGAGGGCGTCGCGATGGAGCCCAGGTACTGGTAGGACTGGTCGTAAGACCACGGCGGAGACGGCTGCACTTGCCTGGTGTCTGCAATGAGAAAGAGACCTATAGGCTGCTTTGAATGATAAAACATGTGAACCAGGCCACATGGTGGCAATAGAAACTTAAATGCTAACATAATCACATTTCAGTTCCATAATCCCCTTTGTCAAGAGACCTGCAGATGAAATGCTTTCTAAAATACTATTAGTGCTTCTGTAGGTTTGGATCTGTTGAATTTTTCTTGTGAAGCTTTTTGATATTTCACATTGCTGGTGGCCGGGGAAAAGCAGATTAAGCTTTCCAAGGTGAAAGACTTCACATTGCCGATATGCTTTAGTATTTCAGGCTGTGTGCTCAGAGCACTTTTTGCCACAAAGGCAACCTTCTTGCATGGCACCAAGAAGGCAAAAATACTGACCTGCAAGTGTTTCTGTACCTTTATGTAAGCACAGAAAAAGCAGACGGAAGGGGGTGTGTGTGCATATATGTGTATGTGAGAGAGAGAGAAAAAGAGAAAAATCAGGTTCCCCAGGAAGGCAGATTCCCAAATGCAGGAACAAGACTGGGGAATTTGACCTTAATCTTTTGAAAATCTCTGACTTAATGAAGTGAACATGTGTATTGTGTAAATTATGTAAAAAATACAAGAATATAATGGTGAATAATGTACCCTTCTATCAGTGAGTGAACTTCAGAAACAAAATCCTGTACATAAAGCCCATGGAGCTAATAAGCTGACAATGCAGTTACCCTTCGAGCACAGGCTTTCTGCAGAAATTCCTGGTCCTTCAAAGTAAATTCTCAAAATGCACACAGATCTACTTAAATGGGCCGAAACACTAACCTATCACTTTCTAGCCTCAAGACTAGTTTGGCTCAAGTATGGAATCAAAGATGCGTGGCGGGGAGTTTGCCCGAACCAGATGTGTCTATGTAGAAACAACTTTGTTTTGCTTATTTAGTATTTGCATAAGAAACTGGTGTTTTTCAATGTGTAAAAATGTCTGGTTTTACTGTAACTCAAAGTGAGAAAGCTTCTTTCTCCATCTCTCACCTTCCCACAATATTTTACTATCATCTTTACTATTTTCCTCAACAGTGAGAACTTTTGCTTGCAGTTTCATTTACATAGCTGTCCTTCTGAAAGAAGCAAATGTTGGACAAACTGCATTCTGATAAAACTGAGACCAGCACAGAAGGGAAATCTCCCAAGTCTGAGATGAGGGACTTTGATCTTCCATCAGGAAGGCCATCTGGAAATTATTATTTTGTTGTGCTTTATGGAGATGAGATTTACATTTTGTTTGCTTCAACTGTTTAGAAGGGAAGATTTATATAAAAGTCTAAGCCTTTAAAAAAGACTACTAAAGTCATTTGCAGAATAAACTAAATTCTTCTAAAGGTTTCCCTTCTCAGCAATATATTAAAAATCAGATATTATTAATATTTAACCTTTCTATCTCAGGCAGACTTCCTTAAATGCAAATTCAGTTGAATCCTGTTGTTTTAAAGGCAACATCCAAAATTGGATTCCCTGGACATTAGTGCAAACAAATGTAACGGCACAGGCTCAGCGCCTACCATATCCTGAATTACAAAATCATCTCGTTGTTACTGTACGGTCAGTCTTTGTTAGGGATGACAGGAAAACAGGCGAGGGAATCCAGTCTGCAGGGGTAGCACCAGGATAAATCACACACGGGCTGTGGCAGAGGAAGCTTCACAGTGCTGTGATGCTGCGTGTTTCAGTCCTCAAACAAGGATAAATCATCTCCTCCCGCATCTCAGGACTGTTGACCAAGGAGCGCTCAAGGCCCCGCGTGTGCTTGGATCGCTCTGAGCCAGGAGGGGCGATTGCTCCATTCGCTCTTCCCGCCATGGAGTCCTCGGTGCCTTCTGCCAACGCGGACATGACAGGAGCCGCTGCGGGACGAGCTGCCTCGGGGACCCCGGGATAAATTTGGCCACTTCACCCACATTGATTATGATTTTTTGTTTTGCATCTGAACCTCTTTGACCGGAAATGTTTTACCACCTGCTTTTAAGTGCTCTGCCCTTAGCCTTGAAGAGAAGTCTCCCTCTTTGGAGGGGATGCATGGAAGTGAAGGAGGTGGCCCCTGGCCCCACTGTTGAGACTAGAAGGAGGGAATGCAGCCACTGTTTTCTCCTGCAACAAACCTCCTTGCCTGATGGGGAAGCACTATCTGTCTCTACCACTTTTCTCTCTTTCTTACATTGCTTGTTCTTCAAGACAGGTGCTATATTTTTGTCCTGTACCTAGCGTGTGTGGGCTGCTGGTCCATAAAACAGATGCCATAAACATATGAGTAACAGTAAGAAGAAAATAAGAAGCACTAAGCTTCTTACGAGTGCAGTAAACGTATGAACAGCAGTGAAAAGAAGTAAGAAACAGTAAGAAAAGCAGCGTCAGAAAGGGAAGTGGGACCTTGTTGCAGATTTACCAAACACTGAACATCAAAATAGAGTCTCCTCTCTCTAGTGCTGCTAGGATTAGCTTCCTCCTGTGTCCTGACTAGAAGTGGGATAATGGACGAAATACGTGTGTACTATTAGGTGCTGAAGGCCGACTTTTGGAGATCACCTGCTTCCCAAGCCTATCCCGCGATGTCAGTGTAGCATACTGTATTACATGAATACATTTAAGCAGGCTGTGTTGAACAACCCCAAGCATCACCTCCATAGCTGTTTAATAACACGCTGGAGAAATGTACCACTGAAGTAGCGTTTTCATGGCATCATTTCAGTGCCAAAAGGCTGATCCAGCTCCCAGTATATAGCAGGTTTGCATGTCCAGCCTCTTCAGTAAGATCTGGATTAGGGGCCTCAAATACTATTATATTTTTGTGATACCTGTTTTTCTTCAGCTTTCAGTTTACCCCAAATTAGACTGGAAGGGTTTCAAATTTGCCACAGGACCAGGCTATTGAAGAAAGGCAACTAATTCTTTCCAAATCCATTCTTCTCTTCTGTTTCCTTCTTTCAAAATAAAGAAATACATTTCTCAGAAGTTAGTAGCTTGGCATGGGGAACAGAATGTTCAGTTTGAGTGGCTGAAGTAAATTTGGAGAAAATATGCTGAAAATAAATGGGAGTTGCTTCCTAGCTCTGAATCTCTCTAAAGAGATTTGCAGGGAGAGCTCCTGCAACAAAGGGAAATAACAGGGCTTTGAGTCCACGCCATTTTATAGCCAAACAGGATTCCAGAATCATTTAAATGGAGATCTAAACAGCACAAAACCAAGAAAGCTGCTCTGGCTGGTGATCTGTGCCCAGTCCTCCTGGTATTTCTCCCATTAGCAAGTACTTTCCATTTCTGCTTTTTACGGTGTGAGAAAATATATTTAAAACATGAAAACAGTTATTAATTGCAATAAAACACTCCAGGGCGAGAATTATGGTGCAATAATTCACACCTTGTTGTGCAGTCACTAGCTCTCGGCCTCTAGCCTCATGCCTAACAAGCTATTAAGCAAAAGGTATTGAACCATCGTTCATGCCTCGTCATGTTTTACTGCCATGAAAAGGTTGTGTTCGGCTCGTCTCAAAAAGTTGTAATTAAGCCGTACAAATGTTGCATAATGTTTAATAGTTTAATGAAACCGGCATCGGCGAGACGCTCTGCAGCAGGGCCAACCTCCCCCTTTTGTGGGGCTCCCTGTGGGTCTCGCTAGCGTTTTCCCACTGGTCTTTGCCATGGAAAAACTAAAGTTCCACCTGCAGAAGGTGGATGGACGCTGCTGCTGGTGGTTTCGCCGCGGGGATGTCGCTGTCAGTTTTTAATCAGTAGGTGGCAGTGGAGCCCTTGCGCTCGGAGGCTCCTGCCGCTCGCCCTGCACTGTGGTTGTGGCCGCTGGCAGTGACAGTGAAGTGGCACAGGGAGAGAGACTCTCTTCTCGCAGGGGCCATGTGATGAGAGGATAAAGCCACCGCTCAAAAGAACAGCCCATCCATCTCCTATGCCTGGGACAGAACCCCCCTTTTCTGCAAATCCTGAGCACAGGGGACACTGAAATCACTGCGGTGTAATAAGTCCTGGGATGCTATTTCTGTGTAACTCTTTTTTGGAGAAGACACAACTCTGAGACCTAAAATATGACAACTCCTCTCCCCACAAGAGAAAACACCCTCAGCAAATGCTATCAGTTTCTCAGCATGGATAAATCAGCAGGTTTCAGTGGCTCATGATGCCAGGTCAGGATGTGGCCTGAAAATGTTTGTTTCTATCACCCTACCATTTCTATATAATAAATGAAAAAATAATAATATATATCTGTCTATCTAAAGAAATCCCCCACAAGATGCTACATCCTAATCACCAAATGTTTCTTTTTAGCTATGTTAAAAGCTTTAACGCAACAAAAACTTCAAATCCAAATCAGATGGTGGGTCCCAGCGCACGGGTGAGATAAATGGAAAGGTGCTCCACGAGCACACGGATGCGCCTGCCCTGTGCTGGATCGGGTCCCGCACGCCTCCGAGCCTGACTGATGCGCTGGGAGCTCAGCGCAAGCCGGCTCCCGATGTGTCACCGCGGGTCAGACGCGGCTGCCTGCGCGCAGCCAAGAGGCGCAGCGCAGCAGCCAAATCTCACCATGATACAGCGTGTTCCTGGAAGCTCGCAGAGGAGCAGCAGGATGTGAGTCAGGGCGTCGCGGTGCGAGTCAGCAGCGAGGCTGCCGAGCCGGCCGCGGCCCCAGACGGAGCAGGTATCCTGTCCCTTTGGCTCAACACTCCGTTCCACTTTCCCGGCTGAACTGCAGCTCCACATGTACAGTCTGGAAGCTGCGGCTCAACCTCTCCCCTCTGCCTCGGAAATGGTACCTGCCTGGGTGAAAATGCAACCCTCTCCACACACTACCTGCTCCCCATGATTTTACAAAGCCAGAGTCAGGGGAGAAAAGAGAGTCAGCCCCCGGTGTGGAGCAGCCAATTAGCCACTGTCTGTTTCAGCGAAAATCCCATCAGCCTTGGCATAGCGAGATGAAGACGAATTGCGAAATCGCTGCTGCTTTGCCAGACATTTTTCTCAAGTTGCAAAAATTTCTGTCTGTCATACGCAACAAGCCCCGAAAGTCGCATAGCATCGAGCTTTGCAATTCCTCCATCAGACTGGCAAGCACTTTAAAGGCAGCAACTGGCACAGGAGGTGGGGTGAATGAAAGCTGGGATTAGTCTGCTGGTGTCAATCGCGGAGGCAGATAAGGCAGGACTAGGAGCTTTAACTGCTTCAGAAGACTTTTTGTGAGTCTGGGATTCGGTTCCTCCTTCCTCCCCTCCTCCCCGTCTGATTTGCTAATCTATTTGAAGGGAAACTATTCCTAAGTGTGACTTTCCCTTCCTCTGAGTGTGAGGCAGGCACGGTCTTGATTAGGCTTGCTCATCCAGAGCGGTGTCTTGCTTAACAGGGGAAATGGGCTGCGAGCACAGCAATACGTGGGGTGGTTTTGTGCTCAGGAGAAAGACGCAGTCTGCCTGCACACTTCTCCTCGCTCTTTTCCCTGCTTTTCCCCTTCTTGTGACACTGCTCATATGCCTGTCCCTCTCCTTTGCCTCATCCTCACGGTCCTTTCGCTGTTATGCCTCCCGAGCCCCAGGGCTTCGGGCTGATGTACGAGGAGCGAAAGCCGCAGCAGTGCCAGGGTCCCGCGTGGCTGCGATGGGCTCCGTCTCCCAAGCAGAGCATCCGAAACACCCGCCCTCCCTCCAGACCCAGCAAAGCCTCGGCCCCGTGAGCGCCGTGGAAAGGTGCATCATCTCCCAGCAGCTGAAGGAATTAGTCAGTAGCTTGAATAAGGGGGACTTTCCAAAGGACAAGTTCATCGCTGGCAGCGGTGGCAGCCGCCCGCCGCACAAGGCTGGTATTCTCACAGCTCTCCACGCTGGAACATGAGGAGCTGGAAAATTACAGAGCAAACTGTAAAATTCCACGGGCAGCTCCGTGGCCCCGCAGGGGGGTTTCCCTGCGCGCGGGCGGCTGGGGAAGCCGCTGCCGCAGCACGGAGGCACTGCCGCGGCGCAGCAGCCGGGTACGGGCAGCCTGCGCAGAGGGGGCTGCAAGGGCACCCTGAGTGAAAGCCCTCAGAAGCCTCGAAAGATCCACTAGAAATGCAAAGGCACTGAGCCTTCCCTCCTCTCCGTGGCCTTGAAAAGCCTCTTCTAGGCTGCTAACAGGTGACAGGACTTATTTTGGCCGAGAAGGACAGTGACAGATATGTCACATATCTGGGAATTTTTAACTTGCAGGGGGAGGGGCAAGCAGCAAACAAGCCCCGAGCGATTCTCTGGAGGAGAAACCTTTGGCAGATATCTCCTGCCTCAGCGTCTGCTTTCACTTCATTTCACTATTTTGGTGGTTTTGTGGAGCATTACAAAGGCTAGGGGAGTTCTAGAGGCATTTAAGCCTGTATAATGTCTCCTGTGGGAAACAAGAATGAGAGAATTTCTGCACAACTGAGGTTATCAAACCCTTGAGAAAAAAAAATGGAAAAAATATGATAAAATATGAGCCTCAAGTAGAAAACTTTCAAAAAACAATCAAGCAAACAAAAAAAACCTTGTTAATGCTGTTTGTTGTCACAGCTATTCTTAATGTTGATGCAGAACTTCCCTAAGTATGCTGCACGGACACACAGAAAGGTACTAGCCCCTGGAGAGGCATAAGCACAGAGTAAAAAAGACTACAAAGAAACAGAGAGCATTGGGATTGCAGGCTGGGAAGCCGAGTGCCAGTTCTACTCTTGGCTCCCCTTCGTATTCATTTTCTGTGCATAATCCACCCTGACCAGTCTGCATGGCCCTTGTTGGTAAACTAGCTCATTTCTTGTAACTACTGTACTAGACAGAGTCTTGGGGAAGAAAATGGTGCAAATCCTTCGGTGCCTTCGAGTGTATCAATTCTCCAGTTCTGAGAGAAGTGAAACACCGCAAGTTTCACACGAACATTTTCTGCCAGCTTTTCCTCAGCAATGGATGGCAGCAAAGGGGGAACACAGACTGAATGCATCCTAATAGTCTGTTTGAATTTCTCCCTCTCTTCGCTTCCATGTCAAGAAAGTTAAGTGCTCTAATGATATTAATATGCCTGGAAAGGATACCAAAGGCAACAGAGGAAAGCACCTGTTCTAGCTTTGTATATTTTGGGCAAAGAAGGAAGGGGAAGGAGGGGGAGAAATGTATACTCCTTCATGTTTAAGGTTGCCTTAAAGGACTGCCTAAACTAACAGAACTGTCTGTACACTACGTGCAGTAACGAAACGGAACAAGGTGTTTTAGCAGCGGTAACTGGCTGGGGGCAGGACGTCCCCTTAAGGTTCACTCACGTCTCACTGCTAACTTGGTGCCCCCAGTCAGGAAGCAGAGGTAGCTCCAAAGCCTGACCTGTGAAAACGCCGGTTTTACAACCAGTGTAGGTGCTGTCCTAGCAGGTCAGCACATAAGTTGCTCACAGGAAATACAAGCCATTCCTCCTCCTGAGTAAGCACACTCCTCCTGGGCTGGCGTCACCGCTGCTTTGAAGAGCACGACGGCACGATCCGCAAGGCCTCCCGCTGCCACTGACCCGCAGGAGCTGGGAAACCGAGTCTGGCGGATGGAGGATGCCCCGTTCCCTGTCTGCTGGGCTGTGACTCACCCTGGAGAGCAGCAGCTATTTATTCAGAGGGGAGACTCCACTCCACCGCGCTGGCCTCCTCTTCCCTCCCTCCCCACATCCAGGAGGAATGAAATAAACGAGTTCAACCTTGACCTTCCCCTCTTCTGGCTCCCCTGTGAACGGCGCCCGGGCAGGCTCGGTGCCATGGCAGTGTTTTTCCCCTATCTCTAAAGGCACCGCGGCAGCGCAAGCTGAAACAGTGAGGGAACCAGGGGTGGACACCACGCGCGAGCGGACTCCTCAGCCTCCGTCCCGCTGCATCCAGCCTGAGAGATCGCGTGGCACTGGGAGCCCCACGACCCGCGACGTTCCAAGAGTGGCCGTGCACACATCCCTGGCTTTGGAGGCAAACACCTAGAAATGACCTTTCTCTGAGCCTGGGGTGACATGTGGCCGCCCTCACTGAGCTGGTGCTGCAGTCCCCGTGACAAACCTCAGCAGACACCCACGGAGCAGAGCTGTATTCTTGACCCACCTCTCTATTCCTAGCTTCGGCCATCCTGGCTCCTGCCTCTCCCCTTGACCTCTCCTGGCACCACGGTAGTGTGCGGGCACCTCCCAACTGCTGATGACTTGGTGGCCACAGGGTCCCATGAGGAAGGCAGCCCCCTGGTGAACAGATGTAGACCTGGAGCACACAGGCAGCAGAGCCGCAGCTCAGCCGCGCGCTCCCGGCACCAATTCCAGCGCGCGGCTGACTCAGAGTGCGTGTGAGTTACCTGATGTCACCCCAGGAAGGAAAGTTCACCTGTCACAACAGCCTGGGGGAGACGTTTCCACCTCGCCCTGGTTAGCGCACGTGCTGGGCGCAGCCTGCCCGCAGCGCAGGTGGGTGCCACGCTCGCCTCGGAAGCAGGTCAGTTGACCCATCTCTCTGCCCTGCCGCTGGCGCCCGGGCGCGCTGCTTCAGGCGTATCCCGCCCTGGAAATGCAGACGTACGACTAGGGTGCCAACTCTGTACGAAACGTAACATTCTCTCCTGGTGTCCTGACCCTTGCAGGAGGACTTATCGCCCCTGAGGGACCTACGGTGTAGTTATCTACCTCCAAGCTAGCTGTCTAGACTTCACGTGTTGCCAACAGGGTACAACAGGCACCCGTGGGGTGCAAGTTGTTTCCTCCTGCAGGAGACATCTAAAGCGAGTCAGATGAATCACACGCAGTGAACATCTATTTCCCTCCCCGATTACAAAGATCCTAGACAACCACATCCACCAGACAGGCATAAGGTGAAGTGAACCCCATCTTGCCTATGCCTCCGAAGTGTCTCTTTCATGGCGCAGAGAGAGATGAAAGGAACTGGCAACATATCCCCTAGGCCAAAACCTGGCAGCCACCTCGAGGAATGTTTGCTCGCAGGCCTCCTCGAACCCTCCTCTGCAGGCCGATATGCCCTTGGGCCTGGCCTGATCCCGCCAGTCCGGGCAGGCATCGCCGGTACCTGGTGCTCCCCAGCACTGCGTTAGCAGGGGTCAACCACCCGGGGCCCGTGCTCAGAAGGGTGGCCGTGGCTTCACATCACAGGGAAACAGCTCCCTCGCTTTGTGTCTGTGTTGCAAGGCAATTCAGTGTGAGGTTGAAATTCCTCAGAGGAGTTATTCCCACTGAAGAACTAGTAGCCTGAATAAAAAAGGAGCAGAGTTGAATGAGGAAGTCACTACAGGCTACAGAGAGGCACAGTGATAAAGGAGTGACTACAACACGGCCTCGGGGGTCCGAAAGGTTGTTCCTGGTGCTGTGAACTAATTACACCATATTAAATCTCTTTAGCCTATAGATAAAGAGTCCCTATCAATCTCTCCTTTTATATTTTCCAGTGCTATCCTCCCGTTTTTCCACATGAGAGTAGTATAAGAAAAAAACGCTCTCTCTGGAGTTTACAGGCATTTTATCCACCACAAAACACTGACCTTGATGTGAACTAATTAGGATTGCAACAGATTACTAATACAAGTCGGTAAGGTAGAATTTTGTCAGTATAAAAGGGGCCTTTGAAGATAACAGCCATTTATACTTTCATGATCTCATCCCAAGTGCTCAGAAGAAAGCCTATAAACTAATAAAGTAGAATTCATCTAGGGGCACTTCGTGCACAGAGCAGAGTATCACCCTCCAAATGTTTATTCCGGGTGGCAAATGAAATCTGCTTGGATTCTTTTAAATTCCAACACAAATCAGGATTAAAACAATTTTTGGTAATAAGCAGATCTCTGATGATCTAAAGACACACCAGTTCATTTTATTGACTTAGAGAAAGTAAGTGACATATCAAATACAACCTTCATACTTTAGCAGCTGAGGTCACCTTGAGAAAAATGATACTGAGCTCAGTGGTATGAATCCTCTCTCCAGAGTGCAGCTTTGATTTACAAGGTGAAGTAAGGTCTTCTCCGTGTGAACATATATTTGTAAAGTGAGTTAGATTTAGAATGATGCATATTATATATATATTTTAAGTAGATCATTAAGACACTGTTTCCCATTAAAATATTAAACAAAAACAGGCTTATTGGAAAAAAAAAAAAAGTTATATAATCTTCTCTTCTAAACCACCAAGACAGTTTTCAGGAGGTCTACAAAACCAAAGTGGAAAATAAGTTAAGCCCAGAAGTATGCGCTGAAAGCCCCAACTCACCGCTCTGTCAGAGGCACTGAATCCAGAACTACATTCAAAATACCTTTTAAGAAATGCTTTCCTTCCCTTATGAAATCCCTTGGCTCTTCCTGTTTAGTTAAGGAATGCGCCTTCCTGCACTGCTGTGGCCACCACAAATCCCATTTAACCTATGGCACCTGGAGGTGGCAGAAGGACATCTCTGGTGAATCAGAAATAGTATTCACTGGAAAACCGGAGAATCTGATTCCCCGGTGAATCAGAAGAGGCTGGAGGATTGCTGTAAGAGGAGGAGGGTGAGTAAAGCCTGCCTCCTCGTCCAGCTCTCTGAGAGCGGGAGCACTGAGGGTGCACGCTCATTTCTAACGTTGGAGTGTTTGCTCTGCCAGCCACATTTACACTTCCTATTGGCTGATTTCGGAGCAGATCAAACCTCGATCTGAAGGACAAAAGACACGGGCAGCAGGAACGCTGAAGTTACAAGGACTTCTCCCTGCAGAGCCGCTGTGGGTGCCAACCACAAGTTCGACAAGCGAATGCGCGCACAAGTGATTGCCGGAGTAAACCGCTTGGCAGCGCTGCCAAAGCCAGGCGCCAAGCCCCAGGCCACGGAAAACGCAGGCACCGGGATTCAGGCACTGCTGTTGGCGGGCTGCTTCCTCTCGGCACTTGGGAAAAGCTCTGTCCCAAGCAGGGCCGCATCCCTGTGCCACCCAGGAGGGAGAATCTCCGTGACCCCACGCTCATGTCCACATTGGCCCCTGTCCCTACTCCTGCCCATCCTCCACGGGCCCAGGCTGCTCAGAAACAGGCTCCACAGCCCCTAACTTTGGGTCCCTGCGTGTAGGAAGCGGCTCACGGCTATTTCTGGCTTGCGGTTTACCAGAATGGATGGAGCAAGCGGCAACACCACTAACAGAAAACTGCAATCCAATACACAGGAAGAGCTGCCGACACGTGTGCAATGTTGCAAAATGGCCTAAACGAAAGCAAAACCTGATTTGCATTATTAACCAACAATCAGCTGCTGTGTTGCCGGCCGAGGAAAGTTTCTTTTTGGAATAGTACATGCATTTTATTTGTTATACAAGTAACAGTTTTGCATCACTTTCTATGCTAAGCATCTTAAAAATTAACCACTAAACCTTTAGCATACTAAACACTTTTGAACAGCTTAGAAAGTCTAGCTTTTATAGCTTCTCTATAGTCTAGCTTGCTATATCCTCTTTTAATTTCTACTTTGTGACTAGTCTGTCTGCTCAGAAATATCATGTAAAATTATTCCTTCTGCTGACAATTACAGGCCCATAAAACACTTACACCTGTGTCAGACGCATTTTAGAAACTTAACTAACCACAGCTCAATTCCACTGAATGTGCTGAACTGAGCACTTTTACACAGCTGTGGCAAGAAGACCAAGATTACTAGTAATTATGAGCAAAAAAAAAATTTTCCAGTTAAGAAACGATCTCAAAGCTAAACATAATCTTGATATATAAGCAACTAAATATTCAAAAATTATTGCTTTCTTATAGTAAACACCAACAAGAATAAACCCAAAGGCATTTATTTTCAACTTAACAACTCAAAGTGGCAGCAAGAAATTAATTTATTTTAGATTTGGGGAAAAAGATCTCTAAATGAAGATTTCAGACTAAAGCAAGTTAGTTGTATTTTGGATTATTTATCTGGTTAGGTTAAAAAAAAATAAAAGGAAAAAAAAATTAAGAAATGTTCATAAAAGAAATGTTTTATGCCTACATTTTCAAAACTCAAAATTTTTGAAACCACACATTCAACTAGAAATTAGTTTTTCTTTTCTTGATTGTTGTTGATATTTTGGAATTGCCGAAACAACAACAAAAAAGAACTACTTTCATTTCTGAGGCTCTTTAATCTATTTAAATTAATATGCTGTATTACTCATCTTTCCCCAACATGATCCTAAATGATCACCTAACTGAACCTGCAATAGTTTCTTCTGCCAGTGAATTAAATGCAAAATGGTTTATTCCCCCATCCTCCAGCAGCTCTTCCCCCATTCCCACATGCTCATTTAGCCAGTCTGAACTTAAGAGATAAGCTGATGATGAGACACTAGAAGGCAAAAACAGACAATTACCTAGGCAAATGTTTGAAGGATTTGGGCCCTGGGGCAAAAACGCTGTTTACTGAAGACTGAAAGCGCCATTTGTACTGAGTACAAACCAAGTGTGTCTGAACTCAGCAGTTCTGGATAGTGGCCACCAGTGGACTCAGCGTAAGGTTTATAGGTGCAAGATAACATCACACTCCTGTCTGCGTTTCATCACCGCAGGGCCTTTCCTGTATTCTTAAACAAAGGCGTGCAAGTACCAACAAAAGTATATTTTACCATCTGTCTTAATGTTCGCTCATTGCATAGTTAATCATTTATTTTTTTATGCTGAAGACCACCCTGGCAAGGTGCAAGGGTAGATGCTCAGCTGGCCTAGTTAGCAGAGCAGTGCCAGCTAACCCTGGTTGAAAAGCTCTCTTTTGAGTTTAATTCTGTACCTTCTAAAGCTCAATGGATAGGAATAGAGTTCCAGTGCCTCACATTTGTCTCTTTCCTGCCTGTTTTCCTCCTCAAAAAGGGAAAAGAATACAGAAAGTGATAAGAGTCAAGATGGAGAGCCACAAGAAGATGTCGCAGTGCATTTCATATGTGCATGTATTCAAGTACATGCTCACGTCTGTATAGTCACAGTCGGGAATCAGCACTGACGCTGGCAAAAACGGAAGCAACCAGGATATGTAAAGGAAAGCATAAAACTGAAAGTGGGAAAGCATGCATTGACCTAGTTGCTTTCACAGCTGTGATGTGCACATCTGCAGGCTGATGTGCCCACTGCAACACCCCTGGCAAATGAGGAAGTATAATTAGCCCTATATACCCAGGAGCATGGAGCATGGGGAAAGGTTAAAAGGTCCCACTACATTTTCAGGCTATTTCAAGAGTGGAGAGCAAACTCCTACTTGATAGGCTCAGACATAGGATTTCTATTTGAATTGGTGGAAAATCACCATTAATGTACTCAATGCAAAACAAAAAAAAAAGAAACAAAACCAAGCCCTATGGGACAAGACTGCTCTCTCTGCCTCCTGTCACTTGCCCTCAATAGGAAGAAGGGCACAACAGAAAGGACAGAAAAAGGCCCAGTTTAGGACTGGAACCACCTTGTTTAGGACTAGTACCGCCTGACCGGAGCAGAACTAGAAAACAAATCTGACTTCAATTGACATAACCCTCTGAAAGAACTAACCAACAGCAGCATTTTCACACATTGCACATCTAGAACACCTGAGCTAAAGACCTAGACGAAGGAAAATGGAGAAAGATGGACTGTCATGGCAAAATGCAGACTCCAGCTTCCATCTCTGGAGCTAAGAGCCAGCCTGATCCTCCACCCAAACTGAGCTACTGCAGTGCCCGGAGGTGGAGGACTTCAGTCACAGTGACACCCAAGCCCAGCTGCTCTCACAACCAGTGAGTACTCAAGAACTGACCCCCAAATGCCAGGCAAATGGCATATGTGCTAGGTCGACTGATAAGAAGGTAAGTGCTAACCCAGCTAGAGGCAAATCTTCCAGAAAGTGTGGGGCAACCTAGCTGTCTGTCACCCCTGTCTAATCCACTAAAATAGTCCTAAAAGATATGCCCTTGGAGACCAGTCCTTACACTTACATGTCAGGCTTAAGCTATACACGCCATAATGATTCCCTTGGCTTTGTTTGGTTAAAATATTTGCCACATTAAAAAAAAAGAGGGGCATGCTGCATCAAAGCACGGGGAATGTGTCTTGTAAGGAGACAGCGTTTCCTCAGTCCTCCCTTCAATGTTTTTTTCGTCCGCCTTCAAATGTGAAAAATAAGTTGTATGACAGCCTTTGGTGGAGATGTATGTAACAAGGCCCTCATTGTCTCAGACAGGTGTGAGATTGGAATTGATTCAGAGCCAACAAGCCCAGTATCAGAGCCAGCTCTGTGAGCTGAAAACATACACCAACCATCCAGTAATACCACTGAAGCCAGCCAGAGACTCAACAATTTAAGGCTTAACACACACACAACATAAATCAGATGAGGATGTACCAGCCAACCGTCAGCTTCTTGGGCAGACGCCTGCAGACCGTCTGTGCAGATCAGACCTTGCCTGTTTCGGTTATTGGAAACATTTTTTTTTTTCATACAAACATGAGAGGTTGGGTGGAGCAGCTAGCTCAGACACATTTACATTTGCCCTATCTTGCCCCAACAGCCCTTCTTTTTCTCGCTGTTTGGAGGCAGCGCTTCCTGTAAAATCACTGTATCCAAGTACAGGAGGAACGAAATTACATTTTGGGGAAATGTTTAGTGTTCAAATACAGAGCTCACATGGACGCACATTTTGTGCACACAACCCTCGCAGAAAAACATCACTCCCTTCTGTGGAAGTTTAAGAGACTCTGAACATGATCAAACAAGCACAAGAATTAGCACCGCTGTTTCGTTTTCTTTTTCTTTTTTTCTTTTTTTTTTTTTTTTTACTTTTCCACGGTTATATTTCCTTCGCTCCTCCAGGAAAACCTGTTCTTACCCTCTCTCCTCTCTGCCTTTACTTCTCCACCTGCTCCAGCCTCACTGCTAACACGGTCCCGGCTGCCCTGCGCGCCCGGGCGATGGCAGCAGCAGGAGAGGAGCCGCGGGCCGGGCAGCCCAAGGGGAGCGCAGCCCGGCGCCGCGCACGCAGCTGTCGCCCCAGAGTGGCCGCAGACGCGTTGGCGACGGCCTGGCCTTTGCCGACCGCCTTTGCCGACCGCCTTTGCCCCGCTCTGCCTCGTGGCCTCCCTGCACCCCTGTCCTTAGGAGTGAAGGATTACGAAGATCAGTGGCTCCTTCCCCAGCTGTCCATGCCACGCTCGCTCCGCACCGTCTGCGCCATCTCTGCACAGGAGCCTGCCCAGCTTCCTGACACCACACAGGGAAGGTGCAACCTGCAGGCACCCCTGAGTGCGCACATAGTGTTTGCTTCCAGCATGCTTCATGTCTGAGATGCAACCCCTTGACAAGACCACTTTGTCGGCCTCCTTTCTCTGTGTTCAGTCTTAGCCACCCTTAATCCCACAGTCATCTCGAAGGTCAAATCTATCCTGGTTAGGGAGAGAGGTGAGCACCCTTTTAGATGGCAAAAAAACCCTTCCTCCAGCAACTCCAATCTCACATATTCCTGGGAGCTCACATATGCACTGGCAGTGCTTGCGTTGCAATATTTAACGTTAAATATACTTCAGCAATCTTATACAAAGGATAACTGAAATCATCATAGATGCTAAACTCATTCACTTTGCTGTAAAGCATCATCACACCGATAAAATAAAGTGTCACATCTGAGAAAATATTGCCTTCTCTACAGTCCAAAGAATATGGCAATTCGCAGGAACTTTGTTGAATACTGAAAACTGAGCAGTTTTCGCTGAATGTGTAACTTTTTGCTATGCAAAGGATTTTTGGTTTCATTTTCTTTTGTTGGCAGTGAATATGAAGAGAATCTGAAGAATGATGAATGTGATGAATATGATCTGCAAGAGGCTGAGGGAACCTAAACTGACCAAGTCGTATCTAAAAGCTGTGATACTTATAATTATTCAGAAAAGCAAAGGATGTAAAAGGCAATGGCAAAATTCCACAGTGTATCTAGTGACCCATTTGCATTTTTGGGTGCTTAATTAAAGACTTTCCAAGCATCTTGCTTTGTAGATACTGCTCAGCACTTTCTGACACCCAGGCCTCTGAAGTTGAGCACCTCAGAATAACCCCCCTTGAACTGGAAATCTTGCCTAATGCAGATAAAACAAGCAAACCTCTGAAACAGCCCTAGGCATTTAGTGTTAAAAATCAAGTCACAGCAAACCTCACAAATTTTATATGGTTTTATAGCCTATGCTGATGCTTCCCAATGCTTTTATGTGAAGAGGTGTATGAATTAAACAAAAACGGTCAGAGGGACACTCATCTGCTTGGGTATATAGAGCGCGCTTCACGCGCTTCACGTGTAGTTTCTACACAGTGCTCCGCAGCACACTACTCTGTGCAGCTAAACCACCTGTGTGTACAGGAGCCATAATGTGCTGAATCGCTTAAGGAAACTCATTTACAAGCTTGCTAAGGGTGCGCTGTGCGCTCAGTCATGTAAGAGCAGCCGTGAGCCCTTTAGACGCACAGGAACATCACAGAGGATCTGCTGGAAGTGATATCCCGTTGAAAAGAAGCAGCAGAAGCCATGAGGGCCTATCTGTGCTTCACGCTGTGAAAGGAGCCCCTCCACCTGCGGGGTGAAAGTTCCCTTCTGAGGAAAGCAGAGAGGGTGCTGGTGCTGCCGAGGGGAAGCGAAACCCGAGCCCCAGGCTGCGGGGCCACAGGGCCACGCGCGGACCCAGCGCGTCGGCTCCGAGCAGGGCCGGCCTAAAGCCATCATGTGCCGCGGCGAGGGGCCGGGATTACCCGGATTTGGTGGCTGCTGGCAGCAGGCGCTGCAGCTTCCCGCGGAGCGGGGAGGCTGATATCACTCTCCCTCAGTCTCGCCGTCTACACGCAGCCCGCATGACTCAGGCCAGCGGCGGCGTTTTCACCTGTGGTAAAGCTGGCTGTGAAACCGCGAGTTTTCCTGGCAGTTCCCTGAACTGCTGCGCAGTCCAGCACTACTTGGAAGAAGCCAGTGCCTGAATATCTGAATATTAACTTGTACTCTGGTCTACTCATTTCTTCCTCCTTCATGTTCCAGGGGACATGCAGCAATGGTGTCAGTGGTCGTCCTGCCCTAGCCCCTTAGCATTAGTTTGGAAAGGCTCAGCACGGTATCTGAGGGAAAATAATACATTCAATTACAAAATCACAGTGGTATCTTCTGGCACACGGGTAGTCCTAGCTGAATAACAAGCTGTTTTCAGTGGGTGTTTGTTTTTAGGGTAAGGAGCTCTTATTTATTTTTTGTTTGTTTTATTTACCATGGGAGGTAATTTGAGCTCTGGTATCAAAACATGCTGTGTTCTGCCAGGAGGGGATTAAGGCAGAGAATGCTATGGAAAGAAACTGGGTTTGTCAGTAAAGAACTAAGAGAGATTTTATTTACCAGAGTTTTGCAATCAGCACTTTTAATCTTCATCACAATTGGGCTATTCAAAGGGCAGGAATATGCTTCCAGAGCCAGGCCAAAAAGCAAGTGGTATCTGCCTCCAGTGTTAAAATGCTGTGAAACACACCAACTCTTGCTGCTGTCCAAAGTTCAGGACAGTGGGAGCACCTGCCTTGGAGTCAGGCAGGAATATCTGCTTTTGACAACCTCGATGTGCCAGTGTAAAAGGTGAGATTTGGTGTGGGCAGGGGGAGCAGTGAGCTGGCCTTCCAGAATAAGGCATTCCCATGGAAAAATAGCAAGAGTCTGGTGATGCAGCTACCCTAAATGGCAGATACGAAATGCCACTGGCAAGAAAGCAGCAAACCTGAAAGATATTGAGCCATTTCAGTTTCCCCAGAAATCCACACTTGAGGCTGCTGACTGGCATTGCTACTAAACGAGAGGAGAACTAAAGCAGCAAAATATGAGCCTATATAATTCATTCTCTTCTCTGATGGCCACAGTTACTACCAATAGCATTAACCCTGGGCAGTACAAAATTACTGCATCAAGTCAAGCAGTGATTCCAGTTTTGCACTGATATAACGGAGAAGGGATTTTGGCTTACAGAATCAGAAATGACAAAACAAAACAAAACAGAGAGAATTGTGCAAGTTAAAGGCAGAATTGGGGGTACTTGTTCCTACCTGCAAACTCTATTTCTCTTAGCAGCATCCATCACCTCAAAATTGTTCTTATGTGGTAAAAGACATGGACTGATTCATGAAAAATCAAGCAGGGGTTGAGCATGAGCTGCCAAATCTTATAGGTGTCTAAAGGATTCAGCTACACAGCTTTACCATCTTCCAAAGGCACCTCCGTATCTAGCACTGATTTCTCTGATGCCTGGATGCTTGGGCATGATCTTTCCAAAATCTTGCTGAGAAACTCTTTTCTATTTGTCAATTTTTCCTGAAAACATTTTTTTTTTTTAATTGAAGCCTAGATAGCTTGCCAAAAGACATACAGAGCAACTTGGACAGCTGAGAACAAAATGCAGAGCTCTGAAGTCCTTCATTTCTGTGAGTTGTCCTTTACGATGCTTTGTGCTGAGGATGAGGTGAAAAAAAAAAACAAGGGAAAAATTGTGTAAGTAGAGATGTGCTTGAGGAGTGAGAACATATTTGTTGCTTTGTCTACTGCTTTTTTAATCTCAGGACGTGCCAGGCAATAGGAATATAAAGATTGGTATCTTTTAAATATATCGACACTTGGAAATACTCTGGATTACCATTATACCATTGCATAACTCTTTCCATTAGTGCTTTAAGTTGATGAAAAAAGCTAAAGCATTTCAAATCTTTTTTTTTTTTTTTTTTTTTTACAGAGCTGAAAATAATGAGAAAGGGAAGACTCTTGAGCAAAGCTTATGCCCTGGAGCTGGGCACACTGCCTGAACCTCTACCAGGTATTGAGGAACTTGCTTTCTCACCTCGTTCTGCCCTGAATGAGAACAGAGAGAGGAGGAATAAATCTGTGGCTCGAAGGGAAAGAATTGTAGCACATGAGGTGCATGGAGGTGACGACAGGGAGAACACACTGGACGTCCATGATGATTTCCTGCTGCTCTGAAGTGAAAAAGTCTTCCCCTTAACAGGCAAAGGGTGAGATTTACGCTCTGGGTTGCCAGCATGCTAGGCTCGCTGGAGTTTGTGCTGGCAGGGCTGGTGCTGGACAGCTGGCTGAATCTGTATGTAAAATGAGCTTCATTCGGAGAACTCCTAAAGACCTGATTGAAGGCAGAGTAAAAAACTCATTAGGAGGTTGCAGGCAGTGACTTTATCTTGTCTCTGCAACCCAACTGAGCAAAGAATTGAGAAGATCCTTGAGCTGCCATTGCCTATACTGCAGGATGAAATGTTTCTTATGTTGACACAGGGAAGCCACAGGTGCACAGAACTGATCACTGGAAAAAAAAATGAGGGCCCCAAAAGCATTTCCTGGATGATGAAGCCCAGACACTTCTTATATTCTGCACTTACATAACATAGTGAGCACCCTCTTGAATTACATTTTTCAGTTGCTAACAGTCCACTGAAAGGCTGCCAGAATTTACTCCTCTGATGCCTAGGAACTATCTTCTAATTTCCAGCCTAAATTCATTCATGGTCAGTTTACAGGCTAACTGCTTGTTCTTCAGCCAATGTTGTTCTTCAGTGCAAACGTTTCTTCTCTCTCCCTGCTGTTACACCTCTGTGCTGTGTTTATTGGCTGTAATTATCATCCCTCTCAGCTTTTGTTTTGCTCTGCTAAATAAAGCTGGCTCTGCTGGCCTCATTTCTAAAGTGAGGTTTCTGTTCTGCTTGTCAAACTAACTGCCCTCCTTTGCACCTGCTGCAGTCTGAATTAATTCTTCCTGAGCAGAGGATGACCAGTCTTTATCTAGACATCAGATAATATTTTTCTAACACCTTCTACATTACTTTTAATACAGCACCCCATCTACTGAATGCAAAAGTGACATAACTGGTGGCCTGTTTCTGGCAGTCGAAAATGGCAAGAGATGGTGATGCCTGAATGAAGACTTCTAACACCAAAGAGAGACTGAACTAAATGATCTCCAAAGGTCCTTTCGAACCTTAATGGCTCCATGATTCTATGTTCCAGTATTCTATTAGACTGAATGAAAGAAGAATTGTTGCAAGTAGGCTAATCTGGTTCACATACTAGTATGCTCGTCTCTCTTATGAGAGCTGGGTTGTGACACAAAAAATAAATAGCATGGTGTGTCTGCTACTAATAATATTGCCCCCTTTAAAAACTGCTGAGATTATTCATAGCAGTATCTAAAGTATTATCTGCTGAGCCATAAATGTGAATCAAAGAAACATACTGTACTTTCAGTAAAAAAAGACATTTCTCTCCATAAAATTTCCTTCTCAGCAGAGTTGGTTGGAAACCATCCAGCTAAACAGCTTTGGTTTGCAAAATATTTTGTGAAATCACCACTATTTCCACAAACTTCCTGTGACCTCCAGTGGCTTTGGCACTCACACTTGCTGGGCTTACAGCTCCTGGGCCACTTCACCTCTCCTCCCTGCCTTACCTTCAGCCAGGCAAGGTCCCGTGGAGAAAGCGGAGGGGCAACCTGGTAGCTAGAAGGAGGGAAGAGGAGGCAGGGGATGAAGACTCCCTGTGCCTGGCGCCCCAGCCCTCCTTCTGCACCTTGGTTGCTCACCCTGCAAGCCGGATGCCAAGAGGGGGGACCCTCTCCAATGGGATCTTCCCTCACTTACTAATAAAACATATGTGAACTGCCTCCTGGTACAGAACCTGGATTCCCGGGTTCAGGATGCAGCCCGGGGACATTCAGGGGGCAAGGGAAGGGGAAGGCAGGCGCAGAAGTGATAGGAGTGACTCCAGGTTCGTGCCAGGCTCGTTTGGCGTGCGGAGGGTTTTGGGCTGCAGAGGTCAGGCGGTTCATCAAGTGGGAAGACAGTGACGCGCCACCAAAGCCCCCGCGCTCCCTGCAAGCGAGCGCATGGCACCCAAGGAAGCGTGCGCCAGAAAGCAAAAGAGAGGGAGACACAGGTCTGCCCAAGCGACATGTAGAAATACAGACATTTGGCATGCGGCGCCTTGGAAAGGGCTGGCATCCTTCTCTCGGGAGCCTGTTCATCTGCCTTGGTGGGAAGCAGGGAGTGTGTCAAAGAGGGTCCTCAAAAGCGCCTCAAAACAGCCGCCTGCGGCAGTGGGGCGCTGAGGTGGGTGTGCAGCTGCACCGAAGCCAGTGCGGCGCCGCCAGACGGGCACAAACCGCTGCCCTGCGCACGCTTGGGGCTCTGCTAACCCACAGCCTGTTAGGATGATTTAAAGGGGGAAATACTAAAACTTGGGGCAGGATACAGTTGTAGTAAGAGCAAAGCCTTTTTAATTCCCTGTGCTTCAGCACCGCCCTTGACTCCACTACTGTGTTTTGCCACTTCATGGGAACCCAGATAAACCTGGGCTGTTTTCGGTGGAACAAGATTCTGATAGCAAAGACCTTGAAATGTCTCTTAAACAAAGCGCGTTGCACCTGGAAGAAGACAAAAGGCTGGCTGGCAACAAAATAACCTCACAGTCTCTACATTTCTTACTAATTCAAAGAGTTGGTCTTTAAATGATCTCTGCTACTTTGCTGTAGGTGCTAATTCTGCTGCTTAGGTTAAAGATCTGTCAGCAATTTTATTACAGACTCTTGTTTCCAGGGATTTTAGAGTTGGTAATAAAAACGTGGCCCCTGCTGAAACTAAGCATATAAGGTTACCAAAAAAAAAAAAAAAAAGTGAGCAGACTCAAGACATTTTTAAGGCTATAGAAGTGTAAACAGAAGTATGTAGTGATTATAATGATTGTTTTCCCGACACAGGAAATATAGCTTAATTTACTTTTCTAACCCATGAATAATAAATTATCAATTGGAAACATGATATTACTCAACTCTATGCATTTTTGTATGATATTCCTAACCCTACCATTTAGAAATTATTTACAGTATTTAGGGAGTCTGCATTACTGCCTCACCATGAGTATCTCCTTGGACTGATTATTTACACATTTAAAATGTTCCTATTTTCCCTGAAAAAAAACTGCTATATGAAAACCATACAAATTGACATTTGTAAAACGCCTGAATTATGGATCTACCTGCTAATTATGGATCTACCTGCTGTGGTTGACACTGACCATTCTGAAGTCACAAAGGATATAATTACTTTCTGGTTGGGATTGGCATCAGGAGAAACTCAACCATAACATATATATTCATGTATATTTATATTTTATATCTCTCTCTATATATATATACATATAAATGCTCATCAAAGGTCCTAAATAAACTTTCATAAATAATAGTTCAAAGCACAAGCCCTATTTTCTTCTCCTGTCTGAGCAAAGGCAGGAGTGAGTTAAGGTTGAAGTGTTAGCTGGGTTTTGAACTTCAACTGAATTTCCATACTCCTGTGAGTGGAGGTCAAATCCTTTGACATTGTATGCTTGGTACTTGCACAAAGTAATCTTTCAACTTAAAACATGTGTGAGGTGGTAGAAGCTTTTTTCTCCCCTTCTGTTCCCCTTTTGTCTGTGAATTGGTTATGGTTAGAGTTTTTAAATGAACAGGTGTACTTTATCCCTCCTTGTGATATGAAAGAAGCATAAAACTCGATTATAGCAATTTATGGTCTCTTAACTTGCTTAGACTTGTATCCATGACACAAGCAGCTTTATGTTCAAACTCAAAACCTGGTAAAATAGGAAGTTAAAATTAACCTCAATCCTTTTATAGATGAAAACCTCAACAAATAAGCAGTGGTTTAGTGGCATGGCAACCTGCCCCTTTAAATCCAAGAACTAGTCTGAGATGTCTATTTTGAGCTAGTTTTGTTTTTTAAAAAAGAATAATTAGACTTGGACGAATAGAGGAGTAGCCTGTGATTCATACTGGTTTAAGTTAAAGCAAAGTTTAATGCTAGTGTTTAGAAGCTAGCAATGAATGCTTTTTTTATGCCTTCTATCTATATAAAAAGCACCCTATGCTCTCCTCAGTGAGAATGGTTTAATAAAAGTGTTTCAGCATGAAAATAAGTATATACATCAGTATATGCTGATGCAATGCTACAGAATATGTCAGAAGCATTTCATTTTGGGGACCTGCATACTGAAAAGTAATGATGTTTATTGAAAATTAAAAAATGAAAATATCCTGACTCCCTAGAGATCAACCCCCTGAGGTGATAAACACTGAGGAGAATGTTTAGGTACCAATCATAGCCATTTTACCCTGCTGTGATAATGTAATGATCTAAGAAGATGTGCTCAGTAAATTAAAAAGCAACTATAGCAGATAAAAAAAAATCCTAAATGAGAATAACTTCAGTCTTAGGCTTATTTTACTGGTAGTGACTGCAAGCCTCAACAAGTTGCTTAGACTGTCACTGGGCTAATGTGTGAATTTCACAGGCAAAGAAAAAGCAGAACACAAAGAAAGCAGTCTGATAATTTAAAAAGAGAGTATCAAGGAGGAAACATTGGCAGTTCAATTGCTGTCATTTCCTGAGCTAGGTTCACAGGTGAAATGCATTCAAACCCCGTTTGTAAAATACAAAGCAGAGCAACATATATATTTCTGGAGAGAACAGCTGAATCTCTAGATGAGCGCGGAAGGCCTGTCACTCTGAACTTGTACAACTGAAGAACTTGAAAACACCGCAGGGAAAGAGGGACACTCGATGTTAAACCTGATACTCCGCTAAGCGTACAGTGTTCCAAGGAAGCTGAAGAATGCAAGTCTGCAACTAGTGCCTCCACCCACGTCGCCACTCACTGCTGAGTAGCCATAATAATACATGCATTTTCCTTTATAGGAACAAATCTCTGCATGAGAAATGTGGGAGAAATCCCACTTGGTTCACTCCACAAATCAGGAAACTGAGGGCACTGTCAGGAGTTGTATATGTGTGTACCTGAGCAACCTGGCACTGTTCCAGGAAGGAACCTGGAAAGGAAAGGACCTGAGTGGTCCTTGTACTTTTGTGGTACTTTTGTGGATGCCTCTTTTCTGCTGTACCATTCAGGACATGTTGATTTATTTCCCACACTTTTCAAAAATGCCCACATCTGTTTGCAGTGAAGTTAACTGCAAATTTGCAGTAGACTTCACCAGGCCAAAGAACTTGTTAGCCCTAGAAATAAAAAGATGTAACAAGCATTGCATTATGTAAGCAGGACCTTTTCCAGTAGGTAGCAAAGAGTATCCTGATTTTAAAATAAAGGCTGATAAAAATACTGATTCCACTTCATGGTAACTGGTTCTTTCCAAAACACCAACAGAGAACCTTGATTAAGATAATTTCCTTCTGGCAGGAAAATAAAGCAAAACGGGAGGAACAGCTCTCAAAAAAACAAATACTTTTACGTGCACTTTAGATGCATTTCATTATTCATCTACATGTTGATATAAATTCTGCAAAATACGTACTATCTGACAGTTTAGAGATCTCAGCACTGCTCACTGCACTTTAGCAGATTTCACTGACAAATCGGATCTTAGCAGTGACACTCTCAATTCTAGCAGGTAAGATCTTAAGACTATTGCTTGATTTCATTAACATTGCCTAAGCCTCGGAGGAAATCTGACTCTTGAGTCAGATTTTGCAGATTTTGCAGGTTTTTGTTTAGCCAAAACGATCACTGGCAGCAGAAATATGTTCAAACCAGCCTCTCCATACTTAGCTCCAAGTGGCTGCTTTCAGTGGGCAAGACACTCTGAAAAGTTCTCTTTGCACTTGCCTTCTTGAGAAAAATCAAAACAAGCCATGGAGAGTATTTTTCTCTCATTCAAGTACACAGTTGATAAATATCCATCAGGAAATATTCTGACACATATAGAAAGATTCTGGAATATGGTATCTTTGCAAGGAAATGAAGACTTGAAGCACTACAGTTCTGTATTTAAGGCTACTGCCATGAACTGTGCTAACCATGCAAAGATGAGGCATGGCATACCCCTTCAAAGCTGTTGGATTTATAAAAATGCAGACATCTCCAACAAAGCTCCTCCTTGCTCTCCTCCCACCGCCCCAAATGGCATAAGGGAAGCAAGAAAAATTTGCTCGCGTGGCTTTCCCTCGCTCGGCCTCCTACACCGCCACGATTAGGGTTGCGTTTGCGACCGGAAAGGCCAACACTGATGCTCCACTCGGGCAGCTCTGCCCGCCGCACTACCACCTGGGCTGCCGCCCTGACTTCCACGTGTCCTGGGGCTGCCGCAAGAGCCTGGGAGAAGCGGGAGGTGACGGGGCGAGCGCGGCGGAGGCGCCAACCTCTGCGGACTGCACGGGCGCTGCCGGGCGAGCGAGGGGGGAGTTCAGGTACTTACCCTGAATCTGACTCTGAGGCTGAGGGTTAAAAGCAGTGGTGTGGTTCAAGGAAGCTCGCGGGTTGGGTGTGGGGGCTGGGTGGTGTGGGCTGACCCTCATGGCCGTACGACGCAACTGCTCCAGTTCGCTCAGGCGCTCTGAAAAGGACAAGCTGCCGGGCTTTGTCTGCTCATCTATTTTCTGACGATGTCCTATTGTGGGAGGGGGGGGAAAAAGATGAGAAAATCTCACTGAAGAATATGGCTCACATACGAAGTCGCTTGGCTATTTTTTCTTACCCCTGATCCCCTGGCGAGGCACCCAACCAGCTAGTGGATGTCTGAAATTAAACTGACGTGATAGCTCTACAAGGACAGGAGATACAAACAAGTCATGCATTGTAACCGTAGCACAGGGAAGGCCACCTTGGACATGGACTGCTCTAGAAAAATAGATCCACTGAAAATGGCACATTCCTCTCTTATACGTCATACTGGAGGAAGAAGCGTTTTTTAAAAAGGGGGAATCTCTGGTCAGATGGATAAAAAGAGGAAGCTTTTCCAGTGACCCCTGGGCTACACCTGCATAGGAGAAACACATCAAAAATTCAATCCCAGATTGTGGTAACATGTGGTACTCTGGTAACTACTACAATGCTATCACAACTAAACAAATTGAAAATTTGGATCATTTAGCAATGAGAGAAACTGGCAGAATTGAAATTGTAGGAAAATTAAGTATCTTTTGAAGGTGTGTGGAGGTACCAAAAAATGAGGTGTCACTGAGCATCCTACAACAGGACACCAAATGCTGATCTTACAGTACTCCTAGCCACTGTTGTGTGGGTGTTGGAGGGTCCAACATTCCCCAAGGGCAGCCCCTTGGAGCTGCCCGTGAACCTCTGGCACCATGTCCTCTAGAGGTGTCAAGGGATGGAGAAGGCATGGAAAGGCATGGATCCAGTCCAGCAAGCACCTCCAGACCATCTCTGGATTGAGGTGGAATGGTAGAGACATCTCTCACTATGGGCTGGACAGTTTTCAAGATAAGCTCTAACTAACAGCTCTAACTGTTACAAAGGATAAGGAAGTGCATTTCTGACTCATGCCTATTCTCTGGAATCTTTTGTGAGTGTCCCTGTCATAATATGTCCTGCTGCTCAGTAACCACAAAGAGTGCATATACAACATACAGGATGGATGTCTCATCTAAACTCCATCTTGCTCTCCAGTAGGTACCACAAAAGCACAAATTTTAATTTTTTTGCTTTCTCTCTGCCCCTACAAATACCTCTTAAAAGTTAACCTATTGTCACAATTCTGCAAAGCACTTTTGTGTCTTGTGGTTTTCCGTTTTATAAGATTTCCTTCATCATCAGTGTATCTTATCCTGGACATTTGCTGACACCATGTTTTAGGGGCAAAATAGAAATTTCCTTCACAGACTTCTGTTTGGTGAAATATCTAGAATGAGATATTTCAGCCTGATTCTCAAGCAGGTGCAATCAAAATTCCCCTTCATACTTTTTTTTTTCTTTTCCCAAGTGGACATTTTCTCCTAAAAGATCACTGGAACCCGCCCGTTATTCATTGGTTTAAGCAGAAAGACCAAAAATGGACCACCTCTGGAAAACAAGTTATCCTTTAAAGAAGCCTTCTCCAAATGGAGGGCAAGATATTGACTGTGATGGGTCTGTGAGGAAACTCCAAAAGTGTAATTTTGGTACCTTCCACTTGGGGACCTTCTTGTGGAGCAGTGGATGTCATCTTCTTCTTTTTTTTTTTTTTTTTACCCTAAACCCAATCTCATTTCCACACTACTTGTCCCAACAAATCAATTGCTTTGTGATTTTTTGTGGCTTATTCCTTCCCCTTTCTTCCTATAGGAGACTATTACCCGTAAGTGAATGTATGTCAAATCTCTACCCCAAAGGTCAAAAAGGATGACATCTTTATTTCTACCTATTTGGCTGAAGAAGGCAGCATTATTTGCAGTTTCTCTTTATACCACAGGATCTAACTGCTCCTAATTTTCATTTACTTGTCACAAATAGCTGCCTTTTCTGGGTCTCTCTGCATTTCCTTCCTCCGTCTGCAGAGGTGGTCATTGCTCTTCCTGTGGCGAGTCCCCACTGAACTCCCAACTACTGCAGTAAAATGGACTGACACAAAATTCACTTTAATAATCCACAAAGCCCTATTCCACATGTTCCCACAGCATTAATATATAAACATGTGCCTAAGTCCAGCTGCCAATTTAGTATATCAGTGAATAAGTAGCAAATCACCTTGGAAAAACTCTGCATGCCCCTTACTCTACAGAGCACTCTTTCACACCACCTTAATAGCTTCATCAAGACACAGAAACATTTTATATACTAAAAGGAAAATGTACATTTAAAAGCAGTTCCCAGTAGCTGAATTTCTAAAATTAAGTTTTATAACTTGTATTATGGTTCCAAATCACAGTGGCTCAGCTTTTCTTCCTGTTGCCAAGCCCTTTGGCACAGCTTGAACTGTCTCAGATTCCACACTGTGCTATAAATTATCCCAATAAGAAAAAATATATATATATAAAAAGACATGTTATACAGAAGTGGTTTTACCATTAAAGACACCCATTAGGGCTTCAAAAAATAAAAGAAAAAAAGTGAGGGAGATGAAAGATGAAAAAGACTTTTATCTGAAATTCTGGTTGGTCAAGAGCAAATGCTCAGCATTTGTCAGCAGTGCAAATCTGGACGCTGATTCAAGCCTTTGGCTCATGACACTGGAGTTGAACACAAACACACAGAGTCACACCAAATGTGTACATATGTAAAACACCTCATGCATTTGAAGTATTTTAAGCTTCAGCAGGTTGAAGCAAAGGGCCTGTGAAGCCAAGAACAAGAACCTTCCAAACCCATACCCCGCAATGTAATTTATTCCTAACTTCAGATTCAGTTCAGGTATTTTCTGCAGTTAAGTCCGCGCACCCATGTGAAGCTTGACCTCCTTACGCGCTACTTTCTCCTCTGACCTCCCAGATGCTGCTCTCCTGGCTCTGGTGTTTCACCTGCCTCGCCTGCAACCTTGGCAGTGCAACCCCCCGATCCTCGCAGCCTCTAGCACAGGTAAACAGCTCCTCCAAAGCGCACACAGTGAGGGTTGCAGTAAGGTTGGCGAGGTTGGAAACAGTTCTCCTCTCTGCATCTCGTGCAAAGTCTCTATGCCCCGTACATAGGTCTCGCTGGCACAGAATAAGGCAGGGTGGGCAGGCTCGAGCTCACTCTGAGCCCACCAGCTCGTCTACAGGGAGCAGGGGAACAAGATCCAAAAGGGGCCTCTCTTTTTATTTTAATCGGAAAAGATACTTAAAACTTTTCTCCCTTGCTGACTGCTGTAGGTGGCATGGAACCTGCTTTCCATGCAGGTCTGCAGCGTGAAAGGGAAGACTGTGTCACAAAAATGTTAACAAATATAAATGTTTTTGCCTAGCCACTATAAGTGCACAGCCAGAGCTTTGCTAGGGTGACTTGTATTTTCATGTTTATTAGCTTTACTTTGAAGTTACTCTCTAAACACCTTGCTTAAAGAGCAGGCAAGTTATCCTCAACTCACCCCTGAAAAGGCACAGGACTATTATTATCCCTGTTTTATGGATGGAAAACTGAATCACAGAGAAATGAGGTGACTTGCCTGTGGTCAGACAGTGAACCTGTGGCAGACGCTTGACTCCCAGTTTAGCACTATAACCGCAAAACCAGGCTTCCCCTTTTGAGAAGATTAACATGTTGAATGATGAAAAAGAGTGGTGGGGAGGCATTTAGCAGGAAGCAGTGCCTCCATAGGCTGTCACCCCTGAAATAAGGAGTAGCACCATGAAGCAGCCCTTCACAGCACAGAAGCACAAAACCAGTAAAAGGAACCACAAGAAGTGGCAGAAAACCTTGCAGGTTTTTACTACTGCAAAGGCGAAAGAAAGGTGTGGAATTTTTGTTGCCCACTTTTCCATTTTACTTCCCCAAACACGTTAGTCAATTTGACAATTTGCTATATTCTTTTTGTGCTGTTTTCTTCTACCGTGGGCCAAATCTTCCACTGGTGAAAACTGCTGGAGCTCTACTGAGCTGATAATGTGGCCACAAGGATTTGTCCCTTAATTCAACAAATCAGGATTAACTTTATTGAAGAGAGCTAAACATTAAGCTTTTGTAAAAGGTGAAGCAGGTGCAGAGCTCAGAGAGGCAGACTAACGTCTGCTTGCCGTGGGCCCTCCTCGGTGTACTCCTTCCCTGCCCGCTGCTCCCCGTGGAGTGGTTTTGTCCAGCTTAGGCTGTAGGTAGAAGGGAAGGATACCAGAATTTTTCCCTTGGGTGGTAGGATTCGGCTGCTAGTGCAATGTTTATAGTTTTAATTAGAATAAATAGGACATCCAGCCTACTAGGCTAAACCAAGGGGTCTAGGGTGTTTTTTTCTTTCTTTCTTTTTATCCCTGTTAAATACTGTCTCAGTGAGGTCGAGTGGATATTTTTACAAAGCATATTAAACAAGGTGTGCAAAGACAACATTAGCTTTCCTGCTTCTTTTACAGCAACACAACATGAAAGTCATTTCCCTCTTAATGGGAGGGAAATGCAGTTTTATAGACTTTAAGAGAGTGTGGAGACTGCAGCCTGGC
Source organism: Crypturellus tataupa (assembly GCA_034781795.1). Taxonomy (NCBI): domain Eukaryota; kingdom Metazoa; phylum Chordata; class Aves; order Tinamiformes; family Tinamidae; genus Crypturellus; species Crypturellus tataupa. Next base: position 1,433,644 of record JAWLRI010000576.1, on the reverse strand, counting down.
TCACGGCCATTGGGTTGGAGCACAGGATCCGACCGCGACAGCGACGCAGTGTCTTGGCAGCCCCCCGAGGTTCCCGAGCACCTCGAGCACTCACTGCAAGCTGGGGGCTGGCAGCAGCCATCCCAGCTGCCTGGAGGGCTGGAAGAGGCACAGGGCTCTCATTACCTTCCTCTCAGTCTACTTCGTTTAAGCATCCCTAAACTCCTTTCATATCCACATTGAGAGCACCAGGTAAAATAGGAGCTAAGGAAAGACAGAAGGCCATCAGGGTCCCTACTGTCTCAGTTCAAGCTACTGAAATTGCTGAGGATAGTCAGTATTATTTTACAAGTGAGTACTGCTGTCACGGATTAAACCAGTTGTATTTTTCTTCCTGTTTTAATAGGGTGACAGCATGAGTGAACTCTGCTGCTGCTCGCTCCCAGCACTCGCAGATGTCCCTGTCGGAGCTGGCCTGCTGGGAGCTCCTTGCGCACACGGGCCCGCGCGCCCGCGGCCTCACTGGACATTCGCTGGCGCACAGCTGCCGAGCACCTCGGCCAAACAGAAACACCCCACCTCTTCGTGTGTTTAATCTCCAGGTTTTCTGCCCCAAAGGAGCTGATTTTGCTTGTGTGTAGATAGCACAGAGTGATCTCAAAGCGGCAGAGCCCTTTCTCCCAGAATGGAGTGGAAAACCTTCCTCTTGCTGCTCAACCCTCCTCTTCCCCACGCAGAGCAGGGTTAGGGCTCTCCACCCTCCTCATCCCCAGCCTGGAATGGAGGCTTTTAATCCAGCGTGCAAGCTGAAAGGTTAGGGGCAAGCTGAAAGATCAGGGGCCTAGAACATCTGCCCTATGAGGAGAGGCTGAGGGAGCTGGGTCTGTTCAGCCTGGAGAAGAGAAGGC